>BSBK01001513.1:512500-977500 GCA_027943335.1 Chamaecyparis obtusa
TATATATATATATATATATATACACACACACACACACACACACACACATGTCAATATCATAAAGAGAAGTATAGAAATTGATAGATACTCTCTCCCTTTGATCTAAAATCTCAGACTTGAAGAAATCAGTAAATTATAATCTGTATATTGTAAGAATTGCATCAGTCTGAAATAAATTTAATATTCTTTAACATGGTATCAGAGCCAAGTTAAGAAGATCCAAATTAAATTTGAGATATCAGACTATCATCTATTGATATTGTAGTCACATTTCATTCTTCAAAATGTTAAATATCATTAGATTTGAAGATCAACTCGAAGGAGCAAACAAATTTACATCTTGGAAGCTCAGCATCATGATGCTACTAGAAGAGAATAAATTAGACTCCTTTGTTAAAGAAAATAAAGTTGAACCTAAAGATGACTCTGAGAAAACTCAATGGATCAAGAGCAATGAGAGAGTCATGAAACTCATAGTGGATGCAATCAAGGATCACATTCTACCTATATTGGCAAAACATGAAACTGCATACCTTATGTTCAAATCTCTTGAGAGTGTATTTGAAGTAAATAATACAGGCATAACCCTTGCTCTAAAGAGACGAATGAATAATATATGTATGAACAAGGGAGAATCTATCAATGCATGTTTCATGAGAATTACTAAACTAAGGGATCAACTATCAATAGTTGGATATGAAATTGATAGCAAGGAGTTGACACTAATAAACTTAGGTGGTCTACCAAATTCAAGGGAGTCATTTGTTCAAGAGATAAGCGCACGATCCAAGCTTCCTAAATTTGATTGATTAAGATCTAACTATGTACAAGAAGAGTTAAGGAAAATAACAAAAGGAAAGCAGAAACCTATAGAAGAGGATATTCATGTTCTTAACACAAATTCTCATAAGAAAGGTAAGAAGAAGAACTTCAAAAGGAAGAGAAATTATCATGGAAAAGGTTCATCCAAGCAGAAGAAAGACCTGTCTCAAATCCAATATTTTAGGTGTGATCAATATGGACACTATGCAATCAAGTGCCATGACAAAACAAAATAACAAGCCTTATTTTCTAAAGTTGGAAAGACAAAAATAGAACATGATTATGAGAAATTTGCTTTCTACTCAACATTGTCTAGTCAAGTTTCAAACAAACTCAACACATGGGTAATTGACAATGGATCATCAAGGTACATTACAAGATACTAAGATCACCTATAAACTATGGTAGAAGAATCTGATGAATAGGTTACAATTGGGGATGATTTGGCACATCTGGTAAAAGGAGTTGGAACCTGCACCATCAAGTTGAAATCTGGGATCTCTATTCAACTCATTGGAGTACTATGTGCCAAGTATTAAGAGAAATTTAATATCTATATTACCTCTTTTAGATAAAAAATACAAGGTTACATTTATGGATGGTAAAGTCCTAGCATGGCCAAAGAACTCAACCATAAATAAGGCCCAAACTATAGGCATAAGAAAAGGACACCTATACAAACTTTGCACTGAGTCAAATCAAGCCCTTATTCATGAGACTTCTGACTCAAATGAGATTTGGCATCAAAGATTAGGCCATGTTCACTTTCATTCCCTAACTTCTATGGATAAATTTTTAACTAGACTACCTAAAGTAAATCAAACTCATAATGGGTCATGTAAAGGGCATGCCTTGGGGAAGAATACTAAGGTTACTTTTCCTAATAGTTTGAGTAGAACTAAATTTGTTTTAGAATTAGTCCATTCTAATTTATGTGGACCCATGTTTGTACCCTCCATAGGAGGATTTTTGTATTATGTATTTTTTGTTGATGACTTCTCTAGGAAGACCTAGATATACTTCCTCAAGTGCAAGGAATCAGAAGAGATCCTTAAAAGGTTTAAGGAATTCAAAGCTCTCACAGAAAACTCTTTCGAGAAGAAAATTAAAATACTTAGAATAGACGATGGGAAAGAGTATACTTCTAAAATATTTGAAGAATTTTTTGTAAATTTAGGGATTAAGAGGGAGTTCATTGTACCCTATAATCCCCAACAAAATGGATTTGTTGAGAGGAAAAATAGAACTATTGTAAAAGCAACTAGGGCAATGCTCTATGATCAAAACTTAGAAACCTCATTTTGGGCTGAAGCATATAATACAATTGTATACATTCAAAATAGATTTCCTCACTCACACTTGGATAACAAAACTCCTAAAGAAGCCTTTAGTGCTGCAAAACCCAATATCAGTCACTTAAGGATATTTGGTTGTCCAGTTTACATCCATGTGCCTAAAGAGAAGACGTTGAAACTAGAACCTTCTAGAAGAAAAGGATTTTTTGTAGGCTATAGTAAAACTTCAAAAGCTTACAAAATATACATACCTAGACAAAGACAAATTGAACTAAGTAAAGATGTCATTTTTAAAGAAGACATTGTCTTTGAAAAGGCTAAGAGTTCAAATGAGATAAAAATACTAGATTCACATAAAGGTATGGAAGATGATCTTGCTCTCGAGTTTTAGAGGGAGTATCTAGATGAAACCATAAATAAATGTTAGATTCCTCCAAAGATTCAAGAAGAGGAATCAAACAATAATCACAAGAGACCAATTTGGGCTAAAAAGATGGTACAATAAGCAGAAATGCTTGGAGCACCTAAAGGGACATTCAAAGAGAGAAAAAGACCTCACAAGTTAACATATGATGCATTAATGAGTAAGATCATTAATTTTGAAGCTAATGGTGTTAGAGAAGCTCTCAAGCATCAGGTTTGGAAAGATGCTATGATAGAAGAGTATCAATCCATTTTGAAAAATGATGTTAGGGACATAGTTCCTAGACCAAAAGAGAAACTTTTTGTCATGTCCAAGTGGCTCTTCAAAATTAAACATGCTACAAATGGCAGTATAGAGGAACATAAAACATGTTTTGTTGCCATAGGATTCTCACATAAGGAAGGTATTGATTATTCAGAGACATTTGCACATGTTTCTATTAGGAATAATAGTCCACCAATACAACTGAGAGGGGGGGTGGATCAACTATATGACATATTATTAAAATTTAAAATTTGAATAGCAGCAATATCAAACCAAATGAACACAATGAATGCCAACACAATAACACAATATTTGTTATCGAGGAAACCTTGTTAAAGGTAAAACCCCGGTGGGAATGAACACCCACTAATGATGTACTGAGAGTATAGTATCCTTGTTAGAAGATCTAGCCATGTTAGGAGCTGATTGAAACATTATAGTACATAGTCCTTGTTAGAGGATAGACCCTATTAGGAGTCAATAAAAAGAAGGTTAGGTTCACCACCTAGGCTCACTGCCCAAAGAAGGTTATGTCAACCTTCATTACTCACTGTTTGCAACACAAGTGTATTGTATCATCTTAAAATGGAAGCACTTCTATGTTAAGAGTGTTTAGCCCTCTGAGTAGGTGTTTTGGGGTCATGTCAAGTACCTTGAATGGGTCCCTGGTTTTGATCTGGATTTTTCCCCATTTTCCACTTCTTTTTTGCACTTGATTCCTTCATTCTAGGTGAAATTAGGGTTAGGATCCCAAGGGTTCTCCTTAATTTCCCTCTTCCATGGCTCTATTTTCTAGGTAGGACTAAAAATAGGTCCTCCTAGCCTTCATCATGTTCATCATAGGATTTTGTACCTCTCTCTGGCACTCTACCCCATTCTGACATCATTTCTAGCTCTTTGAGCACTCCCGGGACCTCATGTTTCTAATTTTGGCATCTCTGGACTGAGACCCTGAGATCTGTAACCTCAAGGTCAATGATGACCTAAAGGGGTCAATGAATACCTAGGGGTCAAAGATGACCTCATCCCTAACCTAGGTCAGGGTCAAGCTCATCCTTGACCCTGGGTTCAAGTTTCAAGGTTCTGTGATCTCTGGATGTCAGTTTCAGAAATAATTATTTTCTCGCTTCTGGGTTGGCTGTTTTGGTCTCTGAAATGGTAAACTCTTAAATTATATTTAATTTAGGTCCATTCCTAAAGGGTTGAGGCCTAATTGGAATTTAATTCCCCAAGGTGGCCCCTCTAGAGGATTGTGCCCTAGATCACTATAAAAGGAAGCCTTCCTCTCTCATTTTCTCCATCTCATTCCTTCATGCATCAAGCACTCCCAAGGAGACATTGGTGATCAAGTTTTGGCAATCAACATTATCCCTTAAGAAAGATCAAGCATTCCATTCAAGAAATCATCCATTCAAGTCCTCTTCTCCATTCAAGTTCTCTATTGAAGATCAATGATTCAAGCATTCAAGCCTTTGAAGGGATTTGGCTCAAGCATGTAAGATTCATCATTCAAACCCTAGATCTAGCCATCATGATGGTGTGATCTTCCTTCAAGATCCTTTTTTTTATCTTCAAGATCCATTCATTCTTCCCTCAAGGTGGATTCCAAGCATACAATCATGGAGGTTTTGATTTATATTTGTTGATGTTATGTTCAAGCTTTCATATTAACATATTTGATTACATTTAAAATACAATTGCATATCTATTGAATGACATAGCTTCATTGTTAGATCTATTTCTACCTCTTGCTAGCATTGTCCATTTCAATTTCAATATTAAGGTTGATTCCAAATCGGGGTTTGACTAAGGCAAACCCCCAAACAAACAAACAAAACCATTTTTCTTGCAGGTATAGGTGCGGAACTTTGGATTTGAGCTTAGATTTGGATACCCTTTTTGGCAAACTTCTGAGATCTATGAACAAAGTCAAAGTCAACCTTCAGAATAAAAATGTAGCCTTTGACCTTTTATCGGGGTCAAAGACTACCTGCTGTCAAAAAGATAAAAGATTTTTGGGTTTTCTTTGTCTCGACATTTCTAGTTTGAAATAGGTTGCAAAATTGCTCGAAACTACAAACAGACATCATAAATTGACATTTTCCAGATCTGCCCTATTTTGAGGTTAGTACTTGCCTTTCAATTATTTCAGATTTCAAACACAATTCCATTATAGGGAAATATAAGGTTTTCTTCCTCTTTCATATTCTCCATAGATTGATTCGATTGTGCATTAACCTTTTGGTTGATCAATTTGGATCTGTTCTTTGGGAATTTGAATTTAGAATTAGATCTCATATCTCCCCCATACATTTTAGGGTGAACCCTATTCATTTTGGTGAACCTGACACGCTTACTCTCCTTTCTTTGGTGGATTTAGATGCTCTATTGTGTTAGATCTCCCTTTGCATTACCTTGTGTGTTCACCTTCACTATTCATTTTGGTGAACCCGACATACTTACTCTCCTTTCTTTTGTGGATTTAGATGCCCTATTGTGTTAGATTTGTGGTTAATCTTTTCTTGCATTAAGATTAGGTTTATTTATGCCCTTGCATTTATATTTCAAAAATCTATAAAAAAAAATTGCAAAATTTCTTCAAAAATACAAAAACATTTAATTTTGATTTCTTTTTCATGTTTATAAATTTCATTTGAATACATTTGGATATATCTAGATCTATTTGTTATCATGTTGCACAAGTTGTTTCAAACATTTTCCAAAACTTTTGGGATTACACAACATCCTCCTCTTACCTTACCATTGCATGGCGTTACACCTAGCAAGACTTCATCTAGTGCATGTGATGTTGCTTTGTCCTCTTTTGAATTACCTTATAAGGATATATTAGAGAAAGAAGATGACCTTAATCTATATCTCCATAATATTTCTCTTTGTGGAGATGAGTTGAGGATTGATTTTAATTCTTCTCCTAATAGATTTCCTTCTTCCCCCTCTAGGGATCAAGCTTTAATGACTTATGACACTCCTATAATGCGCTTAATGGATAGGGATGATAATCCTCCTATTTGGGATGAACCTTTGGATTTGGATGTTGATTACTCTCTTCCTCATGAAACCATTGTAGATAATCCTCCTATTTGGGATGAACCTTTGGGTTTGGATGTTAATTACTCTCTTCCTCATGAAGCCATTGTGGATAATTCTACTTTTTGGGATGAACCCTTGGATAAATACATTGATTTATCCCCTCCTTGTGAAGGATTTTTGATACAAAAGGATGACATATTCTCTAAAACACATTCCCCTTATGCGAAAGAAGATGACATTATAAATCCTTCACCTCCATTTGGGATTCCTTCTAGTGATGAGGCATTAGCGGAGAAAGATATGAAATCCCTTAATGCTCTTCCTCTTAGTAGTGATCTTATGGGAAATCATGATCCTACCTCACAACATTTTTACCATAATATTACTTATATCTATTCAAACCCTTTCCCAACTATGGTTCCAAGTGTTCCTTCAGTTGTGTCTTCCATTCATATCACTTCCTACACTTTTCCTAGTATTCCTAATCTTCATAATCTAGTTTCTAAACTTCCTAATCCTAATCCATTCTTTCCTAATCTGATTCCTAATTCTTCATCTTCTATTCCTAGTTGTTCCCATGCTTATGTTGAGGTTCAAACTATGGTTCATGATGTAGATGTGCAAAGATTCTTCAAAGTACCTTCTCCTTATTATTCGATCCATAAAGATAAAAGAAAAGAAATTTCTCCTTTGAGATTTCTTCATAATTTTACCCCTCATTCTTATATAACATAGATCTTTTCTCCTTTAGATTGGAGGGCAAGAGGTATATTTCTTCCTGTCTTCTAGAATCCATTATATTCCTGCTTTGAGCTTAATTGGTTATGTTTTCATGGTGTGTATTATGATAGCTTTTCATCCATTTCTCTCTTCTATTATTCAAGATATCTTTTCTAGGACGTGTTTTGCAAAGGTATCCCTTGCTTTCATCCTTGGGGGGAAAGGTTTTTCCTTCTCTCTCTTTGTCTAGGGAACTGCTTTCCTTAGCTTAGTGGTATTTGTTTACATTGCAATATTATTTCATCATATTGACAGATGTTTTGACTATGGATAACCTTCTTATATGAGAATTTGTTGTCATAAGTCGATACTTCTTCTCTATGTTTCAAATTATGTTCTTTATAAATTCTCACCCTTGCTTTGGTGTTAGAGTTGTTTCCCTCATTCCAAAGATTCCTATTCCTCTTGTTTGTAGGGGTCTTGATGATTGAATCTTTGTTCCTGCCTTTTGAAAGATGATATTTTATCTAAAGCACTCCTCTTTGGTGGGGGTCTTGTTGATAAGATCTCTTTCATTGAGGATCCTTTTCCATGAGTGACATATTATTTTCATGATTATCTATATTCTTGGATGTAGGGGTCAATATCCCTCACTAAGGATATGGTGTACATTGCTATAAATAGGATATCTCCTTACATTGTGAAGTAGGTATCCTCTTCCATCTTTGTTCCTACACTTGGGGGGCAAGGATGCCATATCCTTCATTTCTATCTTTCTGGGATTCACCTCTTTCCTTGGTTAAGTAGTATCTATCTATTATGTGATATCCAATCATACATGAAAATTTTGGTTTGCATTGAGGATCTATGTCCTTGATAAAAACCTCTTTTGTTGTTTGACATTGGGTTTCCATGGTTGATATATCTCTCACCTTGGAAACTGAATAGTGTGCTATCCCTCATAAGGGTTACTTTTTTTCACTTCTTGCATGATATCTCTTTGCATTCATCCCTTCCATGGCCTCGTAGGAGTTGTGACCTTCTTGGCTTGGATTGGGTGTTGTTTGTGGATATTGTCTTGATGTTGAAGAAGGCTTTAACCTTGTTCTTTCCTTTCCTTAACATGTCAAAATAGTATTTTTTTTCCATATTAAGGAGGGGGGTGTATGCACCCTAAAATGGTCACCTAGACTTTGGGCCCCCATTGAGCAATTTATCAAATCCCTGAATCAATAGTTTCAAAAATCAGCATTTTATCAATTATATCAATTTTCTTGATCAAATCCTATTTTATCATTTTTGATTATTTGCCTTGGGCTAACCATTTTATCCTAAAGTCTTTATTTATTTAAAAGGAATTTCCTCCCCTTTTATTAAATAAAAAGCCCCCACTTTTCCTCTTATCCTAAGTTGCACAAATAAAGCATTATTCTTATTTTATAAAAAAAAATAAAAATACTTTTTGTCTTATATGGACACAAAAGTCAACTCTTATTTTCTCATTGGAGGATATTTGTGCGCATGGATTGCTCCTCTTTCAAGCTCCACCCTTGATTAAGATCTTTTGCCTCTTAATCTTCATGGTCCATTCCTTTTCAATTCCTTTAAAAGGAGAGCTCTCTTCCTCACTTTCATATGCATTTTTGAATACTAATGTTATGCTGCAGGTTTTCTAGGTCACTTTGGAGCTTTTGAAGATTTGGAGCATTCTTGGCTTACATTTTAAATGCTTTCATAGTTTATCTCTTGCATTCTAGTTCCATTATCAAGGCATTCATAGTATAGATTTCCTTTATGCTTTAGATTACTCCATCTAGTCTAATTAGGAAGGACTTGTAACACTTGCATCTTTCCTTTCATAGTTTAGTTTGTACTTCCATCTTCATAGTTTAGCTTGCACCTCTCATTTCTAGCTTGCATATTCATCTTAATCTAGTTTGCATTTTCATTTCATAGTGATTCTTGAGGATATTAGCATTCTTGCCCTTGTCTTCATTTGAATCTCTCATTGTGTGGTTGACTAGCAAGATCATTAGCTTAATAGCTCTAGCTGAGAGCAAATTTTAAATAATCTTGCAACTCCATACATAGAGAGCTCTAGGTTGCTTTCTAAGGTTTCCTATTCATGGATCTCCTTTGGATATAATAACTTAGAGAAGTGCACCATTTGAGTGTGTACATTTTTGGCGCCCACCGTGTGGAAGAGCATTATTGTTTTGTCCTTAATTTTCTGCATTTTTATCAAAATTTTTATCAATTTTTAGCTTCATTTTCAGCTCTCTGATTTTTCAGTCTCAAATTATCGTGCAATAGTTTGCCAGTATCGTGCGATAGTTTCTGTATGGTGGTGCGATACTTTACCAGTTAAAGTATCACACTATTTGAGACATTTTTCCATGCTATTTGAGACATTCTATCACCTACTAGTATAGTAAAGTATCGCCCAAAAATATATTATCGCCCTAGTATACTGTAAAGTATCGTGCAATATTTTTGGTGACTGTACTATCACCTGTACCCAGTAGAGAGTTGTTTCTTGGTTCTTTCTTGTCAAGTTTTGATCTAGTTAGCTTGCTGGTTTAGTTTGTTATGGTTAGATAGATTTAATTTGTAGATTTCACTTGGATTTTGGTTTTGCTAACCTTGTGGGGCTAACAAGTTGTGCTTGTAGGTGCTCTCATTGCTTGATTATTTTCTTAAAAGAATGCATGTCATATCTTCAAATGCACAAGGGCTACTAACAGTTTTTGTAGGGCTGCCCAAAGCATAAAAACCCAATCAAGTGCTTGTTGTTTATTTCATTTCAAGTTTGGCAATTACTAGTTGTTTCATTTCATAGGAACATAATATCTTGTTGTAGGAATTCTTGGGTGGTAGGAGAAGTATGCTCTTCACCCTTGTGGTGAACCAGAAAATCTTGACCCATCTTTGGATTTTGAAAGCAAGAGGGTAATTGAACATTTGCTTGGTGTGTTTGAGAGAAAACTTTGAGATAGGGGAGTATGCTCTTCACCCTTATGGTGAAACAAAAACCTTGAACCTCATAAGATGATGCACTCTTTGTTTAGATCTTTAGGATCCTTTAGCGGGCTTGCTCTTGAGCAATCAAGAGGAATGACCCAAGTGGAGACAAGCCTTTTGCCGGCTATTCCAACCCACTATAAACTCAAGGCTATTGAGGACACAAAACCTTGGTAGACGTAGTACATGTCTTCGCTTGATGTGAGTACTTGTGGGATTGTGACCATGAGGAAAATGTTGGGCAAGAATGCTTAAGGTACTCTTGTGGCCGTGAGGTCCGTTACTTGCCGCAAGGTAAGGAGTCCCTTTGGGGAGCAAGAGGGGTATTATGAACAGAAGCCCTTATTAAGAACCATAGATAGAGGTCACCCTATTTTTCCACTTAGCTTTTTGGTGCAAAGATTGATCCAAGTGGAATAACCCGGATCACCCCAAGATTACTCACCATCTATGTTCCTTTGGTTGTGTCATTGGCACTTCCATGACAAAGCCAATATCTATTGTGGGTAACCACTTTGTGTGAGGCAATGGGACATCAAGTGTGGGCCAAGTTGTTAAGTATTGAGTCATTGTCTTTTTAGGCTAGAAAGTGCTTGAAGTGTTCTCATTGTGATATACCTGTGTAAACATTCTTGAACAGCAAACATCACGGTAGCATTCATAGGATTTTTTACTTTGATATCACAATTGCTTGTCTTGGAAAGGTTGCTTTTGCTCTTGTTTCAAGTGTTTGAAGACATGTTTGATCACCTACTATTTGCAAACTTGTCAATTTACTGCTGTCATTGTGATTGAGATTAGAAAAACCAACCCTCAAACTAAAATTTGGACCAAATTGCCCTTAAAACTGATATTTTTAGCACTCACTGGTCAAGAATCATACGACATTGGAACAATATCACTCCCTATCCTAGAAAATATCATGTGATAGTTCGTCACTGGTAGACTATCACCTCGCTTGCCTGGAAAGTATCGCCCAAGGTGCCTGGAAAATATTGCCCTGCTTAACGCGAAATATCACCTGGTCTAAAACTGTTTCCCTATTAGCCTGGAAACTATCACCCAGAATCTTTTTGTTGTCTGCCTAATTTATGCAATCTTCAGCCCTCTCTTAGTTGACCAAATTTTAGTAAGTTTTGTACCCTGCAACTGAAAGCTTGTTTGTACCTCAAGTTTTTGGCTCTAGACATCTTGAGTTAGCAGCCTTTGACTTCACCAAAGATTTTACTTGTCATTAGTAAGTTAGGAATCATCCTTGTTGACAAGATTCACCTTTAGATTCCTTGATTACACACTTGGAGAGTTTGAGTACTCTTTTGTCCAAATCCACTTTCATATAAACTCAATTTCAATATATTGTGGTTAAATCATCCTCCTGATCCATATGTGCTAGGATACTGGAATCCTTTTGTTATGCACCATTGTGGCAGTGTTGATTTATACCTTTTGTCAACTTTCTATTTCATCATCTCTCTTTTGGACGATTGAATATTTTCACTATCCTAGTTTGACAATTAGCAATTCATAAGGTTATCTTCTCACTAAGGGTCTTTTCTTTCATGCCGGTCACAACAAGATACCAAGTGGGTCAAGGAAAACAACCTCAAGTAGTTTTTGAACAATTACCTTTAGTTCAAACTCATCAAAAGTGAAAGGGGAAGGAACCTATCTTCGATCGATCTCCTAGGAGTGCTTCAGAAGTTTGGTTTGAGCCTAAGAGTAGCCTTAGTCAGCTGAGTACTTCTTTACCATCCTCTCAATCAAATATGGACATGAGCTACACTTTAACTAGGAGACAACGAGAAGCAATGGATCAAACTCTTGATGACATTTTTTAGAGACATAGGGGTAACATGTCATTCAATGATGAAAATCAACCTAAATCACCTCCTATTAACTCAAGATATCTAGATGCTCATCAATGAGCTGAAAGACACTATGCACAAGCTCATCAAGATGCACGATCATAACATGAAGACCAAAACAACCAATCTTGTGATGCTCATGTGAATGCAGCTAACTTATTCAAGCATTCAAGGCCAAGCTCTCCACTAAAAACAACCTCAAGATATACAAGTGAGAGGCTAAAAAGTATTGAGCGAGAAAAATAGGCCTTCTTGAATGAACAAGCTACAAAACAAGAAAAATTTAGGCTCCTAGAGGAGGAACAACGAGCCTTGTTGGACATAGAGAGAAGGGTCACACAAGAAGAACAAGATAGGCTCCTAGCCCAACAACTTAATGCACAATTCAACAATAGGGGTACCAAAAGTGGGACCAAATCCCCACCATCTACTCCCTCGGGCACCCCATGAGGAAGAAAATATTCAAGGTCACCATCAAGATCTCCTAGTCCTAGAAGAAGGACTTTACAACATGCTCACTATAGGAGATAGACACCTCCTAAGAGCTCAAGACAACCCTCCCAATGAGCTCATCATGGCTCTCAACATGGAGGAAGTAGTGCAAATTATGAAGCTTGAGACTTTATGAGAATGCAACAAGAACCACTTTTCCAACAATATGTGGAGAAATATGTTGAGCAAAATAAAGATAAGTTCCTAGAGAGCTTAATCAACAAGGGTGTGAGAGTTCCTTATAACTTTGATGTGGATAGGAAAATAAAGAAATAGGGTCCCTCACAAGAAGAGGAGATTAAGAAAATCAAGAAGATGATGGAGAAAATGATGGCTCCCAAGAGTTCCTTCAACCTTGACTCTATTTGTCCTAATCCTTTTGATGGGAGTGTGAGTATGAAGGATTTTCCTAGGAAAATTGAATTTCCCCAATATGACAAATATGACAGTAATGGTGACCCACATGATCATGTGCGTGAGTTTTATACCATGAGTTTTGAATTCCATCATGAAGATTCCTATCTGATGAGATTATTCCCAAGGAGTCTAAAAGGTCAAGCTATGGAGTGGTTTACCAACATAACCCCTCCCGTCAAAACTTTTAAAGAGCTGGTCCACAGATTTGTGTAACATTTGCCTACAACTTATCAAGATCAGTCACCATGCTCGATTTGTGTAATTTGAAACAAAATCAAGGGGAATCCTTTGTTACATTTTTACAAAGGTGGAGACAATTATGCTCCCGGTATTCCAGGACAATTCCTGAACATGAGAGAATTGATATCATTGTGAGCAATTTAATACCTGAGATGCAGTATGAGGTTCAGAAGATGGTCTTTGATTCATTCGACACCATGGTCAAAACCACATGTAGAATAGAGGATGTCTTAAAAGAGCAAGGTATTTTGACTAAACAACATAATAACAACAATAGTCAAAATAATAACAACTCTCATAAGGACAAAAGCAAGAACTCACACTAGAATAAAAATAAGCAAGTAGTCAATGACGGAGTTGTTGACTCTTCCCAACCAAAGGATCAAGGTGTCCTTCATTTTTCTAGTGCGGTTCAAGCTATGAAGCTTAACATATCCTCTAACCAACAAGAGCATAAACAAAGATATCAAGACAAACCCAAAAAGGAAAAGCAACGACTCTCTAAGCTTAGGGACTCTTATGAGGATGTTTTCAAAATGCTTATTGATAATAATCTTGCACAACCACAAGATCCAGCAAAATTTCACATACCTGACATTAAGCCATATTGGTGGAATGAAAAAGCTTACTGCATATTTCATAATGGCATTGGACATGACATAGAACACTGCTGGAAACTTAAACATCTCATTCAAGATCTTATTGAAAATGGAAAACTTGAGATTGATGGATTGAAAACCAATGCAGATCATAAAGCGTTTAAGGAACCTTTGCCTAAATATGATAAGGGGGAGACCTCTAAACCCAAAGATGGCAAAGCTACATACATCTACAGAGAATGTTATCAATATGCTTGAAGTTGTGGATGAAAATGTCAACATGATGTGAAACAAAGATTCTTATAGTCATGGTGTGGACTCTCCTCCTATGTTTGATGAACAACCCGTGGTGGTGCTTAGAGGTCCTCACTTTCAAAGGTCATCCCAAGCTCTTAATGTTGTCACCAGAAGCCAAGGTCAAGGTCCTATGATCATTAGAGGTCCTAATTCCAACCAGTCTAGCAAACCAAAGCAAGTGACATCCAAGAATGTCACCACCAAGTCAGCAGTCAATCCAGAAATGAGCTACAATCTTGTTGATTAGTTACAAAGAACACCAGCTCAAATCTTAATTTTTGAGCTCCTAGAGTTGTCTCCAAGACATAAGCGTGTCCTTGAAGATGCTTTGTGTATAGCCAATGTCCCTAACAACATAGACATTGATCAATTCCAAAACATGGTAAATCACCTTGCCAGCCCACATTACCTCACATTCTCAGAAGAAGATGACAAAGCCTTGAGCCATCCACATAATCTTGCCCTTCACATTGAAGTCATGATTCACAAGACCTGTGTCAGGTGTGTGTTGATTGATGGGGGTACTGGGCTTAATATTTATTCCTTGAGTTTGTTGAAAATATTGGGTTACTCAGAGCAAGTTATTGATACTTGCAAGAAAATAACCATCAAAGCCTATGATGAGGTAGAGAGAAGCTCCAAAGGCTTGGCCATCCTTCCTGTCAGGATTGGCCCCATTGAAAAGGACATCTTGTTCCAAATTGTTGATGTTGGTCCTTTGGCCTATAATATTCTACTTGGTAGACTGTGGATCCATGACATGCAAGCAGTGTCGTCCACCTACCACCAATGTGTCAAGTTCCCCTATAATGGAGTATAAGTTTGTATACCTGGGGATAGCACATTATTTGTTAATGCAATTTCAACAGGGACCCATGTTCCTCTTAATCGGGAAGCAAAAAATTTTGATGCAACTTTGGCACAATGTAGAGTAAGTTCAAAACCATAGACCTTGGTATGGGTGGTTATCACATTGAATCCTTCACAAAGCTGCCAGTCTCACCTAGCTCCTATGGTAAACCTTCACATGAGATACATCCCTCATCCTCAACAATGACTCTTTTTGATACATTTGTAGAGTCTTCAATACCCATTCAGGATGAAAAAGAGGAAGTAGTTGTTAGAGACTAGATTTACAAAGAGGAAAAATACAAGCACAATGAAAATTTTTCTCCATCTCCTAAGACTTATGGGAGAGGATATACTTTGGTCAAAAATATGGGTTACCCAGGTCATGGTCCTCTCAGTCATAAACTAGATGCTAAGGCTGAACCACTCAATCATGCTCTTTTTGGACGTAGATCTAAGACAACAGTTGGCCTAGGTTTTGAAAGTCAGGACAAGAAAGTTATCTCTATCCTAGCTATGACAGATAGTGATGATGAATACATACCCAATTTGCAAAATCAACAAGATAGGTGTGAAGATTGGGTCCCTTCCACCAATCTTTTTTGGGGATATTTAGATACTACAGTTGACAATCCAACAGTTTAAGAACTAGAACAAGAACAATCCACTATTCAAGACCATGTTGAGGATCCTATTCAATACACAAATGGCATTCAAGAGGGTGTTACCCTTGGTGACATCAACACTTCTATGTCAAGGCCTAAAAAATATGGTTGGTGTAAACATCCCAGCCGAGATTCAGATACAGACTCACATGAGTATGAGTGGGAGACTCTTTCTAATTGTTCTATAGTTGATATGGACATTGATGTTGTCCATACATATATTTTCCAATCCGAGGTAGCTAACGAGTCTAGTGTAGGATTAGAAGATTGGAATCCATGAGTCGCTTTAGTGGATGATGCTTCGCTTAGTAGGATAAGTCCTGATTTGGGTACCTTAGAGGGATACTTGACAGATCCTAACTCTACAATCACCAGAGATGATGCCATTCGCATACACAATATTGAACCAATCATTGACCTACCCCTTGCCAATCCTCACTTAATTGATTGGTCTCAGTGCTATCAAGAGCCTCAGCTCCTAACTTTTCAAAATGACTATGAAATAGTGTGCTACCTAAATGCCCTTGAACCTGTAGTCTCTTCCACCAGTGAACCAACTACAAGTATGACAAAACCAGATATCAAGTACCTTAGTCACAAAATGAAAAGAAAAGAAAAAAAAAAAGAGTTATGATGGTGAAAACCACTACGTGGCGGTGTCAGAACCTAAAAAAGTAAAAATAAAGGACGTATCTGAAGGTGAAAACCTCTCTAAGGCACTTAAGGATGAGGTAATTGATCATCTTCCAAGTTATTTTTAGGACAGGTCTTTAGTACTTGTTGAGCCTACACAGCTAGTTAATCTGAATACACCAGAGGCTCCACAAATTGTGCATTTAGCTCAGTCTCTATCAACATAAGAAAAAGAGGCATATACCAAGTTCCTACAAAGAAAGAAAATTAATTTTTCTTGGACTTATTCAGACATGCTAGGATTGGACACTAGTCTCATTATGCATCATTTGTCCATAGCTCCAAGAATCAAACCAATAAAATAGAAATTGAGGAAAATGCATCCTCACATAGCTCTTCTCATCAAAGCTGAACTAGAAAAACTCCTCAGTGCAGGATTTATAAGAGCCATTGATTATGCCGAATGGATTCCAATATTGTACCAGTTTCAAAACATGACAAGTCCATTCGCGTCTGCACAGATTTTAGAGATCTTAATAAAGCTTGCCCAAAGGATGATTTTCCACTTCCTAACATTGACATGATAGTGGACATGACTACGGGCTATGAGATCTATTCTTTAATGGATGGATTTTCTGGTTATAATCAAATTAGGATAGCTCCTGAAGATCGGGAAAAGACAACATTCACTTGTGCATGGGGAACCTATTATTGGAATGTCATGCCATTTGGATTGAAAAATGTAGGAGCTACTTACCAAAGAGCTATGACAACTATATTCCATGACATGATGCATACAAACATGGAAGACTATGTGGATGACACCTTGGCAAAATCCAAGAAAAGGGATACACACCTTGCCAATTTGGAAGTAATTCTAGATCGTATGGAACAGTTTCAACTCAGGTTAAATCCCAAAAAGTGTGCATTTGGAGTTACATCTGGCAAACTCTTAGGATTTGTCATTTCAGCTAAAGGAATAGAGGTGGACCCAAAAAAATTTCAAGCAATAATGGATATGCCGCCTCCCACAAACATCAATCAAATGAGGAGTCTTCAAGGATGCCTTTAGTTTATAAGGAGGTTTATTTCACAACTGGCTGATAGATCTACACCCTTTAATAAGACTTTACATAAAGGGGTTAAATGTGTCTAGAATGAGGAATGTCAACAAAGCATGCATCAAATCAAACAGTACTTGGCTAATCCTCCAATCTTAATGCCTCCTATCCCAAGAAAACCACTTATATTATATGTCTTAGCAACAGAATCTTCCCTGGGGGAATTATTGGCTCAACTTGATGATACTAGAAAAGAAAGAGCCATATATTATATCAGTCATACTCTTGTGTCATATGAGGTTAACTACACTAGTATTGAAAAATCTTGCCTGGCGGTGGTGTTTGCTTCCAAAAAAGTTGCGACATCACATGCTTACGCATACAATACACCTTGTTGCAAAAATTGATCCTCTAAAATACTTTCTTAGTAAGGTTGCTCTCACGAGTAGACTTGCTAAATGAATGATGATTCTTTCAGAATTTGACATAAAGTATGTTGAGTGTAAGACTATAAAAGGACAAGCCATTGCAGACCAATTGGCTGATTTTCCAATTCAAGACAAAGCACCAATTCAAGTTGAATTTCCAGATGAGCACATAATGTACATGACTGCAAGAACATGGAAGATGTTCTTTGATGGCTCTTTCATGCAAAATGGTTCAGGCGCAGAAGTGTTGTTTGTTTCACCTTGTGGGTACACAATTCCTAAGTCCTACAAACTATTGTTCCCATGCACAAATAACATTGCTAAGTATGAGGCCTTAACAAATGGACTAAAAATGGCTATAGAATGGGGAATTATAGAGCTACATATTTATGGGGATTTGCAATTGATAGTCAACCAAGTTAACGAAGAATACCAAACCAAAGATGAAAAATTGGTACCCTATAAGAAAATGGTTGATTCATTGCGATGATACTTCACCTTTGTTACATTTCAAAAAATCCCTAGAGTAGAAAATAAAGCAACTGATGCTATGGTTACATTAGCTTCACTTCTTCAGCTAGAACAACATGAGTCTAGATTTGAGTTCCTGGTGGAAGAGCTACATTACCCTATCTATGACTCCCAAGAAAGCCAAGTTGTTTGTGCACTTATTGGCCATGAATCATCTTGCTATGGTTCCATTTATTTATATCTCCATGATGGTACTATTCCCAAAACCTTCAATCATTCTGAACAAAGAAACCTAAACCTGAAATGCCTCTCGCCATACCCTTGTCTCTGGTGATTTGTATAGGAGGGGTTTAGATGGGACACTTCTTAGGTATTTAGATAAGGATGATTCCAACCAAGCGTTAGTTGAGATTCACAAGGGCATTTGTGGAGGACATTCTAATGGTCTTTCTATGGCCCGACGGTTGCTTAGGGTGGGGTACTATTGGCCTACCATGCAGACAGATGTAGTAGCTTTTGCCAAATCTTGAGAAAAGTGTCAGAAACATGGAAACCTGGTACATGCTCTAGGCAAGGAGCTTATTCCTTCTATTTCTCATTGGCCATTTCAGTGTCGGGCCTTTGACCTTGTTGGGTAGATTCATCCCAACTCATCAGGTGGACACAAATTTATTATCACTGCTACTGATTACTTTACCGAATGGGTAGAAGTTGTCCCACTTTCTGTTGCCTCAGGCAAGATAGTTTTTTTGTTTATTTTGAACCATATCATCTGTCGGTATGGAGTGCTTTTTGAGATAATCACTGACAATGGGGGTCAATTTAAAAAAAAGGACCTTAAACATCTCTGCAAGAAATTCAAGATAAAACAACATTGGTCCTCCATTTACTTCCCGCAAGGAAATAGACAAGCAAAGGCTTCAAATAAGACCATTCTCAAAATCCTCCATAGAATAGTTCACAAGAATGGTAGAGATTGGCATCTACAGATAAATCTAGCCTTGTGGGCCTAAAGAATGAGTATTTGTACTCCAATAGGGGCTACACCTTTTTCCCTCACTTATGGTGCTGAAGCAGTGTTACCTTTAGAGGTAGAGATCCCTTCACTTAGAGGCTCTCTCAAAGGCTTAGTGATAGATGAAGACTACTGTGCCATGAGGTTGTAGGAACTAGAACTTCTAGATGAAAAGCATAAAGCATCTTTTGATCACATGAGAGTTTACCAAAAACGTATGTCCAAAGTATTCAACAAGAAGGTTTGCCCTAGAGAATTTCAAGTGGGGGATCTTGTCTTGCGAGAAAACCCTAAGAACCAACAACATAGAGAACAAAAAGGGAAGTTTGAATCTAATTGTCTTGGACCATACATTATTACCGCTCCTTTTGGTATAGGTGCTTACTTACTATCTGATGAAAAGGGACTGCAACTCCCTGACCCTATCAATGTGTTGCACCTAAAGAAGTTCTATTCATGATGCCTATTCTGTCTGGGGGAATCCTTTGTACATATCTTATTGATCCTGAAAAATTCCAAAAAATTCATATATGATGCTAAAAAAATCCTAAAAAGCATATAAAGTCCTGAAAAAATGCAAAACAATAAAAAAAAATTAAAAAATTTAAAAAAGTGCCTTGGTGAAAACTTGGAAACAGGCGCCTTGGTAGCAAAAATACAAAAAAATTGAAAAATAAAAAAAATCTCCAAGTGGTGAAAACCTGGAAGTAGGCGCTACTTGAGGCTTTTGCACCCTTATTTCTTAGCATGCATCCTCGACACTTAGCCTTTCTCCATCATGCCTTGACCTTGTTGCCTTGGTTTGGAATTGGTCTTTGTCTTTGTCTAGGGGGCATAACTGTGTTAGCTTTGGTCTCTAGGATGCGTTGGTCTTTAGGACATCTTGCAAACAGTGTTTCTCAACATGCCTCAACTATGTTTTTCAACACTATCCTAGCGTCAAGTGTTTCTCAACACTTATCGGATGTCCTACCCACAGTCTAGAATGATGTGATATTTCTCATTAGCAGATGTGATAGTCAAAGTTTGACTCTATGACCTACACACATGCACTTAAACACTCGACTCACTGAGACCTGTTTGGCTTTATTTCTTTGTGTGCTATCTATGATGATTTCTTTGATGAGTGTTCTCTCCCAATGATAGTTTTCGATGATGCATAGCTAGAAGACTAAGGGCATGAGGACATGTTTTATTTCTTTTTCTGCTTGTGGGTATATTTTGTTGGTCCTAATTATCATTAGCATTTACGCTTGATCCACTTGACACCTAGGATCTACAAGGTATTATCCTTGACTGTTTTATGTGAGTGCATGCTTATAGCCATCTTGACCTTCTTATGTCTTGATGCAAGCATAATCTTGCTATAGCAAACTTAGGTAATCTCACTGCACTAGTCATCTTGACCTATATGTCTTTGGTGCCTAGGGAGGATTCCCACATTTCATCTGATATAGATAATATTCATATACCCATAGTCATACTAGTGTGTATTGTATGATCTTGCGATGCTACCAATAAAGCTCGATGATGATTATTAGATGTCTATTGGCGTTGTGACCTTGCAAGTCAACCACTTTCATAGTAGCTTGCATTTGTAGGTTCATGATAGTTTAATTTTGCATCTTGCATATGGAGAGAGCTCTCCTTTCATCTTTCATGGACTTATTAGTCAAACTGCAATCACCTTTCACTTCTTCCCGATCATGTCTTTTGCTTCTTGTCTTTCATATCACATCATTTTCTCTTCATTTTGGGATTGAAATCAAAATCTGAGTTCATCTTGATAGTCAAAATCGCATTTCAAATTTTCCACTTCTTCTACCCAGTTAACTGACCATTTGAGGCCTGATCCTTCAATCTTTGTTGGGGCACCGTCATTTCTTCACCCCCATCTCTTCCAAACTCTTAGTCTATCATTCATTTTCATTTGCTTCATCTCTCTGAGGTTTGACTTAGTCAAACTGGGGCATATCTTCATTTCTTGATGGTTATCCTATCATGTTTCACCTTCGATTATGATTTCTAGTGACTTGATCAAGTTTATCAGTTTGTTGCTTCTCCTCTACCTGATTTCGATTTCGATTCCAAGGGGGCAGTACCTATCAGCTTTACTCTTTGATTCAGCTTTATCATTTAGTTCAGCCTGAGATTCTTATTTTGAGACTTGATTATCACTTAACAGCAATGGTGTTGATCTTGTCTTTTGATTCTTATCTCTTATTTTGAGACTTGACTATCACTTAACAGCAATGGTGTTGGTCTTGTCTTTTAGTCGGTTTATTTTTGTCATGGTGTGTTCCTAGAATGATCACATGTCTAGATTATTTTGTGATCCCAAATCGATCTCACATTTCAATTCTTCTTTGACCACATGTGTTCCCAAAATGATCACACATTAGTCAAAGAGGGGAAAATGTATGCACCCTAAAATGGTCGCCTAGACTTTGGGCCCCCATTCAACAATTTATCAAATCCCTGAATCAATAGTTTCAAAAATCAACATTTTATCAATTATATCAATTTCCTTGATCAAATCCTATTTTATCATTTTCGATTATTTGCCTTAGGCTAACCATTTTATCCTAAGGTCTTTATTTATTTAAAAATAATTTCCTCCCCTTTTATTAAATAAAAAGCCCCCACTTTTCCTCTTATCCTAAGTTACACAAATAAAATATTATTCTTATTTTATAAAAAAAAGAAAAACACTTTTTGTCTTATATGGACACAAAAGTCAACACTTATTTTCTCATTAGAGGATATTTGTGCACATGGATTGCTCCTCTTTCAAGCTCCACCCTTGATTAAGATCTTTTGCTTTTTAATCTCCATGGTCCATTCATTTTCAATTCCTTTAAAAGGAGAGCTCTCTTCCTCACTTTCATATGCATTTTTGAATACTAATGTTATGCTGCAGGTTTTCTAGGTCACTTTGGAGCTTTTGAAGATTTGGAGCATTCTTGGCTTACATTTTACATGCTTTCATAGTTTATCTCTTGCATTCTAGTTCCATTATCATGATATTCATAGTATATATTTCCTTTATGCTTTAGATTACTCCGTCTAGTCTAATTAGGAAGGACTTGTAACACTTGCATCTTTCCTTTCATAGTTTAGTTTGTACTTTCATCTTCATAGCTTAGCTTGCATCTCTCATTTCTAGCTTTCATATTCATCTTAATCTAGTTTGCATTTTCATTTCATAGTGATTCTTGAGGATATTGACATTCTTGCCCTTGTCTTCATTTGAATCTCTCATTGTGTGGTTGACTAGCAAGGTCATTAGCTTAATAGCTCTAGCTGAGAGCAAATTTTAAATAATCTTGCAACTCCATACATAGAGAGCTCTAGGTCGCTTTCTAAGGTTTCCTATTCATGGATCCCCTTTGGATATAATGACTTAGAGAAGTGCACCATTTGAGTGTGTACAGGGGGCATATATAGTGACTCCCTTGTACTATAGTTTTTTATTTTTTACATGCTAAATCTTGGAAGGTAACGCACATAAGTCGCTAAATCCTGAAAAGACATGCATTTATATGCTAAATATTTTGATGGTAACACACATAAGTTGCTAAATCCTCAGGAGACATGCATTTTTCAAAATTTTTCCATATGCTAAATCTTGGAAGGTAATGCACATAAGTTGCTAAATCCTGAATGGACACGCATTTTCAATTTCAATATGCTAAATCTTTCGAAGGTAACGCACATAAGTTGCTAAATCCTGAGGAGACACACATTTCATATTCATAGTGATACAAGAAGGTGGATCTATGAGTATTTCAAAAGCCTTCAGAAGATGCATTACAATTGCAAGCACAGTTTATGGGTGAACCTGTTGGGCTCTCCCTCTAGGGTGATTCATGGTAAGGTGGGCATCTTACTAGGCGAGGTAATCACTCTTTTCCTTTTCTCTCTTTTTGTTTTCATGCTAGTAGGATTGGATCATGAAGTTATGTTATTTATAGTGTTGCTCTTTTCTTTCTTATGTAATCATTTATGCTTTTATGATAGCTTTCCAAATATGATATTAGTATGAGAAATATTTATTAGCAAGGTTTCTTATGCTAATTGATTTGGGTTGTTTATGCTAACCCTTGTTCTTTTGGCACCCTCATGCATGTATGTTGAGTTAGAATCCTTATTTTGGGGGCTTGTGCCCTTAGCTAAGTGTTATTTTATCTCTTTGTGAATCTAGTCAGATCTCTTCTTTCTTCTCCTTTACCAAGAGTTTGCATTGAGTCCATACTCTTGCTAAAGTGGGGGCTTAATGTATCGTCTTAAAATAGAAGCACTTTCATGTTAAGAGCATTTAGCCCTCTAAGTAGGTGTTTTGGGGTCATGTCAAGCACCTTGAATGGGTCCCTAGCTTTGATTTGGCTTTTTCCCCATTTTCCACTTCTTTTCTACACTTGATTCCCTCATTCTAGGTGAAATTAGGGTTAGGATCTTGAGGGTTCTCCTTAATTTCCCTCTTCCATGGATCTATTTTCTAGTTAGGACTTACAAATAGGTCCTCCTAGCCTTCATCATGTTCATCATAGGATTTTGTGCCTTTTCCTAGCACTCTACCCTATTCTGACATCATTTCTAGGTCTCCGGGTACTCCTGGGACCTCCTGTTTCTAATTTTGGCATCTCTAGACTGAGACCCTGAGATCTATAACCTCAAGGTCAATGATGACCTAAAGGGGTCAATGAAGACCTAGGGGGTCAAAGATGACCTCATCCTTGACCTAGGTTAGGGTCAACTCACCCTTGACCCTGGATTCAAGTTTCAAGGTTCTGTGATCTCTGGATGTCGGGTTTCGAAAACAATTATTTTTTCACTTTTGGGTCAGCTGTTTTGGTCTCCAAAATGGTAAACTCTTAAATTATATTTAATTTAGGTCCATTCCTAAAGGGTTGAGGCCTAATTGGAATTTAATTCCCCAAGGTGGCCCCTCTAGAGGATTGTGCCCTAGATCACTATAAAAGGAAGCCTTCCTCTCTCATTTTCTCCATCTCATTCCTTCATGCATCAAGCACTCCCAAGGAGACATTGGTGATCAAGTTTTGGCAATCAATGTTCTCCCTCAAGCAAGATCAAGCATTCCATTTAAGCAATCATCCATTCAAGTCCTCTTCTCCATTCAAGTTCTCTATTGAAGATCAAGGATTCAAGCATTCAAGCCTTTGAAGGGATTTGGCTCAAGTATGTAAGATTCATCATTCAAACCCTAGATCTAGCCATCATGATGGTGTGATCTTCCTTCAAGATCCTTTTGTTCATCTTCAAGATCCATTCATTCTTCCCTCAAGGTGGATTCCAAGCATACAATCATGGAGGTTTTGATTTACATTTGTTGATGTTATGTTCAAGCTTTTATATTAACATATTTGATTACATTTCAAATACAATTGCATATCTATTGAATGTCATAGCTTCATTGTTAGATCTATTTCTACTACTTGCTAGCATTATCCATTTCAATTTCAATATTAAGGTTGATTCCAAACTGAGGTTTGACTAAGGAAAACCCCCCAAACAAACAAACAAAACCATTTTTCTTGCGGGTACAGGTGCGAAACTAGGAATCTGAGATTAGATTTGGATACCATTTTCGGCAAACTTCCAAGATCTGTGAACAAAGTCAAAGTCGACCTTTAGAATAAAAATGTAGCCTTTGACCTTTTATCGGGGTCAAAGACTACCTACTGTTAGAAAGATAAAAGATTTTTGGGTTTTCTTTGTCTTGGCATTTCCAGTTCGAAACAGGTTGCATAATTGTCTGAAACTACTCACAGACATCAGAAATTGGCATTTTCCAGATTTGCCCTATTTTGAGGTTAGTACTTGCCTTTCAATTATTTCAGATTTCAAACACAATTCCATTATAGGGAAATAAAAGGTTTTCTTCCTCTTTCATATTCTCCATAGATTGATTCGATTGTGCATTAACCTTTTGGTTGATCAATTTGGATCTGTTCTTTCGGAATTTGAATTTAGAATTAGATCTCATATCTCCCCCATACATTTTAGGGTGAACCCTATTTCATCCTATTCATGTATATAAACAAATACACAATCTTTTGAACTATTCGATAACAACTGTCTTTTCTTGATTAGTTCCAATGAAGTATATAATTTATCCTCTACTCTACATTCAACAGACTCAAGCTCACAACTTCTAGAATCCTCTTTTACATCACATCTACTCTACCATTATTATTTTTTCAAAAGAAAAGATCTTACATAAATACCCTATTAAAAAATAAACCATCAGGTCGACCAACTAAGTTTTCCTAATATATAAATAATTACATAACTCCTTGCTAAGATACACATGGTATCAAAAACAAGTATACAATAATTACAATTCAATAATTAAGGATCGACATCCATAAATCATGCTCGCCATTCATGCAACACGCTACATCTCTCAAGTCAGCTTCCAAATAGATCTTCTCAAGAACACGCGCCATAGATGATGTCATCCTACTTTATGTACCTTGCGTAGACCATCAAACATTCTTCAGTACCCTATCTGTCATCCCTTAACCTCACATATACTGAATCCTCATCGCCTGTAGGATATACCCAACACTTAGAGACTTATTTTGTCAACTTCCACTGTCACTGTCCAGTAACCAGTCTTCACTAAATCTTTTGTAACTTAGCCAATATGAAATATTACATCATGCGATCTTAGATATAAGATCAAAACACCTTCCTGTACACACAACTAACTTTGCATGTTCTGAAACATCCACACAGTATCCGTACACTGTAATAACCATCCTATTCTCTTCACATAAATATATGTTGACATCAGTGACAAAACATGAATAACAACAACAATAATTTCAACATCTCTCAACGTAGTGATTAAACATATTAAATATATCCAACACTCTCCCCAATGCATTAGCAATATCCAATAATCTCCCCATTTGGCATTGATGGCAACATATGGGAAAATCCATCAACCCAAAAGTATTCTCTCAGTACCTTTACCACATAGTCTATTTCCCCAATACATAGTCTCTTTCCTGTAGGATTTTCACATAGTCTCTTTCCCCCTTTGACAAAAATGGAAAAGGGTTCCATAAGTCAACAACTATTCTCAACGATCACTCCCCTTGAGGAGTAGATCCATACATCAAGTCCAGAATATGATAAGGCTCTAAAAACCTTTGGACTAATGCATCTCTGCATCATTTAATTCACACTAGGAGGGGCCTGCACCCCAAGCATACCTCTGAGATACTCAAAGGCATCTCTTGACAATGGCTTTGTAAAGATGTTTGCTATTTGTTCCTTTGTGCTAATGTATTCCAATCTTATTTCCTTTTCTGCTACCTTATCTCTCAAGAAGGGATACTTAATAGAAATATGCTTATTTTTAGAATGCATTATAGGATTCCTTGACATATTTACTGTACTGGTGTTATCACAATGGATAACCATTGGTTCATGATAAGTTATTTCAATGTCTTTCAACATTTGTTTCATCCAAAAAATTTGAGTGCAGTTAATAGCAGTAGCAACATACTCTAATTTTGCAGTAGATTGAGCTATACAATCTTGCTTTTTACTTAGCCATGAAACCAACTTTTTCCCAAGGAAAAATGAACCTCCACTAGTACTCTTCTTGTCATCAATATTCCCTACCCAATCAACATCAGTATAAGCATGAAGCTCAAAGTCATCATTTCTATCATACCATAAGCCATATTCAATTGTTCCTTTCAGATATCTAAATATCCTTTTCACAGCAGCTAGGTGTGTCTCTTTAGGTTCTATCTGATATCTAGCCACAATTCCAACAACATTAGCAATATCTGGTCTGGTGTGAGTTAGATATTATAATCCTCCAACCATTGATCTGTAATTGGTCTGAAAAACACACTTTGTCTTATCATTACTTGATAGTTTATGACTAGCCACCATGGGTGTACCAACTGGTTTATAGTCTTCCATTCCAAACTTTTTCAACATTTCTTTAAGATACTTAGTCTGAGAAAAAAAAATGCCATTCTTGTTCTGATTTATTTACAGTCCTAGAAAGAATTTCATTTCACCTATCATGGACATCTCAAATTCATTTTCCATCTCTTTAGAAAATTTCTTACACATTTCATCATTCCCTCCAAAGATAATATCATCAACAAAAACTTCTATGATTAGAATTCCATCTTCACTAGCTCTTAAATATAAGTTATTGTTAGCATTACCTTTTCTGAACCTAAGGCAAAGTAAGTATTTTTCTAACCTTGCATACCAAGCCCTTGGAGCTTGCTTCAGTCCATACAATGCATTCTTCAACTTGCATACCATGTCTTCATCTTTAGATAGAGGAAATCCATCAGGTTGTTCTATGTAAACTTCTTCTTCAAGATCCCCATTCAAGAATGCAGATTTCACATCCATCTGATATACCTTGAAGTCCTTATTGTTGGAAAGTTGGCTATACTGATGTATATGACTTGATATAGTATTTTCATTATGGAAACAAAGTCATATAGTAGTTTGGTGTCAGTGCACTTGAAGAGAAGATCAGAAATCAGTTAAGTGTTGAAGACTGGACAGTGTATAGAGTTCCTATAGCTCAAAGCATCAGCGCATGTGCGTAGGGAAGAATTATAGTATGCACCCTTGAAGTTAAGTTGGTTAGACTATATTCATTCTTAGTCTATGAGAGCATGATTAGATGCGCAAAGATAAGAAAGACACAGTTAGTTGAAGTTGCACAGCCAGTGAGTGCCAGAGAAGAACAGAGCATGAAGCCGACAGTTAGTATTTTGGTTTGCAGATATAATTTAATGTTGTAAAGGCTATGTGCCTATTGTATTTAGGTTTCCAACATGTATACTTGTTTGTAAGCACACTTAAGACAATTCATTTGGAAGCTTTGTATGTAATAAGTCTAAGGGCCGACCTAGTTATTTATTTTGCATGAGCGTATAAATATAAGATGTGCCCATTATATTTAGTATGGAAGTTGATAAAGAGTTGTGATAAGCAGAGAAGAAGTGTGAAAAGACACTAAAAGATGTATTAGAGCTTTTCTAGAGGTCAAAGCATCAACGCATCAAAGGAACTGATCTAACAAACAGTGTCACAGTGACAGTTCATCTTGTAGATATAGTGTGTATCTAAGATCAGAAAGTTGTAGCCTTCACCACTTGAGCAGTGAGCTCTTAAACACTGCATCCTCTCCCCTAACAGGGACTATTGTAAAAGACTCCTAATAGGGTCCAACCCTTAACAAGGGCTACTGTACTTAAAGCATTGTAAAGAAACTCCTAACAGGGTTAAGGATCTTCTAACAAGGATCACAAAACACTAGTGCAGAATATTAGTGGGTGTCAATTCCCACCGGGGTTTTTACCTATTTGGGTTTCCCCATAACCATATTAGTGTCATGTGTTGATTTCATGTTTCATGTTTATATGAATGTTTAATTCAGTACTTAAGCATTTAAGTTTAGTATAAAGATTAAAGTGAAAAGTTAAAATATAGTGAACACTGATTCACCCCCCTCTCAGTGTTCCCATTCCTAACAATTGGTATTAGAGCTCTGGTCCTTAGCATAGAAGTTTAACCACTTGAGGAGATCATGGATAAAGAAGAAATGAAACATCTAAAAAGAAATCTTGAAGTTGTGCTTGAAGACCTAGACAAATTAGAAAGAGAAATCGAAGAACTAAAGGAAAAAGTCAGTGATGCACAATTGGTTATCAAAAGACTAAGAAAGGATTTGAAAGAATGCTCTAACACTGATCTAGGAGCAAAGGCCAAGAAGCTAAATGAAGAAAATGCATCTATGAAAGAACTACTTGAAGAATTTGATGATAAGCTGATAAAAAATCAAGAAGTCTACAATGAACAAATCAAAGAAAACCTTCAACTCAATGAAGAACTAAGGCAAGCAAACATGGGAATCTTGGAACTAAGGAATAGCAAAAAAAGATTGGAATCTAAATTGAAAGAAGCAAAGAATCATATTGACAAATTACACACTAGTTCTGATTTGATAGAATCTCAGTTGTATGCAAGGAGAGCCAAAGGAGACACTAGCTGTATTGGATACAATGAAGCACAAAATCAGATTGACAACATGCGAGAAAGAAAGGATTCACAAAATGACTCTACTGATGCTGAAAAGACTGAAGATCAAACCAAAGATAATGGTGGACTACCTAAGAATGAGTGCAAGCAAGTAGAACGCACTTGTTTTGCATGTAACAAGCATGGACACATTGCAAGGAACTGTACAAAGGTAAGACCTTTTAATGGTTATTGTTATTCATGCAATAAGTTTGGTCATAGAGCTATGAATTGCAAGACTAGTAAGAAGAATAGGATACAACATGATCAAAGAAATCAGAATCAGACAAACACAAGAAGTTCTTAGAATGTTACATGTCATATATGTAACTATAATGGTCACTCAGTGAGATAATGTAGAATGGTGACTCATGTCAATGCATTGAGGAATGTAAGACCTCCAGTCATTTGTCACTCTTGTAACAAGGCTGGACATATCTCAAGGTTTTTTAGATCAAGGATGCAAGGTAAGGAAAGCCCTAAAAAGGCCGAAGCACTAGTTTTGGATATCGAAGGAGAAGTCAAGTTTGTGAAAGCCTCAAAGGATGTGAGCTTGATTTAGACAGAAGGAAAGAAGGACAAAGTTGATGAGAATGTATTGGATGCATCCGTAGTGGACGCACCCTCTACATCTGGATGAATGGCCCTTAGGGTCATAGGGGGAGCTAATTTAGCTCTAGACCCCTGCCTGGCTGGTATACTCACTTTTAGAGTATGCACCTTTGGACTTAAGATTTTGGAGTATAAAGGAACCTTCGTGCAAGAGCACACATACTAATTGTTAACAAAAAAAAAGTTGGAAATGTTTAAGTGATAGCCTGGTTTACGCAGCACGCATTAATGGTGGAATTTTCACTTTAAGTACATAGAAAGTTATTTGATTACTCATTGCATTCAAATTCAAAGCGATAGAAGAGCAGAAAGAGCCTTACAAGTTATTGTGAAGACTTGTAGATTATCAGTGATTTGTAGTGCATTTGGTCGGTTGCATAAACCCTAGTCTTCAAGTGTTAAGGACTAGAATTGTAGAAGAAGGAAGGCTAGATTAGATAGCCAAGTTTTATGACAAATATCATGAAATTGATAAATCAGAGATTCATGAGATGCTGATCAAACACATGATAAAGTTCAAGAAGATAGTTCTTGAATTGAAGACAACTATCCCAGATAAGGTATGGGAGATTATGGATACCTTGAAGAGATAAGCCACTGAAGAAGACTTTAGAATCAAGGAACAAACACTTGATTCCACTCTTCTAGTATGTTTTGTTGAAGAAAAATCACTATTATTGAACTTGGTGAAGCCGCACTTAAGGATAAAGATGAGAACACTACACCTCATGAACAAGATTATGAGCTAATATCTAAGGAAATAGAGAAGGCCTTTGAGAAGGTATTCTTAGAGTAGCACATGAAACCTAAGTCTGCGCCCATCACCCAAGCACCTAGTGAGCAAGACAAAGCAGCAGAGACCATCAAGATACAATCTATAGGTCCTTAGGATTTAATGCCTATAGTGGAAGCACAAATAGAGTTAGATAAATTTGTGCCCATCTTAGATACACAAAAAGATGATACAATTATCATTGACAATGTAGAGATTGCAATGGAGGCCACAGACAATGACTTGGATAAGTTTGAAGAAGCTTTTGTGAGCACACAAGAAGCTAAAATGTTATGCAGCAACACATCACCCACTCATCAAGAAGAAGTATTAATTGATGATGAAAAAGAAGAAGAGAAAGAACAAGAAAAAGAAATAGAAAAAGAGGAAGAAAAGAAAGAAGAAGAAAAGATAAAAGAAAGTGAGAAAAAGATGAAATGTCAATAAAGCAAGAAGTGGTGGATAGCACTCCCATCACTCCCTCTGCAACATTGTTGTCAAGTTTGACTCTTGACACATCCAGTTTGGACTCGTGGAAAGAAGAAGACCTGATTAAGTTCAACACCTTAGCTATGGAGAAAGCCAAAGAAAATCAAGTGATGAGGAATCCCCTCCTAGTAGAATCAGTAAACATTTTGAACAATCTATTGCCAGAAGATAAGAAAGTGTCAAAGATACACTCAGTTGATGATGTGAGTACAATCATCTCACATTTCAAAAGCAATTTCTCAAACCTTGAAGAATCTACATCCCTAGTTGCAGAAGAAAAATATCTGAAGAAAAGATGGAATGAATTGGTGAACAACTTTGCACTTGACCTCAGTTCCCTCAAGGCTAGTCAAGAATCCTTGAAAGAATTTGTAGATCAAGGAAGAATAATCATTGCAGAATGCATGGATCAATACAAGCTTACTAATGCTCATTTCAAGAAAATAAAAGAGGTAGAAGTTATGATTGAGCAGGTGAAGAGTTCAGTAATAGACACATCCACAGATGTGAACATGTGCAACAATGTCTACCAAAGTTAGTTAGAAAAAATTGAGAAGGCAGAAAAAGAGATGAAAAAGTTAAGGGCTAGACAGAATCAGTTGAGGAATGCTCTTACACCCTCACTAGACATTCTAAATTAGAACATCAAGGAGATTGATGCCCCTATGGTGACATATGATCAAGGTCCTTCCATAGATTTGAAGAAGATGGAGAAGCTTCAATATGAATTATGCGCCCATCTCCAAATAGTAAACTCTTTGATCTCATTTTGGAAGAAGGAGATCCAGAACCTAAAGATAGCATATCTGGATGTTTTCCCTTAGTGAGTATGTGTAGATAAAGTTTTTTGGCACACCTTTGTCATTAATGTCAAAGGGGGAGTTGTGTATAGAATATGGATCATAATATGTATAGGGAGATATAAGAATATATATATAGATGACAAAAGTTTTTTGTATTAAGGACAGTTAGCAACTTGGCCATATTCTTTTGTTGCCATCAATGACAAAGGGGGAGATTGTTGGCAAGCTAGCTATACTGATGTATATGACTTGATATAGTGTTTTCATTATGAAAACAAAGTCATATAGCAGTTTGGAGTCAGTGCACTTGAAGAGAAGATCATAAATCAGTTAAGTGTTGAAGATTGGACAATGTATAGAGTTCCTGTAGCTCAGAGCATCAATGCACATGCGTACGAAAGAATTATGGTATGCACCCTAGAAGTTAAGTTGGTTAGACTATATTCATGCTTAGTCTATGAGCGCATGATCAGATGCCCAAGGATAAGAAATATACAGTTAGTTGAAGTTGCACAACCAATGAGTGCCAGAGAAGAACAGAGCATGAAGCCGATAGTTAGTATTTTGGTTTGCGGATATAATGTAATGTTGTAAAGGCTATGCACCTATTGTATTTAGGTTGTTGACATGTATTCTTGTTTGTTTGTAAGCATGCTTAAGCCAATTCATTTGGAAGCATTGTATGTAATAAGTCTAAGGGCTGACCTAGTTGTTTATTTTGTATGAGTGTATAAATATAAGTTGTGCCCATTATATTTAGTATGGAAGTTGATAGAGAGTTGTGATAAGTAGAGAAGAAGTGTGCGAAGACACTAGAAGATGTATTAGAGCTTTGCTAGAGGTCAAAGAATCAATACATCAAAGGAACTGATTTGACAAGCAGTGTCACAGTGACAGTTCATCCTATAGATATAGTGTGTATTTGAGATCAGAAGGTTGTAGCCTTCACCACTTGAACAGTGAGCTCTTGGATAGTGCATCCTCTCCCTTAATAAGGACTATTGTAAAAGACTCCTAACAGGGTTCGACCCTTAACAAGGTCTACTGTACTTAAAGCATTGTAAAGCAACTCCTAACAAGGTTAAGGATCTTCTAACAAGGATCACAAAACACTAGTGCTAAATATTAGTGGGTGTCAATTCCCACCGGGGTTTTTACCTAATTGGGTTTCCCTGTAACAATATTGGTGTCATGTGTTGATTTCATGTTTCATGTTTATGTGAATGTTTAATTAAGTACTTAAGCATTTAAGTTCAGTATAAAGATTAAAGTGAAAAGTTAAAATATAGTGAACACTGATTCACCCCCCCTCTCAGTGTTCCCATTCCTAACACTTACGTGCAGCATAAGCCAAAAATAATCTCACAGCTTCTATCCTAGCAACAAGAGCAAATATCTCTTCAAAATCTATGTCTTCTTATTGTGAATAACCTTTACATACCAATCTTTCTTTTTTTCTTACAACAACTCCTTCATTCATTTTGTTTCTGAAAACCCACTTAGTTCCTATTACATTTTTGTCTTTAGTCTAGGAACCAATTTTCAAGTGTTATTTTTCTTTATCCGATCTAACTCTTCCTTCATAGCTTTGATCAAAATTCATCTCTACAAGCTTCATTTGTAGTCTTTGGTTCAACTTGAGAAATCAAACAAATTTCTTCTCTAGTCTTTGATCTAGTCATTACTCCTTGACTTGTATTACCAATAATTTGATTTTCATGATGGTTTTTCTTTACATACCTCAGAGTCTTAGGAATCTCATTAGCCTCATTTGTGTCATCATCACAAGTCTCATTTTCACATTCAATCTCAACAAGTTCATCTTCTTCTATAGTAGCAGCCTCCTTAATCTTTGTACTCTGATTATAATCATACATTCTCTCTTGTATCTAAAAATTTTCATCTATCTTCACATTGTTACTTTCAATCATCTTCCTTAATCTCAGGTCAAAACATTTGTAAGCCTTTCTCTTAGTAGAATAGCCAAGGAAAATTCCTTCATCACTTCTAGCATCAAATTTTCCTATCTCATCATCTCTCTTGATATAGCATTTACTACCAAATATTCTGAAATATTTTATAGTAGAAGAATGATTAAACCATAATTCATAAGGAGTCTTACTTGTACCTTCTCTGATTTGAATTTTGTTCAAGGTGTACACTGTTGCCCCAACAACTTCTCTCCAATGCACATGAGATATATTTCCTTGAAGCAACATTGTCCTAGCAACATCCAGTATTGTTCTATTCCTTCATTTTGCTATCCCATTCTGTTGTGGAGTCCTAGGAGTAGATGTCTATCTTTGTATTCCATGCTCTTCACAATATGAATTGAATAGATCTGAAGTAAACTCTCCACCTTTGTCTGATCTCAAACATTTTATCTTTAAGCCTAATTCATTCTCTACTTTTTCTTTGAATATCTTGAATTTGTCAAATGCTTTTGATTTTCTTTCAAGTAAGTGACCCACATCATTCTAGAAAAGTCATCAACAAAAAGTATAAAATAACTTTCACCATAGTATGATCTTGTCCTTGTAGGTCCACATAGGTATGTATGTACCAGATCAAACTTTCCTTTTATTGTATATGATTTTCTTTTATAACTTCTTCTATTATGTTTTTCCATAACACATTCTCTGCATACGGTGTTAGATGGTTTCACAATCTTTGGTAGGTCTCTTATTGCATTATTCAAACTTTCCTTCACAAAATTATCAAAATTAACATGACAAAATATTTTATGCCATAACCAACTATCATCTACCTTCGCAACAAAACAAGAAGCTCTAGATGTATTTAATTCAACATTACCTCTAGATTTAGTACTGGCTGCAATCAATTTTCTTGTCTTACCTCTGATAAAAAATTTCTCATCAAAGAACTTTAATTGAAATCCCTTATCCATCAGATGTCCAACACTCAACAAGTTATGCTTAAGTCCATCAACAAGTAGTAGATTGTCAGTATCAGTCTTTCCATCCAAAGTAATAGATCCTACTCCTATGATAGGTTTAGGAACATTGTCTCTGAATCTTACAACACCACCATCATACTTCATTATTTTAACAAATTTGTTTTTGTCTCCAATCATATGATGTGAGAAACCACTGTCTATAATCCATTTCAATTTATTATCAACATGTGATACTAAAGCTTTTTCCTCATGTACTGGTTTTTTATCTTTAATAGCAATAAATCCAATCTCCTCATAATCCAAATCATCATCATTAGAAATACCTCCACTAGCATAATAGCATTCCTTATCATTTGAATACTTAGGCTTGAAAAAATTAGGTTTGTGCTTAGGAACTCTTGTAGGACATCTAGATGCAAAGTGACCTATCTTATTGCATGAAAACATTTCAAAGGTAACTTTCCTTCAAATTTACCCTTACCTCTCTTTTCTCTTCTAGCGATCAATGCAACAAGTTCATCTAGCTTTCTTTCCTCTTCTTGTATCTGTTCCCATTCATCAGCATATTCACCAAGCTCTTCTTTTATGTTCTCACTGTTGGTGCTCAGAAGTACAGACATTATCTTCCTATGTGTAGATGCTTTAAATGTTGTTTCAACTTTAGGTACATAATCTCTCATTTATGCAGCTTCAAAGGTAGTTAGCTTTGCAATCAACATTTCTCTGCTAAAGTTTGGAGTCAAAGGTATAATCTCTTCTATAGCTTGAACTTTAGTCTTATAGATTGGTGTCAATGATCTAAGAATCTTCGCAATGACTTCTTCCTCTTCATAAGTGCCTCCATAATTTTTGATTTCAATCACAACCTCTGTAACTCTTTGTACATAAGCCCTAATGTTCTCATCATCCTTCATTTGTAGCTTCTCCATCCTTTTTTTCCAGTTCTATAACTTTGCTTGCTTTGTAAACTTGTCTCCTTCATACAATGCTTCTAGTCTTGTCCAAATCTTGTGTGCCGAATCCAGATCTTTAAATTCAGTAAATTCTCCTTCAGAGAGTGCACTGATCAGTGCTTCCCTTATGACCATATTATATGAAAATATCTTCTTTTCATCACCAATAGCTTTTTCCAATTCATCCTTAGCCTTCATAGCCACCTGATTCTTTGTAATCATCTAGTAGTCAATACCCAAACACAACAAATGAGTTTGCATCTTGTTCTTCCAACTGTCAAAATTTTCAAGATCAAATTTTGGACTATCCTTCTTATAGAATGCCATCTCCAAGATCACCTCAAGTTGTTAAGCTTTCTCTCTAAGGACCAGTAGCTCTGATAACAATTGTTAGGAATAATAGTCCACCAATACAACTGAGAGGGGGGGTGAATCAATTGTATGCTAGATTATTAAACTTTATAATTTGAATAGAAGCAATATCAAATCAAATGAACACAATGAATGCCAACACAATAACACAATATTTTTTGTCGAGGAAACCCTTTTAAAGGTAAAACCCTAGTGAAAATTAACACCCACTAATGATGTACTGAGTATAGTATCCTTGTTAGAAGATCTAGCCCTGTTAGGAGCTAATTGAAACATTACAGTACACAGTCCTTGTTAGAGGACAAACCCTATTAGGAGTCAAGAAAAAGAAGGGTAGGCTCACTTCCCAAAGAAGGTTATGTCCACCTTTAGAACTCACTATTCACAACACAAGTGTATATAAAGAAATACACAATCTTTTGAACTGTTCTATAACAACTGTCTTTGCTTGATCAGTTCTAATGAAGTATATAATTTATCATTTGCTCTACATCCAATAGACTCAAGCTCACAGCTTCCAAAATCCTCTTTTACATCACATCCATTCTACCATTATTATTTTTTCAAAACAAAAGATCTTACATAAATACCCTATTACAAAATAAACCATCAAGTTGGCCAACTAGGCTTTCCTAATATATAAATAATTACATAACTCCTTGCTAAGATACACACGGTATCAAAAACAAGTATACAACAATTATAATTCAATAATTAAGGACCAAAATTCATAAATCATGCTCACCATTCATGCAACACGCTACATCTCTCATGTCGGCTTCCAAATAGGTCTTCTCAAGAACACATGCCATAGCTGACATCATCTTTCTTTCTGTACCTTGTGCAAACCATCAAACATTCTTCAGTACCCTATCTATCATCCCTTAATCTCGCATACACTAAATCGTCATCGCTTGTAAGATATACCCAAAACTTAGAGACTTGCTCTATCAACTTCCACTGCCACTGTCTAGTAACTAGTCTTCACTAAATCTTCTATAACTCGGCCAATATGCAATATTGCATCATGCGATCATAGATATAAGATCAAAACACCTTCCTATACACACAACTAACTTTGCATGTTCTAAAACATCCATACAATATTTGTACACTGTAATAACCAACATGTTCTCTTCACATAAACATATGTTGACATCAATGACAAAACATGAATGACAACAATAGTAATTTCAACATCACTCAAAATAGTTATTAAACATATTAAATGTATCCAAAAATCTCCCCAATGCATTATCAATATCCAATATTTTCTCGATATACCTTCGTTAGAGAAATCGTAGCTATTGCAGCAGCTAAAGGCTAAAAGATCCATCAGATGGATGTGAAAACTGCATTCTTGAATGAGACTATTGAAGAAGTCTATCTAGAACAACCTGAAGGATTTGTGATTCATGATGTAGATTCACATGTGTGTAAACTAAGGAAAGCCTTATATGTACTTAAACATGCTCCTTGAGCTTGGTATGAGAGGATCGACAACTATCTATTGGGTCTAGGATTCTCCAAGAATGATGCAGATCCAAATCTTTACTTTAAAGTAATTAATGGTGATATGTTGATACTAATCCTATATGTTGATGATCTATTAATTACAAGATAAGATCACCTTATTGTTCAATGTAAGGACCTGGCATTGGAATTTGATATGAAGGACTTGGGCAATTTACATTACTTCCTTAGAGTGGAAGTCTGGTAGAAATTAGATGGTATTTTTCTAAATCAAGGGAAATACACTATTGATATTCTAAAGAGATTTGGGATGTGGAACTGCAGACCAATGTTGACACCCATGGAAACCAACTTACATAAACTAAAAGAAGCAACAACAGAATCTAGACTTGCAGATCCTACTCTTTACAGATAGATAATTGGATCACTGATGTACCTGGTTAACACTCAACCGAATATTTGCTATGCAATGAATGCTTTGAGCCAATTTATGTGTGAACCTCAAGAGATACATCTTGCTGCTGCGAAGCATATATTGAGGTACCTTTAAGGTACTATTGGATATGGTCTCAAATATAAAAATGTTGACCTAAATCTACATTGATACTTTGGTTCTGATTGGGCTAGAAGTGTGACTGATCAGAAAAGCACATTAGGTTGTTGCTTCAGTTTGGGATCAACTATGATTTCTTGGATATGTAGAAAATAGTCTTCAATGGCTCAAAGCTCAACAAAAGAAAAATATATTGCAACATCTTTGGGATCAAAAGAAGCAGTTTGGCTCCAAAAAATACTTGTGGGATTATTTGGTGAGCCTCTAAAACCTACTATCATCAACGGTGACAATCAAAGCTTCATCAAGCTATTTGTAAATCCAGTATTCCATGATAGATCAAAACATATAGATATTCCTTACCACTATGTGAGAGACATGGTAGAAAGGAATGTGATCTAGTTGGAGTATATTAATACAAGTGATCAAACATCAGACATTCTCACCAAGCCTCTCCCCAAAGTGAAAGTTGAACACTTCAGGAAGAAACTTGGTATGGTTGAAATCTAAGTTATTGAGATTGAATCTCAAAATTGTTTATTTGTATTAATATAAATAAATATGTTTAATGCATAAACTCTTTTGTCATGTGTGTGACTCTATGACTTGTGGGCCTACCCTGTGCACATTATTGAAATCTTTCAAATAATGAACACTTGTATCTAACATTGTAAGGTGATGACTTTACAATGATTAGTTCACTATCAGGATGAATATCATGTGACTTGATATTCATGAACATGTCATGATAGTTAGCATCTCTTGGACTTATTGATAGATATCATGAGACTTGATATCAATTGAATATCATTATGCTCCTTATGAGATAATCATGGTAGATATTATGCGACATAATATCCATGGAAATGGCATGACTTGTTATGGTAGACATCATGAGATGTGATGTCAGTGTGCATACCTATTGTATCATCTTAAAATGGAAGCACTTCCATGATAAGAACATTTAGCCCTCTGAGTGAGTGGTCTGGGATCATGTTGAGCACCTTGATTAGGTCTTTGCATGTATTTGGCTTTCTCCCCACTTTCCACTTCTTTCCTGCACTTGATTCCTTCATTCTAGGTGAAATTAGGGTTAGGATCCTAAGGATTCTCCTTAATTTCCCTCTTCCATGGCTCTATTTTCTAGGTAGGACTTAGAAATAGGTCCTCCTAGCCTTCATCATAGTTATCATAGGATTTTATGTCTATCTCTGGCATTCTGTCCCTTCCTGATATTATTTCTAGGTCTCTGGGCATCCCCAGGACCTCCTGACCTGATTCTGACTGAATCTGGGCCCAAGGTCAAATTCAAGGTTGATCTTGACTAGGTCAAGATCAAGCTCAAGCCTGATTAGGTCAGTCCCAACCTTGATTTTTCCCCCCTCTTTCAAATCTCCAAATTCCTTGATTTCCAAGCATCGGGTTTTCAGGATATTTGTTTTCCCACCTCCGGGTTGGCCATTTCGGGTTTCAGGATGGTAAATCCTCTAATTGCATTTAATCTAGGTATATTTTCTAAAGGTTAGGACCTAATTGAGATTTAATTCTCCAAGGTGGCCCCTCTAGAGGATTGTGCCCTAGTTCACTATAAAAAGAGGCCTTCCTCTCTCATTTTCACATCCAACATCCATTATTCTCATCTCATCTCAAGCAATTTCATGAGCAAGCTCTCAAGTGCAAGCAAGTGAATTCAAGCATTCAAGAAAGTCTTCAAGCATTCATCCATCAAGGAGATCCATTGTTAGCTATTGAAGGATTCAATGTCTTTGGAGCCCCTTTGATGATCCATCCTTCTACATTCATTCAAGCCTTCTCATATGCAAAAATCAAGTCAAGATTGGTGTTGAAGATCAAATGCCATTGATTGGAGACATCCTACATTCATTCTACATCCATTGAAGCATTCCTACTTGTGGATTTGAGGATTCAAATCCTCTACAAGGACTTCAACATAAGTGAGGTGATTTGTTCCAATTGCTTTGTTTATGCACACTACATTTCAATTCAATTCCAAGGTTAATTCCTAAACTGGGGTTTGACTAAGGCAAACCCCCCATACAACAAAAACCCCCATTTTCTTTTAGGTATAGGTGTGGGATTTCAGATCTGAGAGTGAATTTGGATACCCTTTTCAATTTACTTCCAAGATTTGGGAATAGAATCAGAATCGACCTTCAAATAAAGAATCTAGTTTTTGACCTTTTATGAGGGTCAAAGTCGACCAGAGCTCATCTTGGAGAAAGATTTTTGGGTTTTCTTCGTCTTGGTGTTTCCAGTCCAAAATAGGTTGTAGAATTACCTGAAAGTACACATAGACATCAAAAATTGGCATTTTCCAGATATGCCCTAATTCGAGGTTAGTACTTGTATTTCAATTATTTCAAATTTCAAGCATAATTCCTTTATAGGGAAACATTGGATTTTCTCTCTCTTTCATATTCTTTATAGATTGATCCGATTGTGCATTAACCTCTTGGTTGATCAAATTGGATCTCTCCTTTGGGAATTTGGATTTGGTAATAGATCTCATATTTCCCCCACACATTTATCTACTCTTATATCTGAATATTGGTGATTCCATTTTAACCATATTCATTTTGGTGAACCCCACATACTTATTCTCTTTTCTTTTGTGGAATTGGATGCCTTATTGTGATTTTCTTTTATCTTGTTAGTATTAGATTTTTCCTTTGTGTTAGATCTTGCATGCTAATTAGATTTCAAAAATATAAAAATAATCATGCTTTATGTGTTCTTAGTTTAGTTCATTTGCATTACATTGGTTTATGAGCTTTACTACCACTAGTCCTACTTATAACATTCTGGTTAGAAGAAGTCGTAGACTCATGGGTGCCTTTGATCCTAAATCTTCCTCTCCTTTCCTTAGGATCCTGGATGATAACTTGATTCTTCATGATTCCAATCCTACTATGGAGCAAAACTCTTCTCACTCATCTCATGATGAGGATGACACTTTAAGAGTTCCTCCTGAACAAGTCCAAAAACTTTCCACTGAACTTGATAAAATGGGTAATTGGCTTATTCAAGAGAACCATAATCAAGATTATATTCAAGCTATAGAGGCTCTTAAGAAAGTTCTCTATGATAGTGATCAAGGTGTTAACCTCTTGCGTGGTATTACTCACCTTGTGCGTTCAAATGTTAAACCTTTAGTTCAAGAAGCTCAAGATTTAGGGTTGATTCCTCCTATCACTAGTGTTGAACCTCCTTCTAATCCTTTACCTAGTATTCCTACCTATTCTCCTTCTTTTGTGATTGTGACAGTTCCCTCTGTTCCTATGAGTATTCCTCCTGTGTCTCTTCCTACATCACAACCTTCATATCATAATGTTCCTTTTACTATTCCAATCCGCTTCCAACTGTAGTTCTTAGTGTTCCTCCAGTTGTGTCTTCTATTCCTACAGCTTCTTACACTTTACCTAGTGTGTCTAATGTTGCTACTCCTCCTATTTCCTCTAATGATTTGACTATCATCAGTTTGGCTCAAATTGTATCATCCTTACAACAACAACTTGCTTCCTTAACTCAAAACAAGTTTAGTATTCCTACATGTGACATGGGAAGTCCTCTGTCCTTGGATATTATTCATACTCCTATTCCTCAGCAAAGTGAGATGCCTCATCTTGAGAATTACAATGGAAAAGGAGATCATGTTCATCACGTTAAAACATTCCAAATCCTTTGTAGTGATTATGCTCATGACCATAGGATTTTAGCCAAACTATTTGCTAGAACCTTCCATGACAAGGCCTTACAATGGTATTGTTCCTTGCCTCCTTATTCCATTGATTCCTTTCCAAAACTTTCTAATGCCTTTATCCAATGATTTCAAAACAATATTGGCCTGCAAGTGTCTTTGACTGATTTAATGCATTGTAAACAAAGTGCTAAAGAAAAATTAACTGAATTTATTGGTAGATTTAAGCATTTGTATGCTCAGATTTCCTATCATGTTCCTAATATGGATATTCAACGTATTTTTATTTCAAATTTGTAAAAGGATATTAGAGATAAGATTTTGCTTACTAAATTTACCTCTTTTCAACAACTTTGTGCAGTGCTTCATCATTATCAATTACAAGTGAGTCAATTTGAGAGAAACACTCCAATGGCTCCTGTTCTAGTTGATAAGAGTGATGCTACTCCTAATCCAAACAAATTTCAAAAATTCAACTATTATGTCAAGATAAATAAACAAGTGAATGCAATTGCTAATCAAGTTGTTGCATCTCATAATGCCACTTCTGCATCCACTGCTTTTCGATTAAATCATACGTTTACTCCTCTTTCTGAATCTTTACATGCTATTATGAATAGGTTGTTGACTGCTAATATGATTACTTTACCTCCTATTTGACCTCTTTTACTTGCTACAATTGCATCTAAATCTTTTGATCCAAATGCTTTTTGTCAATATCATCATCATAATGGTCTTGATACTGAGAAGTGTTATTCTTTAAAACATAAGGTTCAAGATTTAATTGATTCTAATGCCTTATCTGTTGATAATCTGGATGGTAGTGGGAACAAATTTGTCTCTCCTCCTAATCAAAAACTTCAAATCTATACGAACCCTTTACCTACGCATGATACTAATATAATTGCTCAACCATCTATTGTGGAAATTGTGTATGATTCAAAGATGGATGATCTCAATCATGTTGTTAATCAAGTGGAGCATGTTGGTCAATGTGTATCTCCATCTCAACCTCAGATTCAACCTAAAGTTCAATCTCAACCTCAACCAAAACCTAAACCTAAACTGAAAACTCAACCTAAACCTCAACAACAACCTAAGAATAAAAGACCTCAGGAACTTTTGATTACCTTTGATGACTCTGAGACTATTAAGGCTCCTGATGGTCCCCTTTACACTACTGCTAGGATTGCTCAAAAACCTACTCATGGTTGTCTTGTTGATCCTACATCCTTAGTCAATGTTATTACTGAAGAAAATCTTTTTATGAAAAGCTTACAATGTGATTCTTATGATACATTGGATGTGTGGATTCAAACTTGTAATGATTTTCTTTATCCATCATTTGGTTCTATTACTTTACTAGTTGAACTTTATGGAAAAATTGTGAACACTACCTTTGTTGTGGTTCCTACTTCTGATCAATTTCAAGTTAAGCTAGGTTTGCCTTGGTTGACTGCCATGCATGCTATTGCTTCACCTATCCATAAGTGTCTTAAGTTCATTCATGATGATGAAATAAAGATGATTAATCATAGTTTATATCAACCTTCTAGGCCTAGAGATTGTGTTGCTTTTGATTTCTTTTGGCCTTCATTACCTAATTCATGTCCTCCTCGACCTGATAATCTTTTTCGATCATATCAAGCTTATAAACATCGTAAGATTCTTGAATTAAGCATACCTCTTATGGATCTTAATCGTGGTCTTTTACCTACACCTTATATACCTCCTTTAACTATGACTTCTAGTTCTGTTAATTAAGTTCCTTCTATCGAACCTATCAAAGATCTTGTGATTGTTTCTCCTATTGTTAATAATCCTATTGATCTTCCTAAAGAACCTGTGAAGGATCCTATGATTGTTCCTCCTAGTTCTCAACCTATTTCAAATAAATCAAAACGTAATCGATCTACTAATGAATGTCGTAAAAAGCATCATGCTCATGCTAAAGCTCAAAGATCTTTACCTTCCTCGGATAAACCTATGCATAATATGTTAGAAGAGGTTGTTACTAATAATGATGTTCACATGCATGATTATGATGATTCTATTCGTATCTTAGATCCTATTTTGATTAATTTGGATGAAAAGATACTCTTGATGATACTGATGATGTGAATGATGAATATGAGACTATTGACATTGACATTGATTTACCTAATATGCTTTCATCACAATTAACTCTTACATCTAGTGTTGAACATTGTGATTCTCAAGAGGATCCTTGTTTGGAACTGGCTATCATTCCTACTGTGTTGGATATAGTCCCTCTTGTGAGTTACCCATCTTCCCTAAATGATATACAATGAGATGGGGAGAGTAGGCGGTACACTTGATCGGCTTGTCCTTCGTGGTAGCTTTGTTGTGTGTTTGCCTACTGTACTATGTTTCTCCCGTAATGTGATTGCTAAATGTTGTTAGATTCTTTTATATGATCCTTGCTACTCAGTTAGTGCAAGGTGATAAAGGAATCGAAACTGTTGTTCAAATTCTTCTATATGTATCTCTATTCTTCTATGCGTTGTTCAATGTTATGTCGTAAATGTGCTATTGTTCGTAAATGTTTCCTTGTGTAATCTGCTTGGATTTGAGATATGGTAGCACTAATTCTTTTTGGTCTCCATGTCATGGTCCGAAAAGATTCTTCTTCGTATATCTTATGTGATCTTTCCTCCTTTCTGATCATAGTTCTACTTTCTTTGGGGAATGATGTCAATTCCTTTGCAATAATATCATATATTATCTTATGATCATACTGATCCCATGGTAGGTAGATCCCTTCTATGTTCTCTGTATGTTTCTGTGATATTTCCCTTGATTTGTCTTTGTTTGGGGGCATCTCGATGTGGAAACATAATCAGTGGAGTTGTTTATGTTTCCGTTAAAGCCATTGCTCCTGTTAAAGTGTCAGCAATGACTTTAATGTGGGGGCATATGCACTGCTCACCTGTTGCACACACACACTTTTCTATACGCATATATTATTTTTCAAGATACTTTTCTCCCTTTTTGGATTAGTAACTAATCCTTAAAGCATGGATTTATATTTTAGGATCTCTTGATCCCTCTAGTTTCAAATACACATATATTTTGATCCCTTAAGATCAGAAGTGTCCTTAAGACTGGATCTCTTTTATTTTTGGTTTTATTCTTATGGAATAGAATATTCCTAAGGATGAATCCTTGATGGGTTGACTAGTGAGTAGCCACATTCACTAGGCGGTTCAATTCCATCTTTCTAGTTGTGCCATTCTCTTGTGTGGTTCACAATGGGACATAAGTTCTCATTGGGTGAGGTAATCACACCTTATTTCTCTCTCTAGAGATGTCTCTCTTATTGTGATCTAGGAGTCAACAAAGACTTGAGTCCCTAGGGGCTTAAGGTTTCTCTTTGTCCCTTGGATTACGCTAATATTATCTTTTCATTTTGATCTCCTTTACCAAGAGTTTGCATCGAGTTCATACTCTTGCTAAAGTGGGGGCTTAATGTATCGTCTTAAAATGGAAGCACTTCTATGATAAGAGCATTTATCCCTCTGAGTGAGTGGTTTGGGGTCATGTTGAGTGCCTTGATTAGGTCTTTGCATGTATTTGGCTTTCTCCCCGCTTTCCACTTCTTTCTTGTACTTGATTCCTTCATTCTAGGTGAAAGTAGGGTTAGGATCCTGAGGATTCTCCTTAATTTCCCTCTTCCATGGCTCTATTTTCTAGGTAGGACTTAGAAATAGGTCCTCCTGGCCTTCATCATAGTTATCATGAGATTTTATGTCTATCTTTGGCATTTTGTCCCTTCTTGATATCATTTCTAGGTCTCTGAGCATCCTCGGGACCTCCTGACCTGATTCTGACTGAATCTGGGCCTAGGGTCAAATTCGAGGTTGATCCTGACTAGGTCAGGATCGAGCTCAAACCTGACCAGGTCAGTCCCAACCACAATTTTTCCCCCCTCTTTCAAATCTCCAAATTCCTTGATTTTCGGGCATCGGGTTTTCGGGATATTTGTTTTCTCGCCTCCGGGTTGGCCATTTCGGGTTTCAGGATGGTAAATCCTCTAATTGCATTTAATCTAGGTATATTTTCTAAAGGTTAGGACCTAATTGAGATTTAATTCTCCAAGGTGGCACCTCTAGAGGATTGTGCCCTAGTTCACTATAAAAGGAGGCCTTCCTCTCTCATTTTCACATCCAACATCCATTATTCTCATCTCATCTCAAGCAATTTCATGAGCAATCTCTCAAATGCAAGAAAGTGAATTCAAGCATTCAAGCAAGTCTTCAAGCATTCAAGTGTTCAAGCATTCATCCATCAAGGAGATCCATTGTTAGCTATTGAAGGATTCAATCTCTTTGGAGCCCCTTTGATGATCCATCCTTCTACATTCATTCAAGCCTTCTCATATGCAAAGATCAAGTCAAGATTGGTGTTGAAGATCAAATGTCATTGATTGGAGACATCCTACATTCATTCTACATCCATTGAAGCATTCCTACTTGTGGATTTGAGGATTCAAATCCTCTACAAGGACTTCAACATAAGTGAGGTGATTTGTTCCAATTGCTTTGTTTATGCACACTACATTTCAATTCAATTTCAAGGTTAATTCCTAAATTGGGGTTTGACCAAGGCAAACCTCCCATACATTAAAAAAACCCCCATTTTCTTGCAGGTACAGGTGTAGGATTTCAGATCTAAGAGCGAATTTGGATACCCTTTTTGGTGAACTTCTGAGATCTGCGAATAGAATCAGAATCGACCTTCAAATAAAGAATCTAGCCTTTGACCTTTTATGAGGGTCAAAGTCAACCAGAGCTCATCTTGGAGAAAGATTTCTGGGTCTTCTTCATCTCAGCGTTTCTAGTCCATAACAAGTTGCATTATTGCCCGAAAGCACACACAAACATCAGAAATTGGTATTTTCCAGATCTGCCCTAATTCGAGGTTAGTACTTGTATTTCAATTATTTCAGATTTCAAGCATAATTCCTTTATAGGGAAACATTGGATTTGCTCTCTCTTTCATATTCTTTATAGATTGATTCGATTGTGCATTAACCTCTTGGTTGATCAAATTGGATCTCTCCTTTGGGAATTTGGATTTGGGAATAGATCTCATATTTCCCCCACACATTTATCTACTCTTATATCTGAATATTGGTGATTCCATTTTAACCATATTTACCTATATATATATATATATATATATATATATATATATATATATATATATATATATATATATATATCTATGTGTGTGTGTGTGTGTTCACTATGTGAACTGACATACATACACATTTCTTGTGCCTATAAGAATAATTATTTTGAATGCTTTGTAATCCTTGTATTTGATCGAAATACTATACAAATACAAGTATATTAATCTATGTAATCAAATGCTATTCTCTTGCCATGTTTCAAGCAATGATCATTGACGACACCATTGTTTTATATATAATAGATCAAGAAATGATTGCATTTATTATATCAAACATACCATAGATCGAGTAATGATTGTATTTATTATATCAAACATACCATAGATCGAGTAATGAAAATGTAATGCACAACAGATCAACAGCTTTCATAATATTGTTTTTGGTTATTATGTTAACTAAATTGATTAAGAATCGAGCCTCTTTAAAGCACCCTTTGGCAAGTGTTGTATTGTTTGAGAGAGGGCCATGTCATGAGCGGACATGGCTCCACATTGTGGAGACATGTCCCCTCATGACATGTCCCTCCACATATATATTTATACATGTCGATATCATAAAGAGAAGTATATAAATCGATAAATACTCTCTCCCTTTGATCGACAATCTCAGACTTAAAGAAATCAGTACATTATAATTTGTATATTGTAATAATTGCATCAGTCTGAAATAAATTTAATATACTTTAACAAAGGTCACTAAATAATCAACATTAGTTGCATAAATATCTACTATTGGAATTTGAATCTCATATGAAATCTCAAACACACTTTGATATATGCAAAAAAAAGTGTGAAAAGTCAATTAAAAAACTCAATCCCAAGCATTAATACAAACACTTCATACAAATGATAAATGGATCCCAAACTAAAATACTAAACAAACACATTTAAATTACAACTTGCTAATAAAAGGGTAAGTGCACAAAGATGGGGGACCAAAAAGGGGGTATAAGTTGCCACTTTTTTCCTGAAATCAGCAAACTCTGAACTTCAACAAGAAATTGAAGATAGTTAGACTTAAAAATTTGAGATGTGACAAAACAAGAGTTGTAATACTCTGAATCTAGTTCCTAAACTACTAACTTATTTTGAAAATGGTGCAGATTAAGGCCCTCAAAAAGGGGGAGCACAAAAAGTGGTCCTATTTTTTTGTCCAAAAACATAACATAGCATCTGGTGTGCTCCCCCTAAAATGTTAACTTTTTTTTTGAATTTTTTTAATTGCTCCAATGAGAAGTTAGCTAACTCCACGTAGTTTATCCTGGATTTTTTTGGTACTTTTTTTATGAACGTATAATTTTTTATGAATTTACGAAGTGCACACATCCTAAAAACATGAAATTTCTATGTGCTCCCCCTAGAAATCATTTAAAACTAATTGAAAATTAAATTTTCTTTTTTTTTAAAGTGTGTAGAATGGAGTCTAGTTTCTAAAAATGTAACTTATTGCAAAATTTGATGAACGAGCCAAAATCTATGCCCAAAATACTGCATATTGGTTTTTTACAAAAAAATAGACATACACACAAAAGAAATTAGAGTTGAAAAACTTAACATAATCAAAATTCAAAATAAATTATATGCTTAGATAGCTAACAGAGAGATCTACAATATCATGTCGTCTGATTTTTACGTTCTTGAGCCACGAGTAAACCTGATGAGGAGCACACAAAAAAAATGTCATTTTTTTGTATGTTTGCTGGAAAACACGTCTCAGGCCTATTTCAATCGTCCAAGCCTTTGGGTTGGATCTCCAAGGCAAATCCAAGCCTTAGGATTGGTAAATTCAAATCTTTTACAAAGCGCACACGCCCTATAGGGCGTGCACCCTATGTAAAAAATCATAAATTTACATAGGGCGTGCGCTAAATAGGGCGTGCACCCTATGTAAGTTACAAATTTATATAGTGAGAGAGAGAGAGGGGGCGAGGGTACAAAGAGAGGGGGGGTAATTTATACAAATATAACATTTAAGTATAAGTTTGATAATTTTAATTTCTTATACTTTAAGTTATATTTGTATAAATTATAAAATATAATGCTTTCAGGATGTTTGGGATAGGTTCCAGCTTCATAGGAGTTCACATGCAGATTCTAGATTTGAAAAATTCCAGACTTAGCCAAATTTTAGGATTCAGCAGGGTTACCTCCCACAATCCATCATGGATTTCTAAGGTCAAATTGAAGCTGGCAAAAGGATTCCCAAAGGGTTTTAACTCGTTTGATCACTAATCACTTGGTTTTGACACCATCTCTATGACAGACTTAGCTTAGCTCTCACCCAAATCTCTCTCTCTCTCTCTCTCTCTCTCTCTCTCACACACACACCACATCACCCTCTCTCTCTCTCCCCCTTATCTAATCTCTCTCTTTCATTACCCTCTCTCTCTCTCTCTCTCTCTCTCTCTCTCTCTTCTCTCACATCACCCTCTCTCTCCCACTTATCCACTCTCTCTCTTTCATTACCCTCTCTCTCTCTCTCTCTCACACACACACACACACACACACACACACACATCACCCTCTCTCTCTCTCTCTCTCTCCCGCTTATCTACTTTCTCTCTTTCATTACCCTCTCTCTCTCTCTCTCTCCCGCTTATCTACTTTCTCTCTTTCATTACCCTCTCTCTCTCTCTCTCTCTATCTATCTCTCTCTCCCTTTCCCTTATCTCTCTCTCTCTCTCTCTCTCTCTCTCTCTCTCTCTCTCTCTCTCTCTCTCTCTCTCTCTCTCTCTCTCTCTCACTTATCTACTTTCTCTCTTTCATTACCCTCTCTCTCTCTCTCTCTCTCTCTCCTCTCTCTCTCTCTCTCTCTCTCTCTCTCTCTCTCTCTCTCTCTCTCTCTCTCTCTCTCTCTCCCTTTCCCTTATCTCTCTCTCTCTCTCTCTCTCTCTCTCTCTCTCTCTCTCTCACACACACACACACACACACACACACACACCACTCTCTTTCTCCCCATTCTCCACTCTCTCTTTCATTACCCTCTCTCTCCCTCTCCCTCTCTCTCTCTCTCTCTCTCTTCTCACATCACCCTCTTTCTCCCCCTTATCCACTCCCTCTTTCATTAACCTCCCCCCCCCTCTCTCTCTCTCTCTCTCTCTCTCTCTCTCTCATACTCTCTCCCTCTCTCTGTCTCTCTCTTTGTCTATCTCTCTCTGTCTCTATCTGTCTGTCTGTCTATCTGTCTCTCTCTCCTAACATCACCCTCTTTCTCCCCCTTATCCACTCTCTCTTTCATTACTCTCTCTCTCTCTCTCTCCATCCCTTATCTCTCTCTCTTTGTCTCTCTCATCTCTCACTCTCTCTCTCTCTCTCTCTCTCTTCTCACAACACCCTCTTTGTCCCCCTTATCTACTCTCTCTCTTTCATTACTCTCTCTCTCTCTCTCTCTCTCTCCAGAGTGAGAGAGTGAGAGAGAGAGAGATAAGGGAGGGAGAGAGAGAGGGTGATGTGAGAAGAGAGAGATAGAGAGTAGATAATAGGGAGAGAGAGAGGGTAATTACTCTCTCTCTCTCTCTCTCTCTCTCTCTCTCTCTCTCTCTCTCTCTCTCTCTCTCTCTCTCTCTTCTCACATCATCCTATCTCTCCCCCTTATCTACTCTCTCTCTTTCATTACCCTCTCTCTCTCTCTCTATCACCATCTCTCTCTCTCACCTCTCTCACTCTCTATCTCTCTCTATCTCTCTCTCTCTCCTCTATTCTCTCTCACTCTGGAGAGAGAGAGATAAGGGAGATAGAGAGAAAGAGAGAGATTTGGGAAGAGAGAGAGAGAGAGAGGGTAATGAAAGAGAGATAGTAGATAAGGGGGAGAGGGAGGGTGATGTGAGGAGAGAGAGAGAGAGAGATTTGGGTGAGAGCTAAGCTTAGTCTGTCGTAGAGATGGGGTCAAAATCGAGAGATTTGTAAAAAAATGAGTTAAAACCCTTTGGGGAATCCTTTTGCCAGCTTCAATTTGACCTTAGAAATCCATGATAGATTTTGGGAGGTAACCTTGCTGAAGCCTTGCTGAATCCTGAAATTTGGCTAAGTCTAGAATTTTTCAAATCTAGAATCTGCATGTTAACTCCTATGAAGCTAGAACCTATCCCAAACATCCTGAAAGCATTATATTTTATAATTTATACAAATATAACTTAAAGTATAAGAAATTAAAATTATCAAACTTATACTTAAATGCTATATTTCTATAAATTACCCCCCCCTCTTTGTATAAATTACCCCCCCTCTCTCTCTCTCACTATATAAATCTATATCTTACATAGGGTGTATGCCCTATAGGGCACACACCCTATGTAAATTATGATTTTCATAGCGCACGGGGGTGAAAATTTTGAGATTTTACAAAGCGCGTGCACCCTATTTGGCGCCCGCCCTATTTGGCGCACGTGCTTTGTTTTGCATTGCCCAAGCTTAAGGCTTGGGCAACCCAAGCCATAGGGCGTGCACCCTATAGGGCACACGCCCTTTAGTGCGTGCGCACTATGGGCGATGGGGGGCCAAAAAGAAAAGTGGCAACTTTTTTGGTCCCCCATCTTTGTGCACTTACCCAAAACATTGATTATTATACTAATACAAGAGCTTAAGTTTCTAGATTCCATTTATCATTAAATACAACAAATGTAAAGTAGAATCCATTTTGATAAAAGGTTATCAAAATTGACATTTTCACATATAGTTTCTAGACACATCATTTAAAAATATATAAAGTAGGTGCTTAAGTTTATACAATATACCTAAAGTTAGTTCATTTCACATATGCAACATGTTCAAACACACAACACAACACATATGCACTTTATTCAAACACAAAAATAAACATATGCCTCACTTAAAAATGTTTCCCAAAAAGTTACTTCAACCACACAAAGTAAACACTCAAGCTCAAATATACCAAAGTAGAAACACACAAAATTGAATACCAAGTTCACAACACTTCACACTATAGTTCAAACATGCAACAACGGCAAATGTCAAAGTTAATACTCTATTCACACAAAGTGAATTTGAAAGTTCAAAGGTATAAACACATACCAAATTACAACACAAAAAAAATGGTTATCAAAGTGAAAAAAACATTTCAACCTAGTTTGTTCACATGCACAAAATGAATACCGAAGCTAAACATACTTTTCACAAATTAAGTTCAACCACGCACAAATTTAATATTGGGGTTCAACACACACATTGAAAATGCCAAAGTTAAAGCACATTTCATAGAAAGTTAGCTCAACCATAGAAGGCGAAAATAAAAGTTAAAACATTTTTTAAACATATAAAGTAAATATACACCAAAGTTCAAACATGCACACAAAGTGAGTGGCAAAGTTAGAATGCTCTCGAAAGTGAGAGTAAGAAGCAAACACACACCCACCCACACAAACTAAAAAATAGTTAGAGTAAACTTTATATATGTAAATGGTAAAATAATTTGAACACACTTTACAACAAGTTAGTTCAAATGCATTTCCCCCCTCTCCCCTCACTACATAAGGGGATTATCAAAGTTTCTTCACACACTTCAAACAAAGTTCAAAAAATACAATAAAGGAATGCTAGAATTCAAACATGCACACAAAGTAAATGCCAATATTCAAGCAATACATTTTCACATAGCAAATGCCTAAAGTTCATACACACTTCCAACAAACAACTAGTGGATGCCAAAGTGAAACACACTAAACAAAATAGTTTATTAGACCACTTCAATATACAAAAATTCACTCACACAAACAAAAAGGCAAAGCTCAAGTAAAATTTTCATATAAACACATGCACAAAAAAAAGGGAATCCAAACAAAATATACATAGGGATGTTAAAGTTACTCAAACAATGAGAGGATATTTCACACACTTCACACAAAGAGAATGCCAAACATGCACACAAAGTGGATGTCAAAGTTCTAACAATAAATATGCACAAATGCCTAGAGTTCAAACACACCTCCACAACCTAGTAAGTGGGAAAGTGAAACACACCAAACATAAAAGTTTAAAAATCATTTAAATAGACAATTAGCATATGCAAAAATTTAAACACTTAATTAAATAGCAAAGCTCAAACATGCACTTCATGTAAATACAAACAAAGTGTCAAAAGTCAATTCCAAGATTCAAACCCAAGCTTCAATAAACAATAACTAAAATTAAAATTCAAACACACACTTGACATGAATGATAAATGAATTCTAATATAAAACACTAAAACAATATGCTTAAATTAAAGCTTGATAATAACACAATGCTAATTATTCAAATATTACCAAAATTTGTTATAGTTAAATAATATAATGGTACTTTATATTTACCTTGCACCACGAATGTTAAGTTACTACGTTTAATGAAATAAAAATTAGAAAAAAATTTTAATTTTATGCAGTAAAAAATAGTATAAAAACTAAAAAACATTAAGGCAAAGACACCAGGCCTAAAAGAATGGTCACAACTAATGACTATTCTTTGCAGCCATGGGAAGGGAGTAAATTTAATACCCCTCCACAATAAAATAATGGTATTAAATAATAAAATAGTTTACATATCAATTTATTTGAAAGTCATCTCTCAACTTATATATTACATTTACTCGTGTCGCCAATTTTGACAACTAATTAAAAAATGGAACAACTTCTACAGTTTTAGATATTAACAATTGTATTATCCAGTAAACCACCTAAATTCACAAATTACATTTATACCAATTTTAACAGTTGACTTACAATGCAACATATTCTCCAGTTTTAGATATTAAATATTACATTTGGTAACCCATTCAATATTTGAAATATTTTTCTAAAATTTTATATATTACATTGATTACTTGACTTCAACAACTACCCATACAAACTTCTAAACATTTTTTAACACTGGCTCAGCCTGTCAAGTACTCAACATCGACCATGATTTAAATTTAAATTAATTTTCCTGTCAATAAACTATAATGATTAGATATATAAAAATAAAATTGACAATAAGAAAATTCAAGAAATAACTTTAATGAAAATATGCACAATATCAGAATCTTTAGTTTTTAAATATAATAAAAATCTGACGATCTACCTAACTCTATTATCCAAATATACAAAATGATAGTCTAGACAAAGTATGTTCTAATACAAAACAAAATTACATTATTTATTTTATTTTTAATCAACAAATGCAATTCTAAAATAGTATTTCTGGCGTCTGTCTTAAGATGCACAAAGCAAAAATGTTTACATTTCTTCTTTAGAGAAATAGGGAATCCAAGAGGATGTTAATGACAATGAAGTATTTGTTGTTAAATTAATTGAAAGATGCAAATGGACGGTTTCTAGTAACAATCTAAAATCTGACAATTGATCCAGGGCCCCATTGATTTGTGCAAGAGGAGTTTGAATAATGAAAAGGATGCAAAGAATTGAAGAGCCTCTCTGATGATTTTGAATGTTTTGAGTTCACTGATGGCTATTAATGCTTAAGAATGTTCTCAACTGGAGGAAAAGAAAAGGGACAAGTTAGCGAAGATTAATAGATTGATGATTGTGGTAATATGATTTAGCAGTAACAGAGGTAAACGCTGCAACACAATTTCACGTGTGTAACCTAGACTTTTATTTCACTAGTTATGCTCATCCTTGTTTTTGAATGTTCCAGATGTAATGTGTAGAACTTTTACTGACAGTGAGTCAAAATTCCTACATGTTGATATTTGGAAGAAATGAAGACGAAATGGATGGAATGGGAAGTTCTTTGGAGGACATAGCTGAACCGCACTCCCAATACATCTTCTACCTTGCACAGAGGTAATCTTTTTATGAATGTATATAAAACATCGATTACTCATTACACAACCAGTTTAGGAATGCAATATTTTATACACCCGCCAGAACCAACCTCTCAGCATACACTGAAGAATAATCCCTATAACAGCTTGTTCACTAATGACAACAGGCAATGTCAAAAAGGTGACAGATCTTTAAGTCGGCTGACATCTCTAAGCATACTATGCTTGATTAAATCCTCACTAAAAGTTGGTTTCCATTATAACTCTTGTAATTGGCTGACTTACCACACTTTGCAACCTAACCTGTCGAACAGTGCCCTATCACAAGGACCAACTAATAGAGATATGCTATATTTCTTAGTAGGTTAATGGATAGTGGATCCAGTGCATATTCCCATTTAGTTGGCACGATAATGTCTCATCACTTGTCATAGGAGGGTACGCTATCGATGGGAGTATGAAAAACCTTTGCAGCTCTTACATTGTAAGGATAGTCAGGATTTCGCACTGGTATGGGTGTTCTAACAGAGGCCAACATGTGCATTCATCATGCCAAAGGATAGAAGAAAATTTGTCAGAAGAAAAAGTGTCAGAAGCCTCCTCCTCCTGATGTTAAACAGATAAGACAAGGTTTTGGGTCAAATCAGAAGTCTGCAATTAAAAATGCACTTGGAATGGTGCAGGTTTCAGGCTTCCTCTTCCTAGTTAAAATCAATCAAAGAAGTTCCAGGCCTCCTCTTCTAAGACACAAGAATTACTCCTGAAGAAGCCCCACTACAAGCTTGGCTGCTTCAAATTTCTCCAGCAGGAGATCACTGTAAGCAGGCATTTTACACAATCTGGGGATTACACCTAGTAAAATGAAGAATCGACTCTTCCTTGCAGAGGCCATTTGATACAGGTCAAGCAGCTTTACAACTTTGCCCTGCTTAATAGAGCATATGCTCTAAATATAGGTCCACATGGAGGCAATCTCTATGTCACCACATGGTGAGATATTACTCCTCATATAGCTTCAGCTTCTAAGCATACACAAACCTAAGATGTTCAATGCACACAAACATATATGAAGCTCAGATCATTTCATTTAGTGCTTCAGATATGTGTCATAGGAAAGTAAGGAATTGTCTCATCTTTGATGAATTTAATGGGCAAAAACAAAATTCCAGTGCCCATGTTATGCTAGTCTTGACCAAACTTCTTTTTTCCTTTTTCTGATAGCTCTAATCCTTTTATTAACTGTTAACATGTATTTGTATATGTAAAAGGATTTAGGATCATTTCAAAACTTTTCTTATCTAATAAAAAACATCTGTTTTGTAGATTTCTATTTGTGGCTTGTGTTTCTTTTTTGTTTCTATGCCACCCTTCTGTGTCTTTCTTCGATGACAGAAGTGTCACACTTGGAACCCTAATTGGTCTGAGGCCTAACTGCAGTACACAGAATGCAAGGAACATTGTACATACTGAAGATCACATGGGTGCTATTGCAAGAAGACCGAGGGATTTCAGAAGGGTAAGACCATGGAAGTCAATTACAAGTTGTACGCATTCACTTCAAGACTGCAGAGAAGTGCCCTGTACCTTGCACACTTACTCAAGGTAGAAGAAATGTCAATCCATGGTTCTCTGGGGAAAATTTATACTATTCTTTCAGTCTTCAGCATAATGCAAACAAATCAAACAAAATCAAAACTGTTCTTTCGGTCTTCAGCAGGAACTTCACTGCCCTGCGACACTTGTTTATATGGAACCTGTTCCCACCATAAACAACTGATGTGTTAATTAATAATTATGATACATCAATTGTTTAAGTTCAATGTATTGTAAATATACAAGAAACATAGATGATTGCAGAAGTATTTCCAGTTATCTATTGTGTTTAAAATTTATAGTTATCTCTTGGCCTCGAATAAGCTACAGCCTCCTTATGACCTATAACAGAGGAAAAAGTAAAAATCCATTGAAGTAGTCTTGGATGCATGTCAATCAGTTTGGTTGTTTGCAGAGCATTGAAAGATTTGAAGCAAAATAAAAAGACCACTATCGTTTATTGAGACAACAGTTCTGTGTTTATGGTATTCTGCTAATAATATATCTATATCTTTTGTTTATCAAGAGTTTAGATTTGGTAGGCATTGGCCTGCAGTGTAGCGGTTGCTGCTTTAGTGGTTGCTGCTTCTCTTTGTAATAGGAAGATCAAATAGGAGCTTAAATAAACTTAATATAAAAGAAAGAGTTTAAATTTGGTGGATTTTAAGACTTGAACACTATATGGTTAAAATAATGTCCTGTGACTCAATCCTTAAGGAAAGAAGATGATTATTGTTACATTGACTGCTTATCTACAGATTGCTACAAATGATTATATTGTCAATTCACAAAAAACTTGTGCCACACATAGAAATAATACAATATGCAAAGTCAGAAAATTATAGGCATTATGGCCAAAAACGTTCTTCATTTGTACTAATACCTTAACTCCAATTGATTGTCACAAAGAACAATTGGCACATTATAAATAAAAGTCATCTTCCAAAAGAAAAGCATTGTCATAGTCTGCTGAGGGAAATCCAAAATCAGGAATTAAAGGTGATAAAGTATCATTGAATAACAAAATATTGTGTGCTTGTGTCTTCCCAATCAGGGCTTTGAATAAAAGCATTGAGGTTGATTCATCTCGAGTGAGATGATTCACTTGTCAAAGTGGAGGCATCCTGATCAGAATAGCTTGAAGTTTAATCATGCAACTCCGTATTAATGTTCAACTTCTGTTTAGTTCTCTCGTGAGCCCTTTCCTTGGCCTTGGCTCTACGTTCAACGCTCTCTCTCATTCTCTTCGTGCTTTCTTCAAGGTCATGAATGAGTCACTCGTCTCTGCAACTTGTGGTCTTTAGGAGACTGTTGATTATAAAAGAAGACGAAGAAGAAGACAGTATGTTTTCTTCTGTTTTCATTAAGTGTAACCAGGTTTGATTCTGGTATTGCTGATGTAGAATCCCAAAGAAAGCATAGGACTCTGCCATCAAGAAGTCTAAGGTATTCTAAAATCAAACAGATCCAAGAGGCAGAGATGTGCTGAACTGGTTATTTCATTCAAGCAATGGGAACGTTAGATTTTTGGCTTCTTTTGGTGTCAATGGCACATGGCATGGGATCGGGACTTGTACAAACAACAATATGAGTCAGATAGGCTCATCTCTAGCTTACACATCTACAGAGATTGGCATGTTAGTGTCTTTGTGGAGCATATGGAATTTTGTTGGCTATTTTGGAGCAGGTTTGTTTTCTGAAACGTTTTTGCACTCAAAAGATTGTGCAAGGCCCATATTCATAGCCATAGCCTTGCTTGTACTAACTGGTGGGCATTTAATTATTGTGTGAATGGCATAATTTTCTGACGAGCTGAACCTTCCAAAGTGGTTGAGGTCAGCTTCTCCCCAGAGGTATGGATAATGGCCGCCTATTCAAGCTGATTAGATGTGGTATGGCATGAGTTCGATTCGTCATTATCAATGTCTTCTCTGCGTTATGGCCATTCAAATCTTTTTGCAATCCTTAATCTCATCCTTACAATGCTATTATGGATCCTAAGTCATGTTAATGATATATTTTAAGTGGTGTATATGCACTCTGCATGTGCTTATTCACTCCTGCTATATTTTAAGAGACGATGAGTAGAAATTGAAAGTAATATAAAAGTTGTTAAACTGGCCACAAGTGGGTTATAACTGATGACTAGTGAGCAGGAAAACATGTTAAACAAGAAAAAAGAAATGCATGGTCTTTCTAAAACAGCTCATTCTGTCAGCTAATTTTCATGGACTGACTGTTTAATAAAAAACTTAAGCCATACTCTTTGTACTCTATATATGCACAGAGTGTTTCAACACCCTGTATATTGTGCCCGGTACCTATAGTGCTTCTTCTTCAACTCTATCTATGTCCATATATGATTTTTGTTTGCAGCATACATTCCACAAATTGACGAGAAATGTTGAAAGGAAGGATTACTAGATTCCAATGTAATGATGACAAATATTTAAATGGCGACGACAGATGTTGAAATGTCAAAGATGGATAGAAGATTTTGAAATGAGAATTACACATGGTGATACAAATAATTTCAATGCAAGCAGATGTAGGGAGTAAGTCAATTGATAACCTTGTAAATTGTAATTCCTTCAAGGTAAGTCAATTGGCGGCCATTATCTGAGATATTGATACTGCGTGTTTTGTGTAAGAGCTTTCCACTGACACAATGGAATCTTCTTCAATGGAAATATTTAGATTGTTCAGGAATTTACTGTCATAGCTCAGAACAACGAAGAATGAATGAATGTTGCAACCTCCTCAGAGTTTCTCCTTCCATTAACACTTTCTCTTCACATGGTTTGTACTGTATTTATACTTGATAATCCCTAAACAGAATATTAATGTTGTTTGTTTTTTGTTTGTTGTTGAGTATATGATTATCAGTTCTTGTTAAAATTTATACTTGATAGTGTGCATAGTTAAGCCTCATAGGAACATTAATGTAAGATTGTGAAATTTATCCAGTAGACGAAGTTACTTCATGCATGTATGTAAGACATGGATTACAAAACAATTGGTTTAGAGATGATCAACTCTTTTGTGAAAGTTGTGTTTAAAAGGGAAAAGGTTCTAATAACTTTGTGCATGGCCTTGTGGCACAAAGGTTTCATGTTGGGTTTGCCTTACAACATGCCCTTAGAATCTGTGTTAGGTATTTAGCTTTGAGGCTTCCTTGTCCTTATTGTTGTTTTGGTGCCCTCCCTATAATTTATCTCTTGTTAAAATGGTCCACATTTTGGAGATTTCCTTAGTGTTAAAATCTAACCCTCACTTCAATTGGATTCAATACTAGAAAGAGGAAAACAATATTAGAGCACCTCAAACAACTCATTGAACATATCATTCTCAATCTCAGTTCCAATTCATTTAGAATTCATTTAGAATATGGGACTCATATAAAAGAATATGGAATTAAGATTAAAAAACAGCTTCTAATATAAAGAATGACTACTAGGTAGGAAGAAAAAGCTTTCCCTTGCTTCCATTAGATTTCATATTAAAGAGAGAAAAAGAATATTATAGTGCAATAAATTCTCAAACAGTTCATTCAGCCTATCATTCTCGAACTCAGTTTCAATTCATTTAAAGCATGAGAATCATGTAAAAGAATAGCAGATTAAGATAAAACAACAGTTTCCAATGTAAAGAATGGCTAGTATGCAGGAAGGAAAAACTAGTAGACATACCTGAATGTAGGTGCTATTCTTTCCCTCCTCATTGGTGGTTTTGTTTTTCAATCCAAAATGAGCAGCTCACTGTGACAATTCCTCCATCCTTCCTTAATCTGCACAACCACGCTTCCTGCCACATATTCCTGCACAGATCAATCATCTCAGTCTACAATTTTTCAAAAATATATTATTGATGGGAGTTAAAAAGAGCTTACAGCCAGTTGCAACTCAAATATATTCAAAATACTCTTGTAATAAACAAAGGCATCTAGTCACAAAATGGTCATTAAAACAATCTAAAACATCACATACATTTAAAAATAAAAATAATTACCTACAACAAGAATTTCGCCTTCATCAATTGTGGCTGGCTTCCTTATTCTCTGTCTCTTCCACATCTTACAATGTAAAACACAAAAATCAACCAAAAAATAAAAACTAATCAAAGAACAACATGGACAGATGGACTAGACAAAATCCTTACGGAAAAACCAATCAAAGAACAACATGAACAGATGGACTAGACAAAACCCTTAGAAGAAAAACATGATAAATCTTATGAAAAAAAAACAGAAAACTCTAATAAAAAACAGAGACCAAAGAAAGAAAAGAAACTCTAATAATTCAGAGAAAACACAACAAAATATTGAAAGATAAGGAAGAATACTCTCTGTAATTGAAAGAGACAGATATTTATAGAAGAGGGAAAACGCTCTGTGCTTTTTCTTCAGCTTTTACTTGCTTTTTCCTGCTTTTTCCTGCTTTTTCCTGATTTTCCGCTTTTTCTACTTTTTTAAGCCTTCCATTTTTCTGCTTTTTTCCTTTTTATTAAAATTAAATTATAATGTATTAAAATTTATAGTCACACACTTAGTGGAATTAGTCATGTTTATTAATTATAGTGTATTAAAATTTATAGGCATTTTCTTTGTGTAATTATTTATAGCTATTAATTATAATATAATTAAATTTATAGGCATTTTCTTTGTGAAATTATTCAGTTTTATTAATAATATTATATTAAAATTTATAAACACGTGTTTCTAATTATAATATATTAAAATTTATAGACACTTTCTTAGTCGAATAATTCATGTTTGTTAATTATAATGTATTAAATTTTATAAGCTGAATATATATTAGTCATAATATAAAGATAAATGTGGTGTTTTATTAGGAATTTTAATAATTTTTTATGTTTAAAGTATAAAAACTAGCCTAGTGTTGTCCCTTATATACAACCCAGTGGGTGACTAACAACAGATTAACAATTATAGCACGTTAACAACATTCTAACCAAACATAAAAAAAAATATTCAACCTAACTTCAAAATAGTTAAAACATACCAGTATCCATGTCTGTAGTGACCACTGCTAACACTAACATTATCAACAATTTTAATCAAAAGAGTAATAAAAGTCTTTTAAAGGGGCCACACAAGGCCATGCTAGAATAAACTATCATTGCAAAATATAACAGTACTAGTGAAAACAACAAATATTAAAACAAGGCCACAGGGGCCACTAACAGTAATGCAAAAGAGAAACACAGATCAAGTCCCTAGGTATCCTTCGACTTCATGGCTTGGTCAACATTCTCATCGCCCAATCCTTTATAAGGAACTTATAAAGTTCCTTGTAATTGTCATCCTCCGCACCGAGTGTATCCCTCTGTAGTAAGCACAATGTGGTAGTCAAACTATGCATGATCTTTAATGCAAAGCATGAGACATCCTAAAGTCGCTTGTCCATATTTGCAATTTTTTTCTTAATTTTATTTATCTCCCAAGTATCCTTGGATTTACCACCTTCCCCATTGAGAGTAGCCTTGCCCTTGCCACCATTGGGTGACTTACTTTTCTCATCAAGAGCCACATTTTTGCTATGGTCGAGGGATTAAGTTTTGAGGCTCTTAGAAACATGGGAGGAACTACTAGCAATTGCAAAGTAGACCTCCCTCTCAACATTTTTTTCCTCTTTTCCATTAGACTTGCTTTATCTACCCTCTTCAGAATCTGACTCCTTCAAATTATTCCCTTTTTTCACAGGCTTGGTGGTCAGTCTAGTAGATTGGTGGGGTCTACTAGTTTCTTAAGTAGCTTCAATATTTGAATCCATCTCTTGTATATTAAATTTATCCTTTTTATGGGCATTTTCATTCAATTTAAGAGGAGGGTCATTTCTTTTCTTTTCCTTTGGCTTATCTTTGACCACGGTGTTAGGAGGGGTGTCAGGAAAACCATGTTGTACTTTAAGGGAAAGGTTGTTAAGGCATTTTTTCTTGCTAGGTCAAGGGAAATCCATTATACTAGCAAGGGGGTGGAAGAGACAGGGGCTTCTTGGATCATAATAGTTGTAGGGGGACATAAGGAAAGGTAAAAATAGTAGAGCCTAGAAATGAGGCCTTGGTGAAGAATAGTAGACTTCTTGCCTTAGTTTTTGGCCTTGATGGTTTCCTTAACATAATTCTCCAAAGAATGGAGAAGGAAGAACACGAAGAAGATAGCATTATGATTTCTAAAGTGATTCAGGAAAAGCATGTGATAAAACTAATAAACGTCAAATCTTCCTTCAAAAGTAAAATATTGTGTTACCATCAAACACACGTGGTCCCATGGTTTAGAAAAGTTGTTCGCGATTGTAGTCGCCACACAGCTTAATAGGGTTTTTTTTGTCTCAATAAAAATGGTTAAGGCTGTCAACATCCGAAACCCTACAAGTTTTCTTCCATTTTCTCCCTGTCGTCGAGAGACCAATGGCTTTTGCAACAACTTTGTCATTAACTTTGAAAGAAATGTTGCCCATTGACATGCACCTCTCGGCCCATGAGGAGACAAATTGTAGGGAGAGATTTTTGTCACACCCCATCAAATACTCAATAAATTGAGTCACACCCCCTTCATTATAATGTGCCAAATTGTAGGGTTGTTCTTGAAATCATCATGTTTATTGGGCTCTACACACACTTTATCCCCCCATGGTGTCTCAAACCAAAGCAAAAGATTATTGATATGTAGAAAACACAAATTGAAACCAGCAAAGGAAAAAGGCACTTGAGCCCAAAATAAGTGAAGGTAATATGTGCATTCATAGTATTTTGTGCTATCTTACACTTTTCATCTCCAACTGGGTTGCTCCCTCGTGAATAGTCTATCGCCATTATGGAAATAAAAGGCATATGGATTTTGGATAGATTTTATCTAACATAATCTTGCAACCCAATATTAAAATTAATGCATCTCCCTTCAAAAAAAGGCCCATTAAAATTGATAGCAATAGTTAACCACATCGACACATCATAGAGAAACAAGGGGACAAGTTGGCAATAAATGTACACAATATCAAGCCATGTCATGTGATTCAAATTTTGAAAAGATAACATGTAACTTTTTAAAATTAAATCCTCTCTATATTAGTAGAGAAAGGCCAATAAATTCCACAAGAAGCCACAAAAGGAAAATTTATAGATGTCCATTGAGAATCAAGAATCTTTCTCTTTCCTTAGTAGGGACTTCAAATTAGTGGGAAAACAATGATCCTCCCTCCAACATTGCAAACCATCACTAGCTAGGCCCATGAAAACCATTGAATCAGTGACTGGATTACGCTTTCTAAAAGTATGTTGTATGGTAAAAGCTTCAAACCCCGTTAGTAGAGCCATAACATCCTTTGACATTCCTTGCACATTCCAACCAACAATCATAGTTCCTTTGGTCACTTCAATTATCATGTGATATCCCCTTCTAGCTAGCGACATCATGCTAGTAAGTGATTAGCCTGTTAGTGGACCCTTGTAGGCTAGTAGGCATGGATAGGGGGTCTTTTCAGGCACAGTGAAGGTATGGTTTTTTGATGGTTCAATATTGGCAGAGCTTGGTGTTTTCAGTTGGCTTAAGAGATTTTTTTGGCTCACTTATATGAATTTTGCTATTTTTAGTGAAGGTTTTTATATTTGGGTTTATTTTTGAGCCATAGAGATGGACCCTTGCTATTTTTAGAAATATTATTTGATCACATGGGAAATTATTAGGCAAACTCCAGTTCTAGACGGTTAAGCCAAATTCTCATTTTTGAGGGAGTTATTTAGTTTTCAGTGGTTATATATTAATTAAATGGCAAAGGATTTAATATAAAGTTAAATTGACTTTATATTTAAATCACTTAAGTGATGGGTTTATAACACATTGAATGGGGCCAATTGAGTTTTTTTATTTTGGAGGAGAATTATTAAAAGCTTTCCCTAAGTTTAATTCAATTAAATATTAATGATTTTATTTAATGTTATTTTATTAAATAAAATTGTAGCCTTGAAGAGGATTTTTTATTAGGGTTTTGGAGGCCTGTATTTGCTTGGGAAATGAAGAATGAGCTATCCATTGTTATTGTTATTGATTATTGTTTCTTTCTCTGAGCTCTGGACAAGGGTTTTCAGTATTCACCATTGGAGAAACATAGTTTTCTTCCGTGTTGGCCATTTGAGCCAGTGAAATACATGCTGAATTTGGTATTGTGGAGAGGCTCTCATTCAAAGATTCTTATTGTGCTTCAACAGAGGGTTTTACTTGCAGTTGTGGAGAGATAATATCGACTGACAATTGGGGATTAATGAAGACAGATTATATCATATAGAGGCTAGTTGAAGTGTGGCTAAAAATCACAAATCGCAGCCTATTGGCGCACATGCTAGAAAGTGTGACTTTTGCCTGCAAAAAATAATAGAGTTTTATTTGGATGGCATAAGGGTTTAGGAGATAGAATGCCATCTTCAACATTTACTACTTCAGCAAAAATAATTGCAGCAGCCGTGATGGTTTTATTCCATGTTATTTTATGTATGTCATATTTGCCTTTGGTGATCATTTTCAAATAAAGGATTGTCTGGATTTTTATTTGTATTTAATTAGAAAATAAATAGAAGTTGCAACAACATTTCAAATTGTTTCAGAATTTCAGATTATGGTATATTTTCCCTTTTTCTCTAAAACTTGTGAAAACCACAAAAAATTATAAACTTTTCAAAATAAATATTGAGATAAAATAACTTCAGCAATTAGAGCCTATGAAGGGTTCTTATAGCGGTATCAAAGCTAAATCCTGCCATCCTAAGGGTTTAGTTATTACATGCAGCCAGAGGAGATTAGTCCACACAATTCTTATACACGTAGGAGATCCTTACTTGAAGGTGAACAAGTCTTAGAACCGCAGTTGGTCACCATGGGCGATAGGTGTGATGGTATCCCACCCAGGATAAATAAAAACAATAAAGATCTAGAAACGAGGTAGATTTATAGAGCCATGGCTACAGGGTAGCAACATGTAGCTTAGGCATTGTAGGCTCTTACCACTATGATGGAGCACATGAACCCTCCAACAAGATAGGATCAGGAACATGAGGATAACAAGAGTGCTATAGTTTTTCCACATGCACATAGGACACACTCTAGGATAGCAGATAAACCCACACATCCTACCTTTGTTAGGGAGGAACCAGTACAAGATCCAGTAGAGGAAGTTGGGGATGATATGTTTGCAGACATCCTTATGGCTGCAAATGATGAGTGGTAACTATTGGCCCCGCATGTGTGAGAAAGGATGACCTTTGAAAGGTTTGTGAATCAAGGAGAGAACACTACTATGTAGTTAGACAGGATATGAGACCTAGGGGAAGAATAATGAACTAAAGCATGCTATAGGCAAGCTTTCCTTGTCCACTTTTGATGTTAGTGGTAGATTGAAAATGCAAGCTTGGATACACAAGCTTGATACCTTCTTAGCGTTGAGTCCTACACTAGTAAATTTGACTTCAAATTTTGACGAAAATTGGTCAAAATTTTGACAGTAATTGGTCGAATGTACGACCAAAACTGTCATCATTCTTTTTTCCTTGAATTTTCGACGCGTCTACTATCTTTCAAAATTTCGACCAGTGTTTTGGTCAAAATGTCAATGATATCCCAGGCTCAAAAATCATCGTCATTTTTTCTAATGGTCAAAATTTTGACCATTGATTGCCCCAACGATTGGTCGAAATTACGACCAATTGACCAAACCATAGACGATGAATCCATACTTTCCACCAATCAAATGGTCAAAATTTCAACCATTGGATTGGTCAAAAGTATGGATTTGTCGTCAATTTTTTGGTCCATTGGTCGAACTTTCGACCAATCGTTGGTCAAAATTGGTTCTAGCGTTGGTCGAAATTTCGACCAATGCAAATTTTTTTTTTTTTAAAAAAAATGTTATAGACCGAGTTCTTTTCATTGACTTGTGATTCATGAGTAGTGGTTTACATGAACCCATCTCTCATGAGAATGAATGGAACACTTAGCACTCATTGGCTCTAGGTGATGCTTACGGAGGTGAAGCACCGGGACTTCCCGGGAGGTCATCCATCCCAGTACCACTCCAGCTTGAGCACACTTAACTACGGGGTTTCCTCCATGGTTAAACCCACTCTGCTTGCATCCTCATTTGCAAAACCTTCACCAAGTGTTGTGCCTTATGAACCATTCATTAGAAATCCCCTTAAGCTCGTCAATTAATAAGTAGGAGATATTTTCCACAGCAAGTCAAATTGTGATATTTCTATCAAGATTCAACTGTGCAGTTTTTTGAGTCAAACTCAATGACCTGTGATTCATGAGTAGTGGTTCACATGAACCCATCTCTCATGAGAATGAATGGAACACTTAACACTCATTGGCTCTAGGTGATGCTCACAGAGGTGAAGCACCAGGACTTCCCGAGAGGTCACCCATCTCAGTACTACTCCAACTCGAGCGCACTTAACTACGGAGTTTCCTCCATGGTTAAACCCACTCTGGATGCAAGCAGAGTGTGTTTAATTGGGATGCAAGCAGAGTGGGTTTAACCATGGAGGAAACTTCGTAGTTAAGTGCACTTGAGTTGGAGTAGTACTGGGATGGGTGACCTCTCAGGAAGTCTCGGTGCTTCACCTCTGTGAGCATCACCTAGAGCCAATGAGTGCTAAGTGTTCCATTCATTCTCATGAGAGATGGGTTCGTGTGAACCACTACTCATGAATCACGGGTCAATGAGTTTGACTCAAAAAACTACATAGTTGAATCTTGATAGCAATATCACAATTTGACTTGCTGTGGAAAATATCTCCTACTTATTAATTGACGAGCTTAAGGGGTTTTCTAATGAATGGTTCATAAGGCACAACACTTGGTGAAGGTTTCACAAATGAGGATGCAAGCAGAGTGGGTTTAACCATGGAGGAAACTCCGTAGTTAAGCGTACTCAAGCTGGAGTGGTACTGGGAAGGATGACCTCCCGAGAAGTCCCGGTGCTTCACCTCCGTAAGCATCACCTAGAGCCAATGAGAGCTAAGTGTTCCATTCATTATCATGAGAGATGGGTTCATGTAAACCACTACTCATGAATCACAGGTCAATGAGTTTGACTAAAAAAACTACACTGTTGAATCCTGATAGCAATATCACAATTTGGCTTGCTATGGAAAATATCTCTTACTTATCACATGAATCTTGTATTATTTCTTAACACCAAACCCCATCTACAGATTTCCAATTTAGGGTTCTTGGAGCAACAACATTAGGGTCTGTAAGCACACAAATATTAATGATAAAAATCATCTGTTAAAGAAAAAACCATGTTTTAAATGACTGGCAATGGTGCCCTAACCTTGTGCAAAATATCTAGATTTGAAGACTCTAGTGGTGACTCGGGAAGTATAAACCAGATATGTTGCAGGGACAAAATGCCCTGAACAGGTTAAAAATGAGGCTTCCATGGATAGGCCAATAATAGACTCATCCCAACCAAGAAGAAAGACTTTTTAAAAGCATATTTGATGCAGGGGCATCTAGAAGAGCATCTGAGCAAAGGAGGACTCCAGTAACTAAGAAGGAGAAGATGGTATCAAGACAAGTTGATTGGCAAGTTTTGAAGCCTATAATGGCTTATGATAGTGTTGGATTCAATAAACTATGTAAAAGTCATGATAGAGGTCTAAGGACCAATACAATGTAATAAGTGATCAAAGCAATGTAATAGGTGAAAGAGTCCAATAGGATTAGATTTGAGTAGTTTTCATGTTTAGAAGCATTCAATAAATACATTGGACTATGTGTAGGTCAATGGAGTAAGTTGGGAAGTCATAATAGTCATAAAATGCATAAAATAAAGTTTATTAATTTAAATTTGAATGTAAACGGTCATATTACCTTTTTGGAGGGAAATTAGTTTTAACAGGTTTTAGGATTAATTAAACCTCCCAACTGTCTAAATTTGGTTGAGGCAGGTAGATAGGGGTCATTAAATGTGTAAAGGATCCATTGTATGGAGGGGGATAGGGATAAAAAAAGCCTGTTGTACGGATTGTTGTGAAAGCAAGCAATAAAATTTCATTTTGGTGCTGTTCCATTCAATGTATTGAACTTCTTTTTGTTTGGGACTATCAAATACATGAATTAGAAGGGTATTTAAACACATTTCACTCATTATTGAATGAATAACACTTTTTTTTGAAGCAGCATATACGACTGTTGGTTCATTTCAGGCTGTTTTCTTTTGTTTTTCCTGTGACAAACAAAAGTTTTCTTTAAATAGATGAACCTCCCATGAATTCAAGGGCCCAGACTTCATGGGAGGCATGTTACTAACATGTACAATAGAAATCTAACAAGTTTTGATGTAGCACTAGTGCGAAGACAACAAGTTTGGAGAAAATAATGGAAATGTCCCATGGTGGATTGGTGGGACTAGTATGACAGCAGCATATTGAGCTGTACAAGAAGGTTATCTAATGATTTGAGATGTCCTAGGGCATCAAAGAGAAGGTGTATGAACCATTATTTGGTCTCCAAGGTTAGTGGAGATAGGTGTTTGGTGAAACCCTATGCAACAAGGGTTTGAAGGCATTGAATGAGTGTTTTGGGCGTTCCTTGTGGAATAGGACTAAAATATCTTGGATTTAGTCATATTTTGCCATATTATAACTATGATGAAAGTCTGGAGTGATGAGGATAAGAGAATGATATAGTTTCTTTGTTATTTGCTTGATTTTGATGCCATTAGGAGGGTACCTTGTGAAGGAAGTTAAGACTGGTCTAAAGGAGTCACCATTGAAGTTTACATATGTTAAATAACCTTGAAAAGGGTGTCTGAAACTATAATTTTTTTCTCAAATTGTTTGGAAAAAGTCAGAGAAAAAGGGAGAAAACTGGTCCAGCAGGGCTAATTGGGGCTCATAGGGCTAGAAGGCAGATTTGAAGGTTATGGTCAATAGGTGTTGTAAAGGCTATCAAAAATGATTGATTCTTGTTGAAACCACCTTGTTTACACCATTTTGGTCCATCTTAGGTGTTTGGAGGCATAGTTGATTCAATTGTGGGTATGTAGCCTTTGGTGAGCCTGAAGGGCTACTGGGGTTCCCGAGTCATAAAAATTTGACAATCATGGGTTCTTTTAACTATTGTAAAAAATTTCATACAGGACTCACATAGTCCTCAGTCATCAAACTCAAGTTGAACGGTTCTGATTTCCATAGGTGCTAATTCCACAATAAATTCTTCATTCATTATTTTGTTTCTCTTAGATGGCTCATGCATATCATTCTCTTCACCTTCAATTCACCAGTCCAATGATGTCATTTCTGACTTTTCCTGAACCACAGAAAGATTGAGCTTGAAAATTTCTTCAATCTACAAAATCATGCAAAACAAATATTTCAACAATTAGAGCAAATATACCATTTAATCTTTGACTCTACCATCTAAACTCATTAAAGGGACCACAACTTCCTACTGTTCTTCATATTCTGACTCAAAGAAAATGTGAACGTGTACATGCAATTTTTTTAATCCCCTGATGTATATATAAATGATTCAATACATAGGGTCAATCACCCATGAGAAGGGAATGAGCGATGGGAGAGTAAAGATCATGCAAGGACCTAAAAGGCAAATATTAAATTAAATAAAGCCATAATGATATGTTCAATTGTATTTTTTATAATAACTGCCCATTAAAGATTTCTCTGGAAGAAAAATACCAGCAATAAAGGGTAATCGTATGTTATGCATGGCTTGTTGTCTACAACATTTTAAATAGTTATGATTATATTTTCAAGACCTTATTCCATCCTTCAAGGAAAGTGTGTTTATTTTCTCAATGGTTATCATAGGAAATGAAAAGTAAAAATTGACCAAAATAGCACAGCGATGAAGATCGGAGATAATATGGTTATATCAAACACATGATAACATATTTAATCAAACACATGATATTGGGATGGTATAACCTAGAAATGTTAAATTGGGATGGTTTTTGTACATGCAAAATCATAGCAGTAAATTGTTTAATGTAGTGAGCTGATGTGAAAAAGCATAAAGGAATTCGTATGGACAAGCCGGGTCAAACTATTTAAGAGATACAATAACACAATGAAACTAGGTCAAATAATATGACATCCATCTTGCTGACGTGACATGTTCCAACAGACAAAGCAGGGTGCAAGTCCCCTCAGTTCACATGCCTCAATAATATAAGTTTACATATTTGAACTTCAAATTTTTTAAAAGGCATTAATTAATAACATCAAAAAGAAAATAACAAAATAATATTGAGAAATCAACTGCAAGTACCCAGAGTGTTCACTTGTTGTTTCATATATCTATTTCAAGAACATTTATTTCTAGTTTTCCACCAAGATGTATATGACTGACTTCAATATTCCTCTTTAGAAATCACCAATAAATGTCAACAGCCATGAAGCACTGAACTTTAGAACAATATATACTCAACAATTGAGGTTTTGCTAAATAGGACAAATAGAAAGCCTTTATTTATCATTCTCATTTATTGCATTTGTTGCCAAAGTAGATTTATCCTTAAATATGAAAAATTGCATTTATGACATGCATAAATATGATTTTTTGGTTGTATGAAGGCAACGCATTGGAATAAATGTTTGAGGCAAGCTTTATACAACTAAGGACAAACACATGCCATCAATCTTACAAAGGAGTAATTGGATATCCACATGAAAAAATAGGGCATCAGAAGCTAGTAAGGTCCATTTGCAAAAGAGTATACCTTCCGTCCTGGAAATAGTTTTTGAAGATCAACTCTTGCGGGGGTTGAAAACTTGTCATCTTCTCCAATCTGCACAAGATTACAGGACAACAGACATTTTGCCAAATGTTTTTATAATTTTACAATTTCAGACCATAGTTTTGTACAAACAAAATGGTTCAGTTTATATAAAGTTCAAATTTACCTCATAAAGATGTGCTAAACGCAATAAAGTAAGCTTATCCTCCAGTTCCTGTTCTCCAAATTGCATGTTCAATGTAAAATAAAAACTAAAAGAGGAAAAAATAAATATAAATGACTCTCCCAAACAATCTACTTGAAATAAACCTTAAAATATTCATCATCCTCTCGAAAAGAATGCGAAATTTACCTGAAGTGTAATTATTGCAATATTTGTTGGTAGCTCATAACCTGGGGGAAATGCTAAATACCGAGGGGTATTTATCAGATTCATTTCTTTTTCCCGCATCATAGAATTTTCCTTATTTCATTTTAAACTCATGTAAGAAAGTGATTTTCATAGATTTCACAATTTGCCTTTTTTCATATAGTAGACAGAATAAAGACAAAACATTTCATTTTAGTCATACCTATAGCCATAAGTGATTGTGTGATTTTTGTGTTTATGAATCATCAAAACTTGTCCTAAAAAATGTCCCACATAGAGAAACAAAAGAGCATGGGTCATAAATATATCATTTTTCCTTTATCTAGAATATTTTGATTGGAAACCCTTGCAAATTATAAGTTCATACCTTGCATTTTAGTGGCATTCTCATATTGAGAGTGTATAACCTTTCTTAGTCATTTTCATAGTGAATAGTCCTCATCTTAGATTCAAAAAATCTAAAAATCTAAAAACATAGCTTGCACATCCTAGGGTCAAGAATTACACTTTCTAGAGTCATTTTCCAAATTAGAGGGTACATCTTTTGAGGACATTCCTATAGTGGCTTTGCACATTATCTTGACTTCCTTTAAATATAGTTATCTTCTTTTCATGTCCACCTTTTCTTGGATGCTTGTCATTCTTGTCTAAATTTTTCTTATTCATAAACACCTTGTCATAATTATAATTTTGTTTTCCTCAAAATTGAATTCAAGATAGTTCCCAACATCATTTAGGTATTTCCTTAGAAGGTTTACATTTATCTATCTTAGGGTATACTACATGCACCTTAGACAACATTCATTCATAGTTTTCATTAGCATTCCAAAATCATCAAAAATTAAAAAAATAGTCCTAGTGCTTCATGATGTAGAATGGTTAGCAGAAGTGGCGGTTTCACACAAAACTTGTTCAATTCTACAAGGATCCCACAAGCCTTTAAGGTACTCCAAAGGTCAAATACCCACAAAACACTCAATCTTGTCTCCAAATGCCTAGGGTGGACACAAATGGTATAAACTAGATGTTTTAGACAAGAATCAATCAGTTTCAACCTTTTATGCAACTCCAATCATCAAATCCCCAAAACCGACTATTAGGTCTAGTTGACAGGCTAGTAGCCCTCCAACAGCACTAAAACCCAAATAACTCAAATTTTTTCCAAAACACTTGATAAGGTAATTATATTTATGAATACCCTTTTTATTTTACTAAACATATCCAAAACTTAAATATTGTTACTATGGAAAATATTACCAAAAAACATGATTGAGACTATTTTTAGAGGGCTAATTAGGTGGGTTTACAAAGCAACCATGCTCCGAATGCATCCAAACTCCATGAAATTCATAGGACCATCATTATTTATGCCCAATTAAAGAAATCACTAATCAATTTCAGACTATGAAGTGTTTTGGTACAAAAACCCCAATTACATGCATTAAAACCCTCATTTCCTAGGGCATCATTGAACTAGGTCAATCTGGCACTTCCAAGACCCAAACTTCAGGTTTCACCATGAATTCAACATGTGTTAAAATATTCTCCAACAAAAAATACACCTCCTTCAGCTAGATGTACGGCTGTGTGACTGTTAGCATCATTTGGGTACCCAAATCAATCCCTACACCACTCAAATTTGCATATGCTTCACCCTATCTTGAAAATCTTCACTTTCCTTGCATTTTCATGGTTAGTTAAACATGTTAGAACCATCAGGGTCCATCCCATGGTCAGATATACATTCATAGGATGGAACCCTCACTTATTCATTTGAAAAAAATAATGCAAAACTGTATGTTTGGCGTGACAACAGTAATAAGTTTTGAAATGTGTTATTAAATTCACCAAATTCAACTCAAAACAACTTAAGTATGCCTTACCAACATTTATGGAAGATTTCTACATCAAAGAGGGCTTCAAATTAGCAAGAAAACTTCAAAATCTCATTGATTCATTGCCTGTCCATACATTTTTTTTGTGTACTGCATACAAAACCATGCCTCCTCCTTGCCTAAGGCTGTGACATCTTAAATAGACCTCTAACTGACTACCCAACCAACCAAGGTAGTTGGAATGTTTATTTAAACAAGACAAATACTAAATCTTAAGTTTCCCTCTAGAACTACTTAGTGACCGTTTGAGTTTGAATTCAAATTATAAGATATGCTTTTTATGCTTTTTCTAATATCTAGACCTATGCTAATGACTAATAATTGGTCCAATGACCTTATTGAATATCTTAAAACATGAAACTACATCCTACTACCCTTTCATGGCTCATATGCCATTTGTTACATCATTTTGCCCATAGGCTTTATCAGGACCTTTGACCATTAAAGTACTTTGGCCATGAAAATATGCCATGATTGGCTTTAGAATATTCTAGTTGACATGGCTAGATGCCTTGTCCTTCTTGTCTTCACCTGGTACCATGGAATTCCTTGGTTGCATGATGGATGCCTCTGCATCACTTCACCTCTGTGAGCATCACCTAGATGAAATGAGCACTAAGTGTTCCATTCATTCTCATGAGAGATGGATTCATGTGAATCACTACTCATGAAATATTTGTCAATAAGCTAACCATAAAGCTACATGGTTGAATGTTGATTGCAATATCACAACTTGACAACTTGTGGAAAATATCTCTTAATTATCAATTGATGAGCTTAAGAGGCTTTTTAATGAATGGTTCACAAGGCACAAAACTTGCTGAATGTTTTGCAAATGGGGTTGCAAGCAAAGTGGGCTTAACGTTGGAGGAACCTTTGTAGTAAAGAGCACTTGAACTAGAATAATATTGGGATGAGTGACCTACTAGGAAGTAGCGTTTCACCTCTATGAGCATCATCTAGATGCAATGAGTACTAAGTGTTCCATTCATTCTCATAAAAGAAAGGTTATTGTGAACTACTATTCATGAAACATTTGTCAGTAAACTAATTATAAAACTACATAGTTAAATTCTGATAATAATATCATAATTTAACTTACTATAAAAAAATATTTCCTACTTATCAAATTATATAACTATTCTCATGATCCAACCCAACCTGTAAAAATGGTGGAAATTACCTCATTCGTTGTGACAAGAACTGTTGCATCTCTGTCCCCCTCGACCTACCAAATTATCCTTAGAACCATTGATATAATGAAATACAATGACCCAAAAAATATCACATACCTTGTGAATTTATGAATATCTTTTCATACCTTATTCAAAGCTTCATTGATATTTTGGATTGCCCCAGGCCCAAACCTGCACAAGCGAAACCAAATGAGCAAGATAAATTTGATAGAATTATAAAATTCAAAATGCAAGTGAGGCAGCTTACACATGCTTGTCACGCCCTCCAAATGTCAAAAGATAAATACCACCCTCTTGACACTTCAATTCACAGAAGTTCTCTTCTTCTTCTTCATATCTCTTTGACATCCTAAACAAAAATACTTCTGAAAAGGCTGGCAAATTCTCAAAGAAATTGGGCCATTAATTAACAAACTAGCTGGCTTATTCATATATAGAATGAAGTACATACTGCAAATTACAATATATAGGCAACAAGCTGTGTAAAGCTTAAAAAGCGGGCTTTTAATCTGTGAAGTATGTTAGAGTTGATTCTAATTGGATCTCCATGTAAATCGAAACTGTCAACTTTTGTTGTGATTAAAAAGGGGAAAGTACCCATAATTGTTTGTGTTCTAATAATCACCTATGGGAGAGGTACTAAGGCCTGTAAATATTATGTTTTTATCATGATCTAGATGCAGGTGTCAGTGAAAGGAGAAAGGAACAGTAGGTGACTATTGAACAGGAAGTGAAGGGTGCATTTGGGAAGCACCATGTGGTGAATATGAACAATTTGAGGGTGGAATTGGTAAATGAGTGTTGGAAATGATCGAGAGAGTTTGTTTGAAGGTGTTTGAGCCATTAGAAAGGTTTTGTGAGTTGATTTAGGGTCTTTTCTAGGAAGCCCTAGGATAGAAACCCTTAAAGGGAGGGTTTGATGAAAAAGTATCTAGGAAGGCTTGGAGGGTCAAAATAATTGAGGAATTTTGATTTTTATTAGATGCCTTGAGACTGCATAAAGGTTGGAAGGTTGAGAGTAAGTGTAAATAGGAGTTGCTTTGGAAGAGGAGGGCTAATTAGGCCTAATTGCTGATAGGGACAGTCATAGAAGTGTGCAACAGTCACAAATTGAAGGATTGGTATTAGAAAGGTTTGAAGAACTCCATAAAGGGTATCTAGAAAGGTGAAGAAGTCACCATGGTGTTTGAGTAATTTTAGAGAAAAGTGCAATTTACAGGCAGGACAGGGCTAATTGGACAGTCCTAGAAAAGGCAGTTTTGAAGATTGGGATAGAGTTAATGCTTGGTAGGGGTTGGAACTCCTTAGTTAGGCTATTTGAGGATTTTTGAAGCCTTAGAAGGATCAAGGGAATCCTTGAAAATAGAAATCAAGAGGTGATTGCATGAAAGGTGAATTAGGAGTATTCCCAAGGAGAGGGAAATTGGAACATGGACAAAGTGAATTGATAAGTTGTCTAAAATGAATCAAGGTAGTGAACCTATTGCAGAGGAGTGTTTGGTTGATATCCTAAAGTCAGGGACTTCTTATTGATCCTCGAGTTGAACTCTAGTTCCTTGAGTGGATTCCAAGATGTTGAATCCTCAAGTTGAACTGGGTTCCTTAAGGGGATATTAGAAGGCTCTGCATCAAAAACTCTAAGCTTGTCTTCAAAGTTTGAGCTTCACTTGGTTTCAAGAATAGTTTAATATTCTCTACTAAACAAGGCCAACCATGTGAAGGTGGAAGCTCATTTGGCCCCTCCCCCCCCCCCTAACATCACTCTAAATTCCCCATTAACATTTAATAACATTCATTCATTCATTCATCCATTTTTGAAATATAACATTCAATCATTATAATCACATGATAACATTCATTAACACATAAAATGCATTAACACACAACATTCATAAATAATTCATGAACACATAATTCATTAACACACAACATTCACGAATAATTCATTAACATGTATTAACACACATCATTCATCAACATTACTAGTACAAAATTACATCCATTAAGACAATGTTCTTTCATTAGAAATAAATGTTAATTACAATCATTTCTTTTTGGGTTTCTTGTTGTTTTTTTTAATCATATAATTTCTAAGAGGAAGATCAATGTCCTCATCATTCCCCTCCTCTATTGATTCTAATCCCAATGTGTGTCTCCTCCTCATCTATTTAGGAACAGGAGGCCACTGTGCTGAAGGGGGGTCTGCTGCAATAACTACTTCATGAGTTAAATTCACACTATTTTATATTATTGAATTACAAGTATTTATGTAAGTAAAAGAACTATAAATCAAAAAATTAATTTAAAAGAACAAAACATAGATTTTCTTTACCTGAATGTGCCACATGATCTACATGGTGATCAGTCTGAACATCCTTCGGCACTCGTTCAGCATGACCTGATTCTGTATCCTCTAAAATATACACAAAAATGTTACACCAAGTTCAATTTAAGATGTTAAATTGTATTAATAATTACATAATTAGTTTTAAATAGCAAATGAGCACCTCCTTGGATAGTATGATGCACATCAGGGGCTTCATGATGCGGCGTATGATCTGTGTCACGATTAAGAGGCTGCATTGCAATGTAATGGACAGTCATCACACATTCACCCACATTGTGCACGACTAAATCTCAAAGCTAGTAGTAAATGGTTATATCAATTTGGTAAGACTAGAAGCTATGGAAGGTCTCTGATTGTGAGGGAAACCATTTAAAAGGATTTCAAAAATCTCAGTGTCCATGCACCTGCTTGCAAAAATCAACCATCATAGCACTCCCATTTTCATCAATTGGCCTTTGACAGAAATTAATATTAATATGGATATGACATAACTTCTCTTTGCCTCAAGTGTGCATATATATGGTTTACATCTTTTTTTAGAATAATTCTTCATGTTTATGAATCAGGTGAGCCCCGATCTTCTATCAATGACATGATTTAATGTATAGTATTTTCTTGGTTATTCCATTTGTTCCTTGACCTTGACTATGGATGTATACTACCACTATATAAAGCTTAAGGTGTATATCAAGTGCAGGTGTGTGCATTTGTACATGGATGTATATGTATATCAATTGGAATGATGCTATGGCATTCGAGAGCACTAAACAGAACTCCTAAGTTCCTAACATACATATGGTTTGTGTAAGTATGCTTCTCTTTACCTATAAAAGTTTGATATATACCAAAGGCTAAGGGATTCCATTTCCGTGCCATATATGTATGATGGATACTATAGCTGGTTTGAATTATCAGTGGCAACAACATTTTATTTATGCAGTCATTTTGGTGTTTACAGTCTCCAGTTCTCCTAAGAAACCAGTAAATAAAATGTTGTGTTTCCTGCTGGGATGAATCCTGTGTTTATTTTTAAAAATGTAGGCATCCTCTCATTCCCATTATTATCGACTACTAAGTTTGTTTGATTGTAAATGATAACCATAACAAATATGTTACTAAAACCATAGTATTACAACCTGTCCATTGACAACATTGTGAGTTCTTAATCTTTAGCCATAACCTCTCACAAAACTAATTATTGGCCAGCATGAAATAAATTTAATTCTTTATTTAAATTGCAAAGAAAAGGAAGGAACTTGAACTAATGTCTATGAATCACCATATACAAAAAAATAATAGAAACGAAAAAGTGTGACTATAGTGCAACTTCCATACACCTTGGAAGAGACTGGCAGTCACACAAGGCAAATGGGAAGTAGATTTCATACAATGAATAAAGAGATATAGGCAATAAGTTTTCTAATATTAAATGCCTATGTCAAATTCATCAAAGTAAAATAGATGGTAATAGAATACAACTTAATGTAGATTTGGGAACCTAGAGTAAATATATTCCTAAGATTTGAATGCCTGTGCCATTTGCTGAACTTAAAGACAGAAAAATTTGGTTAGTTGAAACTTTTTAAGGATTTACAACTGACTTCCTAGAGTTAAATATCTTCATTATCAAGGTAGTATTGTCATTACTCTGCTTTATCAAGGTAGTGTTGTCATTACTCTGTTTTCTTTGTTGTGATATTAGCAGTGGGGTTTTCTTCTATTACTTACATTCTTTGTATATTTGAGATTTATAAAATTTCATAAGAGAGAATACGATATAGCTTCTACCAAACCCTTAGGGTTCTTTGAGATTATCAATTAACAAATATAGGTTTTATGACTTCTTACATACAAAAATACTTAAGGCTTTTCCAAATGATAAAGTCAGACGAAATACTTCTTGTTTCATTATAGACCTTGGAAATACCCGTTTGTCTAAAATCTTCTAGAATGTTGTTTTGTAGCACAAATAATTTATCAACAGTGTCAAAATAGTTCAATAATCTAGGGTTTATTTTTCCGATCTTGGCTTTTAATACCATTTTAGCACTCAGGAGGTAGTCCAATTAATTGCAAAACTATCATAGGAATATAACTTAGAATAATGATCAATAGTATCTACAACCCTATTTTCAGCTTTAACAAGTTAATAGGTAGCTTCCCTAGACCCTCATTTAATATGTCGTGTATTAGGTGTTATGTAAATTGAAGCGTGCACAAAAATTGAAGATGTCAAATGATCATGGGGACCAGGTGTCAAAGGTGACAAAAAATAATTGATTGAACATATATTCATAAATCTATAAAGTAGGCCTAGATAAGATAAAATAATGTGATACCCCTTCTGATGAAGCTTGAAAATATGAAAATCCATTCAAAACAAAAGGAACATTTCCTTCCCTCAAAAATCCAAGAGGCACGAGAGAAAATAATGACTGCAAAAATAAGAACCAAGCTCACATGAGCTCCATCATGAGACTTTAGTAGATGGACTTTACTAAAACACAATGGAAAAAAAATATGTAAGATATGTAACAAGAAATAGAAGATAAACAAACTTCCTTGTAAGACTTATATTATATAATAGTATCATACATATATTCACTGATTTGCAATTATAACCTTGTTTGTGAAATTGTAAACCAAGACAATGAAACAAACTACTTGGAGATTCTAATTTAAATCTTAACACTCATAGAAAGATAGAAAAAAAATTGTTATCATCTAAAATATAGAATAAAAGAAACAAGAAAGTATACATTGGCAACATTTTCAAATGATTTCAAATGATTGCCATAAATCACAACACAGTAAGCAGGAATACACAAACAAATAAGAGAGGAAAGCTTCTCAAACAATTTTCACTGGAAAAGATACAAATATATCTGAATAATTGTGTAGATATTATGATGGGAGAAACATTGATTAGATATATTATATATACATAGCAACCATTGGCTTCAACAAACAAAAAAGAAAATTCATCTCAATTATAAAACATTAAAATTTACCCTAGATCAGGATTCAGAACCTTTATGTGGAAAACAATAAGACCAGATAATTTACAAAAGGCAGAGAAGATAGGCTGCCCCAAATATGGAATAGCAAGGGAAGTCATCAAGCACCCTTTTTTATGGCCCTTTGGCTCAGAATGCATAGCAGCAGATGGCCTTGAAAGTCAGAGTGGTTTTGAAAATAGGGGAGAGCCTACGCTCTTCCCCTCTCCTCCTCATAACATTTCCCACAGTGCCGACTTTAATGACAGGGAAATTGTTTTTCAAACTATTCATGATAGAGGAAATTGCATTGAGCCCAGTCACCGCTATCATATGAACAACACTCATGATATTCAGCAGTCTCCACATGGCAGACAAAGCAGCGAGGACGATAGAGTCTATGGCAATTTTGACAATGTGCATAGGGATATTCACAGTGGTCTTAAGAGTAATAACAGTCACGATATTATGAAATCTTCACACTGCAAAGAAGTTATAGACTTTAGCATTGGTGAAACGGTTGGAATGGAAACAGAAATTGCACCCTTGCGTGAAGCACCTGCTATGTCCATGCCCACCCGCTGGCTCCTGCCTGTCGAAGTCATGTTTAAATGAAGATGCATTTTCTTTTTTTTTACATTTATGCCTATGTTGGTCGAAATTTTGACCAACACGGGCATAAACGGGCATAGAAGTAAAAAAAGAAAATGAAGATGCATTTTCTTTTTTTTTTACTTTTATGCACGTTTTGGTCAAAATTTCGACCAATATGTTGGTCGAAATTTTGACCAACACGGGCATAAGGATAAAAAAAAAAGAAAATTTATCCTTTATAATGTGACCAAGTAAAACCATTTTGCACTTTGGTCGAAAATTTTGGTCGAAATTTGGGGTCAAATCTATTAGTGCTATGATAGAGATTGAGGTAGTAAAATATACCACCTTACATTTGGAGGGAGTAGCACACAATTGGTGGTAACATGGGTTGATCACTCTTCAACACAACTAGGTGACTTCTTACCAAGACTTCATGAAAATATTGGTTGAGAGGTTTGATAGGAAAGATACAAAGATCTACTTTAGAGACCTTGCACAACTCAAATAGACAAGGAGCTTAGAGCATTTTATTAATGAGTTCAAACGGTTCTCAATTATGGTGCCAGACATATCAGAGAGGAGGTTGATAGTATTATTTACTGAAGGCTTATCTGAACCAGTCAGAGGTTAGGTAAAGGCTTTTGATCGTTCCACATTGAATGATGCTATCAAGAAAGCCAGTAGCATGGAGCATGCAACCCCAGTAAATAAATTTCAGCCCAAGGCAACTTCCTCCAGCAAGGACAATAAGCCATTCTTTAAGAAACCAGAGAGGACTAAATTTAAACCCAAAAATAGAGATAAATTTTTTGCACCTCTTGACAGGGAAAAACTTAATGATTTGCAAAAGAGTAAATTATGTTTCTATTGCAAAGGACCTAATGACATGAACCATGATTTTCCTTTAAGACCCAAGGGAAAATAAAATAGGGTTATGTGGGCTTATTATGAGGATTCTGACTCTAAAAATTTAGACCAACAATCTGAAAATGAGGAATCCAATGAATAAAATGAAAGTTTAGATGATGAAAAGCTCAAGAAAATGTCTACCAATGAAGAGAAGGTTGAAGGTAGGCTTAAGAAATCTCGTCTCACTACTGTTCGGTAGGAGGGATTGTTTCAGATGAGAGGAGTGTTGGTGAGACAATGAGTTATCACATTTCTAGATACAAGTGCCACAGACAATTTCATTGATTCCAGGTTGGTTGAGAGGCGTGGGATTCAGAAAGAATAGTTTGAGGTTCTAAGAGTGAGGGTAGCTAATGGCTACATCCTCAAATGTGATACAAAGATTATAGGTCTACCCTTGAGGATTAATAACTTTGACTTGAAAGCTGATTTTTATGTTGTAAACATGGGCGACACAAATCTAGTACTTGGTATGACTTGGTTGCATGACATTGGAGTGTTCACCCTTGATTTGAGAGACATGGAGATGAAGTTCCAGTTAGATGGAAAGACACATATGCTTAAGGCTATCCATGACAATGAGTTTAGGATGATGTCTTGCAGACGCATGGAGAGTTTGTTGAGACATGACCAAGTTGATTGGGCAGCCCATTGCACTTTGATGCCATCACAGGGGCAACAACATTTAGAGTATCATCCAGACATATAGGTGCTAAGAATCAAGCATAGTAAGGTGTCTAGTGACATTCCACCAAGTAGTCCTCCTGATAGAGGTATTGAGCACATCATTGAGTTGGATGAGGGTGCCAAACCCATTATGATTACACCCTATAGACATCCAAAGAGATTGAAGGATGAGATTGAGAAAACCATCAAGGAACTACTTGCTATGGGGCACATTAGACCAAGTAAGTCTGCTTTTGCTTCTTCTATGGTTTTGGTGAAGAAGAAGGATGGTACTCTTAGGATCTGCATAGATTACAGGGTCTTGAACTGGAAGACTATCAAAAATAGGAACCCCATACCATGAATTGATGAGTTATTAGATGATTTACACAGAACATGCTTCTTCTCCAAAATTGATTTGAGATCAAGCTATCATCAGATCCAAGTCAGAGAGCGGGATATAGAGAAGATAACATTTCAGTTTCATTGTGGCCATTTTGAGTTTGTAGTTATGTCATTTGGGCTAACTAATGCTCCTGCTACTTTTCAGTCCACGATGAATAGGGTCTTTTAGCCCCAGTTGAGGAAATTTGTGTTAGTCTTCTTTGATGATATCCTGGTGTATAGTAGGACATGGGATGGGCATGTGCGGCACTTAGACACTATGTTGAGAGTTCTGAGCAGGGAGTCCTTGTATGAAAAGGAGTCCAAATGTGATTTGGGATTATCAGAGTTATTTTTTTTGGGTCACATTATCAATGCACAAGGAGTACGCATGGATCCTGAAAATATTCATGCTATTATTGCGTGTCCTACTCTAGTAAACCTGACATAGTTGAGAGGATTTTTGTGGTTGTGTGGGTTCTACAAGAGGTTTGTTAGTGTATATTCTAGGCATGCAGCACCCTTGATGAATTTGATGAGAAAGGGGGCTTTCTTGCGAACCCCTGAGGAATGGGAGTGTTTTGATAAATTCAAGGAGTTGATGACTTATTGTCTAGTGCTAGCATTACTAGATTTTAGTAAGCCATTTGAGCTTTATTGTGATGCATCTAGTGAGGGTGTTGGAGCAATGCTTATGCAGGATAAGCACCTGATAGTGTATGAGAGTAGGAAGCTCAGGGGACCTGAGAGAAGCTTCAACATTTATGATAAGGAAATGTTGGCCATAATGCATGCCTTGGCCAAATTCAGGTAGTATTTAGTGGGTAGAAAATTCAACATAAAAAAAGACCACAATAGCTTGAAACATTTCCTAGGGTAGCGAGATCTTAATGACAGGCAACAGAAATGGGTAAGTAAATTACAAGCATGTGACTTTGATATTACCTATTTCAAGGGGACACATAATGTATTAGCAGATGCCTTGTCATGAAGACCCCACTTGAGCTTTATGATGGATATATCAGAGGACTAGAGACATTTGATCCTTGTAGAGTATGCAAAGGATACATGGGCATCAAGATTCATAGATGGATCGGTTCAGGATAGTGATTTTACCCTTGCGAATGAGCTCATCATTTATAAAGGGTACATTTATTTGGTGTTGTAATCACCTAAAAATGGACAAGATCAATTAAGTGAGAAATCAAGGCAAAGATCAACACAATTAAATGCAATTAAATAAAATCAAGGTGAAATCAAAGATAAATTGCAATTAAACCTAAATCCAAAATTAATTAAAGATCAAAAGCCATCAAATCAATTTAAATCAAGTAAATCATGATTAATCAAATCAATGTGCAATTAATCTAATTAATGGCATAGTTCAATTTAAATCAAATCAACCCATTTAAGGGGTACACATGGCTAAACAAATTCAATAAAATCAATTAATTAATCCTATTTTCTCTCAACACCACATGGGAGGAAAAAGCCTCAACCAATAGGATTCAAGGAAAAAGCTTACATGGATCAAGCCTAAAACAAATCTCAATCACTCATTTGGAAAGAGCATCTTGTCCACTCATCTTGTCTACTTGTCCCAAGCTTTGAGGATAATCCATTTAAATTTTCTCCAAAGGGTGGAACCAAGGACTTAACCCCAACTTAACCTTGATAAAATCAAACTACACCCCTACCCTTGCCAAAATCTATAAAAGGAAGGCATAAATCACTCATAATCCATCCACAAATCTAAGAATTGCATCAAACCTCTTGAGATTTTGAGCTAGAAAGGCAAATATGGAAGTTAATTAGCATTTCAATTTGGAATTTAACTATTTTAGCTTAGCTTATCATGTATTCTTATTCTAGGACTATCACTAATGGAGGCTTGTTGAGAGCTTCATCATTAGCATCCCTAGCTAGAGATCCATAGAGTGCTTAATTGTCTTTATTTGTTAAAATAACTCTTCCTTTGTGGTAATTTAGTTATTTTATTCATTTATTTGCAATACTAACCCTATGAAGGTGCAAATTCTAGTACACAAAATGGCACCCACCGTGGGGCATTAGGCCTCATTCCTTCATAAAATTCAGAAAATTTCATTTTCTATATTTTTTTGCTTGATTTGTTCTCTGTTTTGCAGGTGAAACAACGCATTTGACACTTTTAGCAATGCCTTTACCAGTTATTTCAGCGTGTTTGAAACTTGAAACATCATGTTCATGACAAAGTCTTGCACCTTTACAAATCATTTTAGTGCGTTTAATTCCTTTTGTCTTTTATCTATCATTCTTTCAGTGTGTTTTCCCTGACTAGCCAGCGCATTTGCACTATTCTCCAATGCATTTATAGTTTTTCTGACACCTTTGCAAATTTAATTAGCACTTTTAATTTCTGTTTCAGGGCTTTCAAAAATTTTAATAGCACGTTTAAGCCGATCCATAGCGCGTTTAAGCAATGAAATAGCTCTTTCAATTAATTCAGTAGTGCTTTTGATTAATTTGAAAATTAATAGAATCTGACTATTAGAAAATGATTTCTCTATGTCTGTAGGATGACTGGTCATAAAAAAACAAAAAAACCAGAGACCAAATTCAATCATGAAGGCAAAGATTTGACAAAGAAGATAAAAAAGGAGAACATTGCTCACATTAAGTTGGTTCTAGAGGATTCTCAGCAAGAAAGCAAGGTATATGAACATTATCTCAAAGTTGTAGAAGCATACAAGTCAAAGTTCATATCCTTAAGTTGGATTTATTCACCTTAATCAAGTTTTGCTAAAATTTGACAACTAAGGCTTAGATTCAATTTTATCTTTGTTTTCTTCATTTTTGCTGGTTGTGTTGACTAACTTGTTGGAGGAAAAGCACATTGGAAAGGAACGATAGCCACTAGGTGAGCATAAAATTGCAAAATCAATAAAAAATGCCCCTAGCCTTTGCTAGCTACAAGGCAAGGTAAGCCTCAAACTTAGTCATTTTTTGCTTAAATTGTGGCTTTGTCCTTTTCAAAATCTAGTAATTAAAGTAGCCTATTATTGTTTGAGTAATTTGACATTAGGGCTATGCTCTTCACTTTCTAAGTGAATCAAAATGTCAAAAGTGTTGAACTCCTTGATTAAAATAAAGGCTAAGTAAATCAAGCACTAAATTTGAACAACCCCTTGTTTGTGGAAAAGAGTAGAAATACTCAATTCCCATTAGTTAGTGGGTTTGGTAATTGAACATTGTTAATTGTGTTTGGGGAATTGAGGAATAGATATGGATATTCTCTTCACCTTTTTGGTGAATCAAACTCCCAAAATCTATCTCTTCATTCCAATTTATTTCTTTCAAATGAACATGCTAGATCAATAGTGGGCTCGCCTCCTAAGATTTTCCTTAGAAAGGCCGGTGAGAGGGACAATCCAAAGTGGGATACATTCACCTTTTCCATGGAAATCCAACCCACTATAAAATAAAATACATGCATCCTTAATGGGGTGTGTGGCAAAAGGATATTAAGATTTTGAACTTCCTCGAGTAGTCCTTCAGGATTGCGCAAAACTCCGATATATCGGTGGTGGGAAGCCTCCTAATTTTGGAGGATGAAAGCTTAATATCTATTTTGAACGGAATCCATATTAAAATACCTTGTTAACTTAGCAAAGCCTACCTTTTAGAGCCATGTTTATGAACCAAATTGTGAACTAGGTAGCTTGCTTGAAGTGTCCTTTTGTGCAAAAACCCATGATAACATCCTTGAAAAATCAAACACTTTTTGTGTAGAGGGTTAAAAAGAACAAGTGTACTTGTGATTTCTTTGTTTGAAAATACATACAAAAAGTAAGAGATATCCATTGGAAAGTTCATCTTATATTTTTAAATCTCCTCATAAAAAAACAAACAAATTACCGAATTGGGGAAACAATTCAAGATCAAACCTTATTGAATGTCGGTTTCCACATGTTCACATAGACTCAAATTATCTTTACAAGAAGACAGAATGTGTATTGCAAAAGAGATCCCTGAATTCGAATATCAAAGTCCTTTCAACAATTACAACCAAGAGGATAGTCTCCCAAATCTATTTGAAAAGAGACTTGAATCAATGGATCGAAACTCCACATTTCATTATCAACATGGAGGAAATAATGACAATATCAATAATGCAAACCATGAGCCTAAAGAAACCCTTGAAGAAAGAGCTAATAGAGCGGCTCAAGATAATGACTTTCTTGAAGTCATGGATAAACTCATAGATAGAGATAGGGATAAACTTTTCCTAAATCTAGCCCAAGTAGGGGTCAAGCTTCCACATGATTGTGATGTGGACCAACTCAAGAAAAACCAAGAAGAAGATAATCTAATGAATACTATGGTGAAATATTTGAAAATGTTCCAAGCATAGATTGATTTAATGAAAAAGGCCACTGAACCTAAGCAATTATCCATCAAGGCCTTGTACCCATTCCCTTTTGACAAAAGCTTGGTCATGGCACCTTTTCCTATCAATACAATCTTTCCCAAATAAGATAAATACATAGGTAAATCAGACGACCCACAGGATCACCTTAGAGAGCTTTGCGCTCTAAGCATTGAATGTATGCATAACACTACACACTTAATGAGACTTTATCCAAGAAGTTTGGGAGGGCAAGCCATGGAATGGTTCTCCAAACTTCCGCAAGGGATCAAGACTTTTGAGGAATTAGCCTCTAAATTTGTAATCCATTACTCCTACAATATCGAACATGAGATCACCATGCTCAAATTATGCGATACAAAACAAAAGGATGGTGAATCTTTCTTAAGGTTCCTTCAAAGGTGGAGGACAATTTTTGCAAGATATCCACGAAGTATCCCCGAGAAGGAGAAAATGGAAATATTTATGAATAATTTAAATATGGAGATGAACTATAGACTCCAACTTCAATGTCCCCCTACATTCAAAAAACTTATTGAGAATGGAATTAAGATTGAAGATGTATTGGTTAAAAGGGAAGAAATTTTTTCAAAGATAATAAACCTTATACCAATACTAATAATAATCATTATATATCTAATTATACCAACAATAAAGGAGCCAATAATCACAATGACAAACCTAAGCTATGGTTGAAAAATAATAAAAAAAATCTTGTGAATGATGGAGTTGTGGAAGCCCACAACTTGAATGCTACCCCATTTAATTTATCAAGTGGAGAAAATTTGACCTACAATGTAAATCAAACCAATAAAACTCCCTTTAATAATGCCAATTCCAATAACAGCAACAACAACAAAAATACCCATAATAATCCCTTTAACAATAATGCTAATGTCAACAAGCCTAAGCCTTATTTTTCCACGTATCAAAAGAGGAAATTCACCTTTTTTAGGTGAACCATTGGAAAATTCCCTAAGGAATTTGGTTGCTAATAAGATCATTACCCTACCCGAGCTAAGACCATATGAGCCCCAAGTTAAACCAAATTGGTGGAATGATTCTCACCATTGTGAGTATCATTGTAATAAGGGCCATAAGACCAATGAGTGCATGAAGTTGAAACATTGGGTACAAGACCTAATTGATGATGGGAAAATCAAGGTAGAAAGACCTCAAAACAATGAGGATCACATGGCCTTCAAAAACCCCTTTCTAAACCATGAAAAGGGTGAGTCATCAAACACCAATCAAAACAATAAAAGAGGTAATGAGAAGGACAATTTCGCCCATACCTATGATAACATAATTAATGCTTTAAGTGGTGATGAAAACACCATAAATGTTATTGTGGTGAAAGAGAAACCAAGGGAAGAAACATCTAATGTTGTAACAAGGGGGAAAGCTTCGAAAATCACTTTACTTGGAAATGCTCCAAGAATGGTTCTACCAAATCAAGCTTCATCTTCATCATCAAAACAATATAATTTTGTAGACCAATTACAATGAACCCCTACTCAAATCTCTATTCTTGAGTTGCTAAATTTATCACCAACTCATAAGGATATTTTAGAGAAAGCCCTCTTAGAGACCAATGTACCTCTAAACTTGGAGGCGGACAAATTTCAAAACATGGTGGGACATCTTATTGCACCTCATTGCATATATTTTTATGAACAAGATGATATGTCATTAAATCACTCTCAAAACTTGAATTTGCATATAGAGGTCCTAATTCACAAGCATAGGGTAAAAAGAGTCCTCATTGATGGAGGATCCAGCTTGAATATTTGTACCCTAAACCTAGTAAAAGCCTTAGGATTTTCTGAGGAGGCTATTAACCCTAAGAAAAATATAACTATAAAAGCCTACGATGATGAAGAGATCTTCCAAAGGAGTCATAGTACTTCCTATTAGGGTTGGCCCCATGCAAAAAGATACTATTTGTCAAGTCCTTGACCTAAAGCTAAATTACAATATATTACTAGGGAGGTTGTGGATTCATGAAATGCAAGCTATGTTGTTGACCTACCATCAATGTCTTAAATTCCCCTATCTAGGACAAGAGATCATGGTAAGCGGGGACTCAAACCCCTTTCAATATTGTAATAATATGAAGCCTATCAATGATTCTTTGGTTCCACATAATGCAGAAGGGGCCATACTCCAAAGAATAGAGTAGGGTCAAAGCTCTAAAAATATTCCATCTTTAAAGGGAAAAGAAAAAGAAGAAATTATTGTTGTTAAAAACATTCAAAATCCTACTAACCTATCTACATCAACAAAAGGGAAAGAAAAGGTTAGTGAGAAAGTACTTTTGAGAAGCAGAAAGAAGACAAAGATAAATCTATCCAAATCTACACCAAGGAGGTTCATTACCAAAAAATGGACCATATGATGAAAAACTTTGAGAAACAATGTCAAATCAAACAAAAGGGTGTAGGCAAATACTCCTTGTCAATGATGGATCTACCCCTATCTCCAAAATCATATGGAAGGCCATCCAATGTACCCCATAAATATAATGATAACTTTGTGAGAGAAAGCACATCTTCGTCAATGGATGAAGAAGACAATGAGATTTTAAATTAGCTATACAAGGATGAGGAATCAAGTGCACATGAAAAACACATCCAAAATGTAAGTATTCCCACACATCACTATAGGAAAGGATTTAAAATCATGTAGAAGATGGGATACAAAGGACAAGGACCTTTGGGAAGAAGAAATGAAGGACTCATTGAACCCATTGAGATGACATGGAGAGACAACAAAGATAAGACAAGATTAGGATACCTAGAACAAAGATATACTCAAAAACATTAACCTAAGGTCTATGATCAGATATTGCAATTAGGGTCACAAAGTGATGAAGGCTAAAATGATTGGGAATGGGATACATTATCAAATGAATCATGTCAAGATAAAGGTATTGATGACATTCATACTTACATTCCTAGCAAAGGGAAAGAACCCATTTCAGAATCAAATCAAAATCAAGCATCAAGTTCAAACCAAGTGGTCCTAGATAATGTCCCAATGTAAGAAATTAAAGTAAATAAATAGGTAGGAGAACCCTACATACCATCATGGAGACCTACTATGGAAGAATCTAATGTTAGAATTAATCCACAAGATTTTTACCCAACGGAAACCTTAGAGGATTCTAGTGAGGAGGATTTGGACCCTAGTTCTTTAGAACATCTAGAAGAAGAAAACGTCATAGATTTAAGTGATACAATGTTCAAACCTTTAAATGAAGTCATTTTCTTAAACCCCATTGGACTAAACCAAAACATTAATCCTTTGACCCTCATCTATCCATAATTAATTGAATGGGATTCCATTGAACCTACCATCCTCCCAACCTTTTTGAATGATAATTTGGTGTCCCAATACCTAAATGTGGTTGAGCCTTATTCTATCATAGAATATGAGGAAGAGGTGACAAAGGAAGGTATCTAAAATCCTAATTCAATGAAAAATGAGAAAAACAAAATAAAAATAAAAATGGAAGAATCTAATATTGAAAACCATCTTGTGGAAACATTAGATCAAAAAGAGAAAGAAATAAAGAATGATTTCAAAGGTGAAAACCCAATAGAGGCACCTAAGGAAGGGAGTTTGGATATTTTACCCAAGCACTATGAAGAAAGATCTCCTATATTGATTGAACCAACATAAAAAGTAAACATTGGATCAAAATCAGAGCTGAGGATTATACACTTAGCCGCATCTCTATCTAGTGAAGAAAGAAAAGACTTCATCAAATTATTCAATGAAAAGAAAGTCAATTTTGCATGGTCATATGATGATATGCCAAGATTGGATCCAAATTTAATCATGCATCATTTGAACATAAGAGAAGGAGAAAAACTAGTAAAGCAGAAATTGAGAAAAATAGCTTTACTTGTAAAAGTAGAGTTGGAAAAATTGCTAAAAGTTGGGTTTATAAGAGATATTGATTATGTCCAATGGATTTCAAACATAGTGCCAGTTTCAAAAGTAGATAAATCCATCATAATTTGCACAGACTTTAGGGATCTCAATCTTGCATGCCCTAAAGATGACTTTCCATTGCCAAGCATAGATGCCATCGTGGATTTGACAGCAAGACATTCAATGTTCTCACTCATGGATGGGTTTAGTGGATATAATCAAATAAAGATAGCACCCAAAGATCAAGACAAGACAAAATTGACATGCGTATGGGGGACATTATGTTGGAATGATATGCCTTTTGGTTTAAAGAACGCCGGAGTGACCTATCAAAGAACCATGACGACTATATTCCATGACATGATGCACAAATTCATGGAGGACTATGTAGATGATATACTTGCTAAATCTCATTTAAGAGATGAACATCTATCCATCGTAGGGAAAATTTTTGAAAGATTGGAACAATTCAAAGTAAGGCTAAATCCGAAAAAGTGTGCATTTGGTGTTCAATCAAGAAAGCTATTAGGGTACATTGTTTCAGCAAAAGGAATAGAAGTGGACCCCGCTAAAGTCAAGGCCATCATGGAAATGGGGGCACCTAGAAACATAAGCCATATGAGATCTCTTCAAGGAAGAATCCAATGCATTCGAAGGTTCATCTCTCAATTGGTAGAAAAATGTCATAATTTCACTCAACTCCTTCATAAGGACATAGTGTTTAAATGGGATGAAAAGTGTGAAGAAGCCTTCAATTTATTGAAGAAATATCTAATGAAACCTCCAACTTTGATGCCACCTATAAGAGGAAAGCCTTTGATTCTATACATTTCAGCAACTGAACATTCATTAGGGGCACTCTTGGCACAAGAAGATGAATCAGGAAAATAAAAGGCTCTCTACTACATCAGCAGGACTTTGGTGAAATATGAGTTGAATTATACATTCATAGAAAGAGCATGTATGGCCATAGTTTTTTCTTCCCAAAAATAACACCACTATATGTTATCCCATAAGATTCGACTCATCGCAAAGATCGATCCCTTGAAGTATCTTCTTAGCAAAATAGCATTAAATGGAAGACTAGCCAAATGGGTCATGGTGCTAAGAGAATTTGACATAGAATATGTAGACAATAAATCTATCAAGGGCCAGGTTATAGCTGATTAGTTAGCAGAATCACCATTACAAGATGACCACCCAATACAAGTGGAATTTCTGGATTCTGAAATTGTAAATGTTGAAGCAAAGACATGGCAACTTTATTTTAATGGTTCCTACACACAACATGGATCATGATAAGGCATACTTTTGATTACTCCTCAAGGATCTACTATTCCAAAATCATATAAATTTCTATTCCCATGCACAAATAATATAGTAGAATATGAAGCATTGGTCATTGGAATAAAACTGGCATTAGAATGGAAAGTGACAGAACTACAAGTCTATGGAGATTTACAGCTAGTTATCCATCAAATCAATGAGGAATATCTCACTAAAGATGACAAGTTGATCCCTTACAAAAATATGGTGGAGAATCTCAAGAAATGTTTTACTCTCATCACATTTGAGCAAGTTCTAAGGGAGAAGAATAAAGCAGAAGATGCAATGGAAACTCTGACATCACTTCTACAAATACCAGATCAGAGCACCAAATATGAATTCATGGTAGAAGAAGTTGAGCAACTCGCATTTGACCCTACTCATCCTCACACCATTTGTGTACTCACTGGACATGACTCACCTTGGTATGGAGCCATATATACTTAAAAAACCAAATCCTACCCATAGACCAAACCAGGAATTAGAAGAAAAGTTTCATATGCCAAGCCTCTCGTTATACATTAATATCCGACACATTGTATCAAAAAAGTCTAGATGGAATGCTTCTTAGATGTCTAGAGAAAGAGGAATCAGATAAAGCCTTACAAGAAATTCACAAGGGGATTTATGGGTCACATTTGAATGGGTTTACCCTAGCTAATAAACTTCTTAGGATAGGATATTTCTGGCCAATGATGGAGAAAGACGCTTGTCACTTTGCTAAAACTTGTAGAAAGTGTCAATATCATGGAAACTTGATACATGTACCAGCACAAGAGCCTCATCCCATGACTACACCTTGGTTGTTTTATCAATGGGGTCTATATTTGATAGGAATGATTTATCCACCATCCTCAAATGGGCATAAATTCATTATCACTACAACAGAGTACTTTACCAAATGAATGGAAACTGTACCCTTATCAACTGCAATAGGAAAAAAAATATACTTGTTTATCCTAAACCACATAATATGTAGATATGGTGTTCCACATGCTATCATAACTAATAATGCAAAGAACTTCAAAAATAAGGACTTAAAGGAGTTATGTACAAAATTCCACATGATACAGCTCTCTTCATCAATCTATTATCCTCAAGGTAATGGACAAGAAAAAGTGACAAATAAGAATATCCTAAAGATATTAAGTATAATTGTGGACAATTCAGGTAGGGATTGGGATATAAAAACAAACCTGACCTTGTGGGCTTATAGGACAAGTATCAGAATGCCAACAAGAGCTACACCATTTTCCTTAGTCTTTGGAACAGAAGCAGTTTTGCCTTTGGAGGTAGAACTTCCATCTTTGAGAGTATCTCTACAGGGGTTGATAAGTGAAGAAGATTATAGAGTTGCTAGGCTACATGAACTAGAACTTCTAGATGAGAAACAACAACAAGCATTTGATCACTTGAAAGTATATCAAAATCAAATGTCAAGGACTTATAACAAGCATATTAAGTCAAGGACATTCCAAATAGGTGACTTAGTTTTGCGAAAAAATCCCAAAAATCAAGCAGAAAGAGAAAAGAAAGGAAAATGGGAAGAAAACTAGTTAGGACCTTTTGTGATCACTTCATTTTTTGGGACATGCACCAACAAACTAGCAAATTGTGATGGAGAGGAGTTACAAGAATCTATCAATAGCATTCATCTCAAAAGGTTCTACAAATGAAGTAGATGAAAGAGAGAAAGAAAGAAAAAGAGTATCAGAGGATATCAGATGCAAGCATCATATTTATTGTATATAGTCAAAAGAGATCCTAAAAATACCAAAAACATTTGAAAAATAGAAAAGAGAAAATAAATCAGAAATGTAGAAAAGACCAAAAATAATGGAAAATTGAGCATGAAGAAAGCCAAAAACATTTAGATATGATCTTCAAAAAGATTTTGTCTTGGTGAAAACCTAGAAAATAGGCACCTTGATGATATGAAAAAAAATTGGAAAAAGAGAAAATACAAAAAAAATCAAAAAGGAGAAAAAGTACCTTGGTGAAAACCTAGCAAATAGGCACCTTGGTAGCAAAAAAAGAGAAAAAGCTTTAAAAATAGAAAAAGAAAGCAATATTCAATCGGTGAAAACCTGGTAAGCAAGTGCCATTAAGAGTCCAAGTTAGTTGCATACCTATAAGTCATCCTTGTAAATATTTCATTTGCCAACATTTGTATATATTGCATAATAAAACCCCACAATTGCATTTGCAAGTACCTAAAGATTTTGGTCACCTTATCTACAAATTGTCCTAAGTCCCACAAACGTCATCATATCAAATTGGGGGCAATCTACTCTAAAGGAGGAAGGATTCATCGAAAGAAAATTTCAATCATTCCTCGAATCAATTCATCAAAAATACAGGTAAAACACTTAATCAAATCTTAATCCTAATCCAAATTGAACCAAATGCAAAACTTGATCCAAGATCTTACATGACCTTATCTTTATCAAGATTAAAAGTATGAAATGGATAAAACTACACTTGAAAGATGAATTTAAAAATGATGCAAAATTTTTCTAAAGTGTTGACTTGATTGATGAAATCGTGATTTCTAGCGAATTGATGAAAGTTTTAAACTAGATGAGCTATGATGAAACCATGATATTTTAGTTGATTTTTGAATGACTGTCTTAAAATCAAAGTTTTAAAGCATGTATTATTTGTCTAAGGATGTGATCATAAAAGAATCATCGAGGACTTGTACATATAATGAAACTAAGATTTTTGTTTGTTCACGCAAAAGGATACCTTGGATATTTTGATGTTCAATATCACAATACCAAAATCCACTTGCAACATAGAATCTGACAAAATCAGTATTCACACTCTCATGATTGACTTCAATTAGTGACAGTCATACAAAAGGATGGGAAAGCAACAAAAGAGGTGAAAAAAGTATTCATATCATCATAGTTGAACTAGTGATGGTTGTACCAAATCAGGATTCCAAAAACTGCTCAATGATGAATATAAGCTCCAATTTTTTTGAATAGTGACAGTTAGTTGCATACATCTTAGATTAAATGCATTTAATATATTTTGCCTTTATTAGCTTCAAAAACTAAATTGCAAGAGGAAAAGAGAATGGGGGTGTAGTCAAATCAAAAATCAAGTAAGCATCAAAAACTCTATGTGATCGAGTGTGTTGGCAATCAAAACAAAATAAAAAACAAAAGTGCATTTCATTAGTTCACTTGCATTTATTAAACTCATTTTTATCTTGCATTCATTTAAATATTTCCACCCTATAGTTCCATTAGATTATTTTCATTAAGGTGCATTCATTTTAATCTAAGTTCATTCCATATAGTTTAAATCATTTTCATAACATTCATTGCATTAAGTTGCATGCATAATTCATATCTTACATCAAGTAAAAATCATTAAGTGCATTAGGTTGCATTCATCCTTTAAATCATTTTTATTAAGTTCATTACATTAGGTTGCATTCATTTTAAAATTCATCTCATTTCACATTAATATCCATTAAGTGCATTCATTAATATCCATTAAGTACATTCATTAATATCCATTACATTCAATAAATGGTCATTGCATCCATTAGATCATTTCATTCATCATTAGGTTGCACATCATTTAGTTAATTGCACCTTGCATTATTCATTTAAATTAAACATCATAGCATTTATATCACATGCATCATATAGAATCATTAATCATTAAATATCCATAATCATTATATCCCAAATAATTCCATTCACATCCATTACATAAATCCATCCATTGCATCCATATATCCATAAACATCATCAGATCACATTAATCATTACATTATCCATATAACACATCTATATATCATTTACATCCATAAAGTATTAAGAATCATTAAATTTTTGACCAAATCTACCAAATCAGGGGCATCTGTCATCAAACGAACGCAAAATCATTATTGGAAATGAAATCAAAATTCATTTATAATTTGATCTAATCAACCATCAAATTAGAGCACAATCTTTTATCAGAATTTTTTTTGCTTGTCAATCGAAAGGGGCATCAAACATCAAATCGAATCAAATCAGGTACCATATCAGCAATCTATCATAAGATTGACCATCAGGACATCAAAATCAAGTAAACTTCATCAGAATTTGCATCTTGCATCGAGCGATGAAATCGATCACCAAATGAAATCGAGACTTTACATCGACAGAATCAAGAATCGAATATCGACAGAATCAGGACTTTATATCAGTTAGATCAAGGCATTCTTTGAATCAACACGCTTCACATGTCAACTCAAAGAGGGGCATTTGTAATAACTTGAAAATGGACAAGATCAATTAAGTAAGAAATCAAGGCAAAGATCAACACAATTAAATATATTTAAATCAAATCAAGGCAAAATTAAAGATAAATTGCAATTAAACCTAAATCCAAAATTAATTAAAGATCAAAAGCCATCAAATCAAGTAAATCATGATTAATCAAATCAATGTGCAATTAATCTAATTAATGGCATAGTTCAATTTAAATCAAATCAACCCATTTAAGGGGTACACATGGCTAAACAAATTCAATAGAATCAATTAATTATTCCTATTTTCTCTCAACACCACATGGGAGGAAAAATCCTCAACCAATAGGATTCAAGGAAAATCTTACATGGATCAAGCCTAAAATGAATCTCAATCACCCATTTGGAAAGAGCATCTTGTCCACTCATCTTGTCTACTTGTCCCAAGCTTTGAGGAAAATCTATTTAAATTGTCTCCAAAGGGTGGAACCAAGGACTTAACCCTAGCTTAACCTTGAACAAATCAAACTTCACCCCTACCCTTGCCAAAATCTATAAAAGAAAGGCATAAATCACTCATAATCCATCCACAAATATGAGAATTGCATCAAACCTCTTGATATTTTGAGCTAGAAAGGAAAATATAGAAGTTAATTAGCAGTTCAATTTGGAATTGAACTATTTTAGCTTAGCTTATCATTTATTCTCATTCTAGGACTGTCCCTAATGGAGGCTTGCTGAGAGCTTCATCATTAGCATCCCTAGCTAGAGATCCATAGAGTGCTTAATTGTCTTTATTTATTACAATAGCTCTTCCTTTGTGGTAATTTAGTTATTTTATTCATTTATTTGCAATACTAACCCTATGAAGGTACAAATTCTAGTACACAGGTGCCAGGGTCATAAGTGAGGAGGATGGTGTTGAGAGTTTATCATGACTCACCTATGGTAGGACATCCAGGTTTTTATAAAACCTACAGGCAGATTTGTGAGTGTATTTCTTGGAAAGGGCTCAAGGCTGAGGTGTTATAGTATGTTAGAGAGTGTCCTACTTGCCAACAAAATAAATAGGAGAACTCTTATCTGGCCGGTTTACTTTAACCACTTCCGATTCCTGATAAGAAGTGGGAGTGTTTGTCCATGGACTTCATCACAAGACTGTCAAGAGCCCAAGGCAGATACTTTATATATGTTGTTGTTGATTGACTTACAAAGTTTTCCCACTTCTTTCTGATCACTGCTACACAAGTAGAAGATTTATTCTTTAGAGAGGTATTTAGGTTGCATGGTTTAACTCAGAGCATTGTCAGTGAAAGGGACAATAGGTTTATGAGTCACTTTTGGAAGGAGTTATTCAAATTGTGTAGGACGGAGCACTTTGAGTACTAGCTACCACCCCCAGACAGATGGACAAATTGAGATAGTCAACAAATGGGTGAAGGGATACCTTGGGAAATACATAGTAGGGCAGCAAAAGGCTTGGGTTAAGAGTATTTATCTATGTGAGTATTGCTACAATTCTACATATCACAAGTCTATTCAGATGTCACCTTTCATGGCATTGTATGGGTATGAGGCACCCAATTTCATGTATCTTTTGTTGAGCGACAGTAGAGTGCCTAGTCCTGGAGACTTGTTACAAGAGAGCTAGGACATTGTAAAGGCTCTTAAGGAGAATATTACTAAGGCATAGAATCAATAGAAGTAGTATGTAGATTAGAAGAGGACTAAATGGATTTTTGAGGTAGGGGATATGGTGTACTTGATGTTACAACCTTACCGCTAGTCCACTCTTAAAAGGAGTGGTGCTGAGAAACTGAAGCCACGATACTATGGACCTTTTAGGGTGATCAGGAGAGTTGGAGAGGTGGCGTATGAGTTGTATTTTCTAGTAGAGAGTAAAGTCCATAATGTTTTTCATGTGTCATGTCTCAAGAAGGCATTAGGACACCAGATTGTTCCTCTATAGTACTTCCACCCTTGGATGATGAGGGGAAGCTAGTTTTAGTACCCGAGGCTATTTTGGAGTTTAGGGAGAGAAACTTGAGGAGGCGCACTAATAGGATGTACTTGGTGAAATGGAAGGATATTGCAGTTGAGGATGCTACATGGGAGAGTGAGGAGATCTTACCGCATCCAGAGTTGAGATTTCTTGAGGAAAAGCAATTTTAGGAAGGGCGGACTGTGATGTCCCCTTCTAGCTAGCAACATCATGCTAGTAAGTGATTAGCCTATCAATGGACCCTCGCAGGCTAGTAGGCAAGGATAGGGGGTCTTTTCAGGCACAATGAAGGTGTAGTTTTCTGATGGTTCAGTATTGGAAGAGCTCAGTGTTTTCAATTGGCTTAAGAGATTATTTTTGGCTCAATTATGTAGATTTTGTTATTTTTAGCGAAGGTTTATTTTTGAGCCATAGAGATGGACCCCTACTATTTTTAGAAATATAATTTGATCACATGGTAAATTATTAGGCCAACTCTAGTTCTAGACGGTTATGCCAGATTCTCATTTTTGAGGGAGTTATTTAGTTTTTAGTGGTTATATATTAATTAAAAGGCAAAGGATTTAATATAAAGTTAAATTGACTATATTTAAATCGCTTAAGTGATGGGTTTATAACACATCAAATGGGGCCAATTGAGCATTTTATTTTGGAGGAGAATTATTAAAAGCTTTCCCTAAGTTTAATTCAATTAAATGTTAATGATTTTATTCAATGTTATTTTGTTAAATAAAATCACAACCTTGAAGAGGATTTTCGATTAGGGTTTTGGAGGCCTATATTTTCTTTGGAAATGAAGAATGAGCTATCCATTGTTATTGTTATTGATTATTGTTTCTTTCTCTGAGCTCTAGACAAGGTTTTTCAGTATTCACCATTGGAGAAATGTAGTTTTCTTCTATGTTTGCCATTTGAGCCAGTGAAATACCAAGTGAATTTGGTATTGTGGAGACGGTCTCATCTAGAGATTCTTATTATGCTTCAATAGAGGATTTTACTTGCATTTGTGGAAAGATAATATTGGCTGGCAGTTGGGGATTTACGAAGATAGATTATATCATATAGAGGCTAGTAGAAGCGTGGCTAAAAATCACAAATTGTAACCTATTTATGTTCATGGCGCACATGTTGGAAAGTGTGATTTTTTCTTGTAGAAAATAATAGAGTTTTATTTGGATGACGTAAGGGTTTAGGAGACAAAATGACATCTTCAATATTTACTGCTTCAACAAAAATAATTGCAGTAGTCGTGACAATTTTATTCCAGGTTTTTTTTAGGTATGTCATAGTTTCCTTTGGTGATCATTTTCCAATAAAGGATTATCTAGTTTTTACTTGTATTTAATTAGAAAATAAATAGAAGTTGCAGCAGTATTTCAAATTGTTTCAGAATTTCAAATTATGGTATATTTGCCCTTTTTCTCTAAAACTTGTGAAAACCACAAAAAATTATAAACTTTTCAAAACAAATATTGAGGTAAAACAACTTCAACAATTAGAGCTTGTGAAGGGTTCTTACATATCATCCTTGAATCACCTTCAATTTCCATGGATTTTATTCCAATTGATAGAGCAATTCTGATACCCCAAAGCAAGCTCATGGCCTCTGCCTATTTACTAGTAGAATATTTTAGGTTTTCAATGTAAGAAACAATTAAATCACCCTTGTGGTCTCTTATCAATCCTCCACCAACCACTTTACCCTATCTAGCATCCCCATCAAAAATTAGTTTGAACTAGGGAGGGGAGGAGGTTTGTATTTAGTGTTGTTTCTATCTATCTTCTTAGTATCATAAAACTTATATAAAGCATCTAGGAGTTTCAGGTTGTTTGCAAGCTTACAATCCTAATTAATTGGAGGGTAGCTACAGGTTTTCCAATTACTAATATAAATAATTCCAAAAAGAGTTTGTCAAAGATCCTGAGGACACTATCTATAATACTTTCACAATCCCTGAAGATTTGGTGGTTCCTTTCTTTCTAGATACACTAGTAGACATGGGGGGAATTTATTGCCAGAGTTTATTGATGAGAGGGTGTTTTGATGGGCATGTCCAATCAAAGATATGCTACTAAATATTCAAGTTAAGCACTCATTGGATGTCAAGCCTCTACAAGATAGCTTACCAAATGTGAAAAGAAAATTGACAGTGTATAAAGAGGTATTGTATTATTTATTCCTTTTGTTTACAGAGAATGCATCTATTAAGGAACTGAAATCCTCTCTTAGAAATATTATCATGGGATAATATTTTACCACATAGTGAGGCCCACCAAAAGAAATTAATCTTTGGTATAAGATGCAAGTTCCAAACCTTCTACCAACAACTAGGGTCCATGTCATGCTTTATCAGCATATTGTAAGCAGATTTGACTAAAAAGACACCCTTCTGGTTTCTTGTCCAAATAAATTTACCTTCCTTAGGGAAGAGGGGGAGTCTCATTTCACTCAACAAATTCTAGAGCTCAAAAACCTTAGAGAGGATATTAGGCTTGTCCATATAGCTTTGTGTCATAACTTTCCATTTTCTTAGAGGAGTGATAGAGTCAGTAAGGTAGATCCCAAAGGAGGTCTTTGTCCTTTCCATGTGTAATTTGAAATTTGAATTATCAGAAAGAGGTTTATCTCCTATCTATCGGTCTTTACACAATATGATTAACCTCTCATTGCCTATTTATCATTTTAAACCTTCTCTGATAAGAGTTCTACATTTTAAAATGTTGTTCCAAATTTTTGTCCTACCAGGAAACCATTCAAGTCAAGGACTCTATGAAAGATAACTTGGTTAAGGTACTTAGCCTTCATTATTTTGTACTAATCAACTTTATCTTGAGTAAGATTCCAACCAGTTTTAGAAATTAAAACTTTATTTGAAAGTTGGTTAGTTTTTATCCCAAGTCCACCTTGGATTTTAGGTCTGCAAACAATATCCCAATTAACGAAAGCTAATCTCTTTTGTCTTCCACTCTGGTTCAAAGGAAGGTTCTTTGAATTTATTCAATCTTTTCTTTCATGGTGCCTAAATTTTTAAAGAAGGTCAGAAAGTAAACATGGATACATTAGAGGGAGGCAAAAAGTAATTGGAGTTTCCTCACACTACTTAGTAACTTACCCTTCCAAACAACTAGCTTCTTTTGGATTCTCTCCAGGGTAGTATTCTAAAAGGTAGGGGTAACCTCCTTAATAGTAAGGGGGAGGCCCAAATATGTGTTTGGAAAGTGGCACACTGAGAGCCAAGGATATACTTGATCTTGATATGTAGGTTCATCTTGGTATTAAAAAAGTATAGACTATTTTTCTTATAATTGGTGCATTGGCCAAAAGTCTTAACGTATTCTAGATGAGGAGCCTTCTACTACCTCTCTTCCACCATTGAGGACCTTCCAAAGAGGAAAGTGTCATCAACAAAATACTAAATAATTGAGGGGGGAGTGTGAAAGCAGTTTTAACTCCATGTATTCTTCAAAATAGGCACAAAGACATAAATTTTATTCCTAGCACTTATGTAACCATTATAAAAAATTATGGCAAGAGGGGATCACACTGTCTAATTTCATTCCTAGCTTTGAAGAACCCCCAAGGGACCCCATTAACTATGATCGAGTAGTGAATAGTCTCAACACATTCCCTAATAATCACAATCATTTTTTCATGGAAATCTAGTTTACTTAAAACTTTATACATAAAGTATCATTTACCCTATCATAAGCCTTAGAGATATCCAACTTAAAGGCCATACTTAGAATCTAACTTTTATCCATAGAGTGGATAATCTCAACAGTAGAAATGTCAGCATCCAAAATTTGTCAGCCTGGGACGAAGCCTTTTTTTATTGTTTCCAATGAATTTTTCTAGGAAGGGATTCAACCGATTAACCATCACTTTGGAAAATATCGTATAGCTATTACAACACAAGATTATCAACCTAAAATCAATCATTCTCTTTGGGTCCTGAGTTTTAGGGACCAAGGAAATGAATGTATTCAATTTTTTCTACAGTTTACATGTCCTTAGAAAGTCTCTCGTAGCCATAATAACATTTTGAGAATATCATATAACCCCTAAAAAAAAAGCAAGAGGAAACCCGTTAGGGCCATGGGATTTATATACACCCATCACAAATAAAGTAGATTTAACTTCATCTTTAAACAATCGGTCAAGAAGTATATTATTATCCTCCTCCCTAATGGTAGTGGGGAGATAACTTAAAAGTATGCCCTCTAGATCACTAGTGTGGTTACCAACATTATTGGAATAAGTTTGGATGAAGTAATGGGATGCTACCTCTCCAATTTTAGAATCATTAGTAACTTCTTAATTAATCTCATTCAACAAAATATTTGATTGTATTCCTTTTTTTATGTCTACTAGAAAATCTATGAAAAAAATTTCAGTTTTGGTCTCCTCCTTCAGCCATTGAATCTTTGACCTTTGTTTCCAGTAAATTTATTGTCTTCTAAGATTTTCCTTCCATTTTCTTCTCCTCCCTTCTTCCTCTTCATGTAGGGACTGAGATAAGTTTACTGCAACAATCATATTCTAGATGTTATCTAGTTTAGAGCCTATCTCCTTTTTTGATTAAAAATGTCGCCAAAGGTTAACTTGTTGCACCCTTTAACTTATTTTCTGATGAGATCCAATTTTGAGAGATCTTGTACATAGAAGATCCTTAGACAAGGGAGCTCCACAATTTTTTAATACAATCCTTGAAGTCAGGATGAGAGGCCCACATAATATCATACTTGAAAAGGAGGGGTCCAGAGAAAGGTTTGTCTACCCAATGAAGGAGGATAGGGATGTGGTCAGAGATAGTTATGAAGAGAGATCTAAGAGAAGCATTGTATCTCAAGTCCCAATAGGTTGAGACTAGGAATTTATCCAAATTAACTTGAATCAAATAAGTACCCTTGCAATTATTTGACCAAGTGAAGGGATTACTAGAAATATCAATATCCAGGAGGCTAATTCTATTTATACAATCAAATGCCATTCATGATATCATTATAACATATCAAACCTCCTATTTTTTCCAAGGGGAATAGGGTAGAGTTAAAATCTCATGCCACCATATAAAGTGCATTCTTGTCCTCCAGAATAAGAGAAGGGACTCCATCCCACGTCATCTTTCTACCAATGTAACTATTGTGAGCATAGATATTAAAAAGATACCAGGTGATGGAGAAAGATGAGCCTGACCATATTCTTCCAACCACCATGGAGAAATTTTGGTTGGGAATCTTCACTTCCTGCAAAAAACTAACATCAATTTTTAAATCCATAATATATTATCTAAGAGAAAATTTCTTTTGGGGATTGTTGAGCCCCCTCATGTTCCATGAAAGGAAGTTCATTTCTCATTCCAGGTGTTAGCATCTAGAGTTAGTTGTCACCCATTGGAAATTTATTTGGCCATGGCCTTGTGTCTTGACACTCTTTTTGAACGTCTGCCAAACTTAGTTTATGTTCCCACATCAAATTTTTTAGTTCTCATTTTCTTCTTTGAAACTGCTAGTCATATTTTTTAGAATAGTCAACTAAAGCATCAATAGAGGAGGGTTTAGTCTCCAGATTGAGAATCGTCAATTTAGTAACTTCACACATATGGTCCTCCAAATAGAGGGGTATTTGGGTAACTATTGTTGAGGTAGCATTAATTTTCTTAAACCTGTTAGGGGTCACTTCCCCTACTTTCTTTAATTTATGGCTAGAACCACAACCTTCTTCCAAAGTAGCAACAAATGATAGATTAGTAACAATAGAGTTACTTACTGTAGTATCATCATTAGCTCAAGTTACAATATAACAAATCCCTATGTGTAGCTCCCTTTTTGCTTCCACCCATTATTTTTATCTATTTTCTCCATTTTTTTGAAAATTCAGTGTTATTTATTGAGATGACACTATTTTAGCATTTTTTGTAATGATAAAAAAAAAGTAGACACTAAATCAAGTTATATTTAGAACCAATTTTAGCACCTAAATTGGCACCAGTAGGTGCCCTTATTGAACAAATGATATTTTTTAGTTGGTCTAGCTCCTTTTTATTCAAAATCCATGGAGCTTCTGCAAATGTTTCATTTTCCCTATTTGGCCATGTTTTCACGAGGAATTGCACCTGAAACACTTAGGTTTGATGCTTAATAATCATGTAAAACATGGAATGATCTTCAGGCCTATGGGTATGCCTATGATGAAGATATATCTCTACAAAAGGTCAACTTCCTCTCAATATTCACCTAAAAATATCTTTTGAACAAGAAAAGGGATAGAAGGAGATGCTTGAAATAAACCTATCTTTAAATAGTGATGCAATGAATGTTTAGTGCCCTCAAAACCTCTTAACAACTTACAATTTAGAATAATATCAAATAAAAGACTATATTCTTGTTGTCACAAGGGATTGCACTCGAAATTCTTAAGTATGATACTCAACAATTCTATGAAACATGGAATAATTTGTAGGCTTGTGGGTATGCATATGGTGAAGACAAATCTTTGTATAAGGTTGACTTCCTCTCAGTATTCACCTACAACTATCTTTTGAACTAGAAAAAAGATAGAAGGGTATTCTTGAATTAAACCTATCTTTAAATGGTGACGCACTACATGTTTAGTATCATCAAAACCCCTTAACATATTGTAATTCACAATAATCTCAAATAAAAGACTATATTTTCATGACCCAAAATTCAAAAACCAGCTTATATTAAGGTTCAAGCTTTAATATCTTTAAAAAGGAAAAAAAATCCCCATAATTAAAGCTATTTAATCCCAATAACATAACATGCAATCTAAATCAATCAATAAATAACATACACTAAGAACTGAATACTTGAATGAGATTAATCAAAGGTCTTACAAGACCACAAAAATTAAATCTAACTCACAAATCCACCATTGATAACACACCAATATGAGAAGGAGCAATCTTCTCTCTATTCAAAATCAAAGAAATCAATATTGCTACAAAGTTTGAAAATAATGAGCTCCATACAAAGATGCCTAAAATTGCAAAAGCAAAACAAGGCAAGGAAGAAAGAACTGATGAAAAACACATAAGGCAAAGACCTTATAGGAGGGTCTTCATTGTTTTCAATACTTTATTGAGGGTTTTCATATTCTGTAAACCATGGTTCATTATTGGGAACCCTCTGTATATTTCTTTCTTTCCTGTACCTTGCTGACTGGGATCATTATTTCACTATCTTTCACTGAATTTGATCATGGTTATAGTTGCATACTACCTTTATTGGTGATTAGTATTTTAAATCCTTTGACTATTATAGTGTTTTTTCATGCTTCTTTAAAAACCTGTTGCAAACATATAACGGTTTCTCCCAAAATACAAACTGGGTTCTTGATGAAGGGTGCTCCCCTTAATACCACAAACACATAACAGAAATAGAGAAACAACAACAATTTGCAAGAGCAGAAAATGGGCTTCTTATTATCTCCACAAATGTGGAATTACAAATTTCCAAATTACAATATGCAAAGCCACATGGGCATTCCCTTTACAGTATTCTATAGGACAAAGCCTCGAATCATTACCCAAATCTACCCAGAACTGCCCTAGACAACACTACGGAACTTCTTTATATAGGCAATTTCCACCGCCTGTGAAAGTTCCAGAAATTTAGCCCTTAAGGCCGACCAAACTTAGAATTATTTTATTTTTCAACTCATTACATGAAAGTCGGCTCAATATGACTTTTGAAACCCGAACAAAAATTTTGAAGGAAATTTATTTTCTGCCATTTCAAGTGGCCTGACTTCTGGAGACCGAAAGTCATCACTCGTTGACCCGATTGACTATTATGACCCCAATTTGAAAAGGGTGTGAGGAGCTCTACAATGCTTAAATCAAGCAAGCTTCATTCAGCCGAAAATTTGACCTCATCCGGGGCCTCTAAAGTCTTCAAAACTGAGTTCAAAGTTTATGTACCCTGTTTCCAATACTGAAAATTTTCAATATCTTCAAAACTAGACTTGATCCAGTAATGAAACTTTACCGACAGGCTGAAATGACTAAGATGAACTTCCAACTATCAAATCAAAACATTCCGAGATCATTTGACCAACTTACTAAAGTTAGTAAGTTTCCATAAATAGCAGCTCTGCACAAGATAGCCCTTATTGAAAAGCAAACAAAAATATATATTTTTTTGGTGATGCAAGATTACTCTTACACCCAGGATGCTCCTGCATCAGACACTCAGGGTAATTTGATAAGTGACCCCGTCATGTCTCAGGTGTGAAGAGGAAAATCAAGATGATTAACCTCCTCCCTTGTCAGCCATGATGAATCTTCAACAGGTCATCCTTTCCACTTGACTAGATATTCTTCATATGTCCTATTCCTTGTGCTTTTGCCAACACGACTATCCAGTATATCCTCAATCTCTTTGGTATCTGAACTAGTTGCTGGAATACTCCATTGTGCTGCTATGATCTCATCTTCAACACCCCCTTCATGATACTCTGTCAAATCTGAAATGTTAAACACTGGTGAAATATTCAGCTCAATAGGCAATTTTACCTCATAGACATTTCCTAAATCATGCTTGTTCAATATCTTGCATGGCCCAAACTTCTTCATTTTCAGCTTGTTGAATGTACCAACTAGAAATCACTCCTTCCCCAAATGAACCATGACTTCATCTCCAACCTAAAATTTCTTATGCCTCCTTTTCTCATCTACCTTAGCCTTATACTGCGCATTCATCTTGGTAATGTGCTTCATCACCTCCTCATGGATGTTCTTCAAGTGTTTTGCAAAATCCTCAGCTTCAGCACTACTTATTTCTCCTTTAACTGTCTTTCTTAGCTCAGATGCATTTTTTGGACTACTTCCATATACAATCTGGAATGGTGATTTACCAGTGCTCCTGTTAATAGAATTATTGTATGCAAATTCCGCCTGTGGTAAAATCAAATCCCATCATGTTGGCTTATCTCCAACCAAACATCTCAGCAAATTTCCCAAACTTCTATTCACCACCTATGTTTGTCCATCATTCTGTGGATGATGTGATGAACTGAACTTCAAATATGTCTTCAAATTCTTCCACAATGTGCACCAGAAATATCCAACAAACTTAGTGTCCCGATTTGAAACTATGCTCTTTGGCAAACCATGTAGTCTCACTACTTCTCTGAAAAACAATTATGCTACATGAACATCATCATTAGTCTTCTTGCAGGGAATGAAATGTTCCATCTTCAAAAATCTATCAATCACCACAAAAATTGAATCATGTCCCTGCTGAGTCCTCGGTAAACCAAGAACAAAGTTCATACTGATATCCTCCTAGGGTTTCTCTAGTACAGGTAATGGCCGATACAACCTTGTATTCTGCTTCACTCCTTTCGCCATCTGACATACTCTGCAACTTTGTACAAACTTCTTGACATCTTGTTGCAACTGTGGCCAATAATAGTTCTCACTAACCAAAGAAAGGGTTTTATCAGGACCAAAATGTCTAGCCAATCCTCTGCTATGCTTCTCCTTGATATAATTCTCCCTCATAGAACTTCGTGGAATGCACAACTGGCTCCCTCTGAATAGAATATCATCTTGAATGATGAAATCCAACCACTTCATTCTATCTAGAGTAACAGGTTCCTTACAAGCTTTCCAAGCTTCTCCAAAATCAGGATCCTCTAGATACAAATTCTTGAATTCCTTGAACCCAACCACCTCAATCTGCATCTCTATCAACAATAGTTGCCTTCTGCTAAGCGCATCTACAACCCTGTTAGACTTTTCACTCTTGTGTTTTAAAACAAATGTATAACTATGCAAAAACTCAACCCATTTCAAATGTTTTTGATTCAACTTTCCTTGACTATTCAAATATTGAAAAGCTTGATGATCAGTATACAAAACAAACTCCTTAGGAAGTAGATAGTGTCTCCACTTCTTCAATACATGAACTATAGCATACAATTCGTGATCATAAACATAATATTTTCTCTTGGTATCATTTAACTTTTCACTGAAATAAGCAATAGGTTTACCTTCTTGACTCATAACAACTCCTATTGCAATACCACTAGCATCATAGTCTACTTAAAACACCTTATTAAAATTTGGAAGTGCTAAAACAAGCTATTATGTAACTTTCTATTTCAACGGTTTAAAACTCTTATCTGCCCCATTAGTCCACTTGAACTCTTTTCTATCCCCTCTCATTGTTTCAGTCAAGGGTCCACAAATACTGCTAAAATTTCTAATAAACTTTCTGTAAAAGCTAGCCAAACCATGAAAAGATCTTACCTCCGTAGCACTCCTTGGAGTAGGCCATTCAAGAATAGCCTGTACTTTCTCTGGGTCCATTTTTAGATCTTCTGCTGAAACTACAAATCCCAAATACACTAACTCTTTCTTCACAAAATTACACTTCTTCAAATTTATCAATAATTTCTCTTCTCTCAGCTTCTCAAACACAATACAAATATGCACCATATGTTCCTCCAATGTTTTACTAAAGATTAAAATATCATCTAGGTAAACAATGACAAACTTACCCAAAACTCTTTCAGAAACTCATTCATGAGCCGCATGAAAGTGCTTGGTGTGTTGGTTAGCCCAAAAGACATGACTAACCACTCATATAGTCCTTCCTTTATTTTGAAAGCAGTCTTCCATTCATCTCTTTCTCTGATTCAAATCTGATGATATCCACTCTTCAGATCTATCTTTGAGAAATACACAGCTCCAATCAAACAGTCCATAATATCATCCATTCATGGCAATGGAAATCTGTACTTGATTGTGATCTTGTTTATTGCCCTAGAGTCTGTACACATCCTCCATTCTCCATTCTTCTTTGGTGCTAATACTACCAGTACAACACATGGACTCAAGCTCTCCCAAATCAACCCCTTTTGCAATAACTCATGTACTTGTCTATTCAACTCCTCACTTTCTATTGGTGTCATTCTATGTGTTGCCTTATTTGGCAAACTAGCTCCTAAAATCAGGTCCATCTGATGACTGATCTTCCTTATTGGTGGTAATCCATCAGGTACATTATCGGATACAATATCCTGAAACTCATTCAACAAATTTGCTACTTCTATAGGTACATCTTCTACCTCCTCTTTACTAGCTTTTGGAATTAAAAGAAACACACATGCTCATGCCTCATACCATCTAAGAACTTTCTTCCATCAACAAAAGTTATTCTTGCATTACCACATACCTTTTCTTCTATGTCATTCAATGGCTTTAGCTTATGTCGCACTCCATCCTTTGTCAGGGAATAGGTATTCGCATGACCATCATGTACATCACACCTGTCAAACTGCCATGGTCTACCCAACAACATATGACATGCATCCATATATATGATATCACATAGTACCTCATCATGGTATCCACCAATCTTGAACTTCACTAGGTATTGTTCATTGACCATGACCTTGTGGTCATCCTGAACCTAGGCAATCCGATATGGATGTGGATGTTTTTGTCTCTTGAGCTTCAACTTTTTCACCATCTCTTCTGACACCAAATTGTTAGTGCTTCCACTATTAATAATCACATCACAACATTTACCCTCACACTTGTATCTAGTGTGAAACAGGCTCCTCCTTTGCTCAGGTTCATTCTCACCACTCAGTAGGACTCTTCTGTTAATTAGTTTTTCTCCTCTTTCAACATCTTCAGAATGTGATAATTTGACATCTTCATCAACATGTGCAACTTTGGCCTAGCTTCCATTCCTCCTATCTGTCCTTCCTTGGCGTTGAGGACATTCAAATTCCCTATGACCTTCTCCATAGTGAAAACATGTTCCATGAAAGCCTCCTCTTCCTGATCTTTGTCCTCTTCCTCTTCCTCTCTGATCTCTACTATTCTGATCATGGAAATGATTGGAAGTGTTTCCTCTTTGATTTTGACTGCTACTGGCCTCATCCTTCTTTTTCGGATCTTCATTTCGGCCACCATATGACCGTCCTCCAGATCTTCCACCATGACCTTTTTCATTTTGTCTGCTCTCAAACTTCTTGTTCAACTTTTCCTCTACTTTAGGGAAAACTGGTATGCCTTTTTAATACTGTTCATTCAAACCAAATTCAGCTCCTCCTGAATGCTCGGTCTCAACCCATTAAGGTAACGGGCAACTTTCTCCTTATCAACTTTTGCATGGTCTGTTCTGATGAGGATTTGATAGAACTCCTCCGTATACTCCTGAATAGATCTTCCTGCTTGCTTCAAACTTTGCATTTTTTTTAGTAGGTCAAGCTCATAATCAACAAAAATGAACTGTCACTTCAATTTATCCACCATCCAATCCCATCTTGTTATTTTATCCTTTCCTCTTCGATTTCGCTCTAATTGGATCGCCTGCCACCAGATCTTTGCATGACCCTTCAGTCTGGCCTTCGCAAACTTGACCCAATTAGGATCCTCGACATCTTCATACTCAAAATATTCTTCTAATTCATTGATCCAGTCGATCAACTCCTCTAGGTTAAGATTTATTGAAAATACAGGAACCTCAATCTTAGGTCTTTTCCCAATCTTGGAAATGGCCCAAAAAAGTCTTTCTTCCTCCTGGTTCATAATTTCGCCTTCTTCTTGATTAGAATTTCCTTCTCCCTCGGCTTCATCCTCGCTTTTGTCTTTGACATTAAGATTCATTCTTCTGTGAATCTCTTCTTGCAATGCTTGCACTTGTCTCTGGAGTGCTCTAACCTTAGGTGTCACAACACCAACTCTTCCGCCACATTCCCTTCGTGGAGGCATTTTCACGCTGTTGTTGAAACCCTAACCACGGTCCTAGTGCAAACTGCCTCACAATCAGCGATCTGTCTACACACTCAGGAACTCCTGCTCTGATACCACTTGATGAAGGGTGCTCCCCTTAATACCACAAACACATAACAGAAATAAAGAAACAACAACAATTTGTAAGAATAGAAAATGGGCTTCTTATTATCTCCACAAATGTGGAATTACAAATTTCAAAATTACAATATGCAAAGCCACATGGGCATTCCCATTACAATATTCTATAGGACAAAGCCTCGAATCATTACCTAGATCTACCCATAACTGCCCTAGACAACACTATGGGCCTTCTTTATATAGGCAATTTCCACCACCCGAGAAGGTTCCAAAAATTTAGCCCTTAAGGCCGACCAAACTTAGAATTATTTTATTTTTTAATTTATTACATTAAAGTCGGCTCAAAATAACTTTTGAAACCCGAACAGAAATTTTGAAAGAAATTTATTTTTCGCCATTTCAGGTGGCCTGACTTCCGGAGACCATAAGTCATCACCCATTGACCCGATTGACTATTATGACCCCAATTCAAAAAGGGCGCGAGGAGCTCTACAACACCTAAATCAAGCAAGCTTCATTTAGCCAAAAATTTGACCTCATCCGAGGCCTCTAAAGCCTTCAAAACTGAGTTCAAAGTCTCTATACCCTGTTTCCAATACCAAAAATTTTCAATATCTTCAAAACTAGACTTGATCCAGCAATGAAACTTTACTGACAGGCTAAAATGACTAAGATGAACCTCCAAATGTGAAATTAGAATATTTTGAGATCATTTGACCAACTTACTAAAAATAGTAAGTTTCCATAAATAGCAGCTCTGCATAAGATAGCCCTTGTTGAAAAGCAAACAAATTTTTTTTTTTTTTGGTGATGCAAGATTTCTCTTACACCCAGGATGCTCCTACATCAGTTTATGTGAAATATAATGGGTTCGTGTGTTTTGATGTTTTCTAATTTTTGTGAAAATTTCATGAAAACCTAGTTCATGGTTTATGAGATATGATACAAATATGACCATGTTGCCTTGTATGAGTTTCATCATTATGGTTTTTCAAACTCTATACTTTATGTCCTACCTCAAAAGCAATGCTTGAGGTGAATCCCATTAAATGGGATTGGTAACTCCTCTCCATCAAGAGTGGATAGTTGAGAAGTGTTATATGGTTTGTATCTTGTTGTGATAAATGTCCTACTCCACATGACATCAAACTTTGCATGGTTTCTAGGTCTACTCTTAAGCTCAACCCATTTTAGCACAATATATCCTTCCTTCAATAATCTTGGAGATGTGTTCTTATCAAATGCTATTTTCAAAAAATTTACCAGGGTTAGTAGTAAGCATAATATAAGGCAATTGTTGGTTAAGTACCTCATTTGACAAAGAAAAAGATGACAATGCCTCATGTAACATATCATTTTTACCAGAAAGAGCTAAGACATCCCACATAGACACATTCACATGCATTTTTTTTCAAATGATCAACAATATTAAAATTGTTGGTACTAAACTTATGCTACATTTTGGGAACAACAATATCTTTTTGCACTTGTTTTGGCTGTAATGGTTCTTTATGTTATTCTTTACCCACTATTGGTTGTGTGTGGGTTGTGTCCTTGGTAATTATTAACCCCACAATACTCTCCCTCTTGATAATTTATCAATGTAACATCCAAAGTTCCTTGTTGATTATGTGAAATCTGCTAATCATTAGCCTCTTGTGGTATATACTATTGTGACATTTCATTATTCTGAACCATGAGAGATTGATTTAACAAGGCCTTTGATTAGTTTGTCCACTAATGCTACTAATTACAAGAAAAACACCATTCCTCATCTTGAGCCACATTGTTTTGCACTGGCACAATATCTTTGGATGAGATGAGTGTATTTGGATTTTAGAGAAAACTGGGCCTTTGGTTATAGTTTCTCATTTGACCTTGTTGATAAATTTTCTAAGGTGGCCTATTAGGCTAATACGGAGCTTGGTATAGCCTCCCATCTTGATTTTTTTAATCTCAAGGTTGACCAACTTATTATTAAAAATTTGCAAGGTCTTCATAATGCTCTCATCGGTCAGACATCGCAGAGACCACTTGCTCTTATAGCCCCATCAGCGACAACGGACTCCCTCCTCCCAGAGATGGACTCTGACTCAAACTCCTCCCCTCACGGATAGTTATCCATCGATCTTGAGCTACTTTTCGATGTCCGAAAACCACTAGGTGTTTGGTGGTTTCTTGGCTTCTTCTCCTTTCTAGCTCTTGTTGCTGCTTCTTTTTCTATTGGTTCCTCTTTTCTCGGACACCGTTTGGTTGTCCTACTGTCTTCTGGGTTCTCTGTTGTACTCTCAGTCCCTTAGACCGGCTTGTGGTCTCTTGTTGGACATTAATATTTTATCTTTATCTTATCTTATCTTTATCAACCTTTATGCTTTGCTGCTCCATTGTATCATTGATTTTCATTTGATGTCTCTAATGCTTCTTTTGGAGCTATACATTTTCTCTTGATGATTTCCTTGAATTACCTACTACTTTAACCTCCAAATTTGAACAAAATGCTTCTTCTACATCCCAAAATGGTGCAAGAGCACCTTGTCAAGTTCAATCCTCTATGAATTAATTTTGGTTTTTTAGCATAGGATTAGTAATTTAATCAGGTAATAAGGTCTAAAAGATCATATTGAACTTGTTTGTATTATTTTGGAGTCTTAGAGTGTCATTTTGGGAGTCATTTGTCAAATAATGTAAAAGTTGTCAATTCTTACAAAATTGTTATATTACAAAATGCAAAGAATGGGGATGTGAAGGGTCAAGGTTGGTTGACATTTAAAAGAGTCAGTTGTAACTATTGAAACAAGATGTAAAATTCTTTAAAATACTTTGTATTTTGAAGCCAAAGTTGTTGTGGGTTTTTGAAGATAAATTGAATCTAAAATAACACTGTTGTCTACAAATTCTATTTTTTTTCACTGTTTTAGACCCTTTTATAGTCTTTTTCTTTATAGAATGGACATGAAAGTTGTTGAAAAAGTTGGATAATGTTCTTACCTTTTAAATTGTTTTTGTTTGAGTAAATTTCATCGTGATTTGCAAAAGTTGTGATAAAAGTAGTGATTGCCACTTTCAAAATTTCACTGTAAAACAACAAGTAATTGATTGGTACGACCTTGTATGGTATAGTAAGATGCTTAAACATGTATGATGGGTAAGATATTTTTGTTGTAAATTTTTATATTCTTATCAGTCCTTAAGATAAGATTGTTTGATTAGTTTAATAAGTCAATCTTTGTAACAACCATGTTGGGAAACTAGGGTAATAGTGAGTAAAAAATAAATTTTTGAGGCATTCTATACAAAAACAAAACCTACCTAATTTTGGAAGAACAAGAACAATATACAATGATCGATAAAAGGATCAATACAAACAAATGTGAACAAGTTTTGAAGTTCGCAGTTAGGAGAAGATTCTATAGGTCATATCCTACTTATATCTATGATCACGCCTATTTATATTTTGATTTGCATAAGTTATGAAGATCTAAGTATTGAGTCGATAGTGATGCATGAGGAGCAATTGAAGTTACTTATTGGATTGATCAGTAATCCTAACAAATTGATGATCCAATCAGTTTGATAATTACTTTTGGTAGAGCCAACATGATAAATGTTATCTATGTTTTTTGTCGAGGTTAGCATGATGATCTAATCTTTGTTTTGGTCAAAGTTCTACACATTTCATTTATGTTCTTGGAGCTGACAAGTTAACATATTTTTTTTATATTGGGTATATAAGTTCGAGTTTTTGTGATGATTTTGCGATGCAATATTTTGAGAAATTCAAAGATGATGTATTGATATTCAATGAATGCAGAGAACCTGATTGCAGAGGTTAGGTTGATAGATATATGCTATACCTGAACGGAATGGTATAGACATAGTTGATGCTACTTCTTAGTTCACCATTTTGGATTGTAGTCCAAATATTTTTGTATGGAAGTGACCCTCTATATGTATTGTAATATAAGCAATAAAATCTAGGAAAAGGGCCTGAATGCAAGGTGCATTCCATTTTGTACTATTGCTCCTAAATGAGTCTTTATTATTTCTGCAAAGATAATTTTGGGTTCCATCCCCACTGCACTTTTTACCTTAACCAGGTTTCCATGCAAAAAGCATGGTGTCATGAGTTTATGTATGCTTTTTTATGTTTTCTTTATTTACTTATTATTGCATTTTGTCTATGGCTAAAGAATCAAATCGGTAGAGCCAAACATTTTAGAACCCTAATTCACCCTCCTTCTTAGTGTTCCTCAATAACAACAAACACTATGTTGGCATTTGATGACGGTGTTGGAGAGATTGTTTTCATGGGGTGTATGTTGGAGTGTTGTCATTGTTGGAAACAAAGTCTTTTAGGGTGAATGAAATCGGCATACCGGTGGTGAAGATGATCTCACAAGGATTTCTCTAAGTATACAAAGTGTTCATTGATAACACAGTCAATCATGGTGAATGTGGTGTGTGGTGATGATATGAATAGATCCAATGGTGTGATTGGAAAGGTAGAATCTAAAGAGTCATATTAGCCAACTTCTATGATTGTGTATGCTAATTCATAGGTTGTAACTTGTATATGCTACTCCATACTTAATAAAAAAATTTACTGTTTGCATATCATTTGTATACCTTTGTCATTGTTGTCAAAGGGGGAGCAGTATAGAATGAAAATTGGCTAAGTCTATGAAAGGGGAGTAGTATAGTTATTAGATTTATGTTTGTTTATGCTCTAAATTTTGGATGCTGTAAATGTTGATTACATTGTTTCCATGGTTTGGCACTTAGCACTTTTTCTTCAAGTGTTGCCATCAATGCCAAAGGGGGAGATTGTTGGCATTTGATGAAGGTGTTGGAGAGTTGTTTTTGTGGGGTGCATGTTGGAGTGTTGTCATTGCTGGAAACAGTATTTTAGGGTGAATGAATTTAGCATACCGGTGGTGAAGATGATCACACATGAATTTCTCTAAGTATATAGAGTTTTTGTTGATAACAAAGTCAATCATGGTGATTGCGATGTGCGGTGATGATATGAATAGATTTGTCAGTGCGATTAGAAAGGTAAAATCTGCAAGTCATATTAGCCTACTATTATGATTGTGTAAGCTAATTTGAAGTATAGTTGAAGATTTGGAGGAAATGCCAGTAATATAAGCTAGAATAGTCAACCTGTTTGTCAAGGTGATGAAATTAAGGTGGCAATTGAATTAACGTTTATATTTATTTATTGTTTTAATTATATTATTGAAAGTCGACATTATGATCACAATTTCCTATGTTTGTGTGATCTCTAATGAATTTGTATTGATTTTGGAGGCCAACATCAATAACACATTGTGGTGTTATTCCACCAACCTAGAAGTGTATATAGGAGATGAAATTGAAGGGATTAGATGATGGTTAGATGTTGTGATGGCTGTGATCATTGAAGGCAAAGTGTGTATGATCAGAGAAGCAATTTGAGAAGAGTTGAAGTGGATCTATTAAGCAAAAAATGCTACAATCAGAATAGTTTATTGAGTTCATTCTCAAGGCAAGTTCTAATAGGCTTGTAGTTAAATCCTTCAGCAAGGTTACTCTTAATAGGGGATGCAAGATCTTGACAAGTTTGAAGTCCAATTCCTCTAGCCAGGTGACTCTCATAAGGAGTTATAAATTCCCTAACATGGAAGCCCCTAACAGGACTTTGTAATAGCTTTTAACTGGTCTATATATACTCTTAATTGGGTATTACCCTTAACAAGGTGTTGTAATTGCTCCTAACAAGGCAGATCTCATTTGGTGCACTAGTAAGATTAGTGGGTAACAATTCCCACTATGGTTTTTCCCTCTAACAAGGGTTTCCATGCAAAACATTGGTGTTATTGTTTTGATGTTTGTGTGGATGTTTTATGTGTCATGTTTTTATATGATATTTATTTTTGCATGTTGGATAATCTACAAGTCAAGTAAAAGCTTATATAGGTTTGTGGTTGCACTAATTCATCCTCCCTCTCAATGCCTTATAACATTAAGACACTAGGGTTTTGTTACAATGTTATGTACAAAAACCCTTAAATGGAGGGATATAAACAAGTTTTCATATTTGGCAATCTTCAAGTACCCTAGTTTGTTTGGTCCTTGTGTTTTCAGGATTATTTTTTGTATTTACCTCTTATTTTCTTTTAACTTAATGTCTCTTCCTTTTTTATTTCATATATTTTGATAAAGTAATATAACAAAATTACTTTATTATAATATATGAATTTAAAAAGGATAAATAATATAATAAATATATTTATTGAAGTCAATTAATTAAGGCACTTCTGTAAATATAATTATTATATTATTTATTTTATTAAGTCAAAGGAAATTAGGTAAATATGGGGATCATCTATCTTGAATATCCCTCTCATGCTTCTTTAATCCTCTTTTCCTTGTGTGTACACATATATTCTTACTTTTATTTACTTATATCATTGTACCATATGCATCCTCTATTTTATGTAATGCATCAATAATAAGATTATGATATGTTAAGGTGTTGCACAAATAAAATAAATTATATATATGAAGTTAACCCAAATTCTAGAAGTTCACATTTATACTAACTCGTATTTACTTATTCCATTGTACCATCAACATCTTCCCTTTTATGTATTGCATCTATAATTATGTTGCGTTCTTCCATAGAAATTGACCACAACTCTTTATTATTATTTAATTAATTTTAAGAAAATAATTAAGTGATTAAGAGATTTTTCTATATAGAGGAATAAATGACAATTAATTAATGATTAAAGAACCATTAATCAATATAGGAATAATTAGTAATTGAATGAGAACTCACAAGCATGTCTATTTTTGGGTGTCTACATTTACCCCTCTTTGATACAATGTGATTTTGAGTGTTGTGTCAAAGAATATCTAATCAAGATCCTACCTTAGCATGCCTTGGAAATAGCAAGTAGATTTATGCCCCCTCAACAAATTAAGCTCAAAATGTGTCGAATGAGCTTTAATTTGTTGACAATGTAAAATAGTGCACATAGGATCAAATGACTTGGAAAACAAATCAAAGGTTGGAAAGATATAGAAGTTTAAACTTTTGGGGGTCCACAAAGATTGATTAGGGTATCGAGTCAAAATTGGGGTTTATATCAATAGAGTATAAATAGGGATTAGGGCTTCTCTTTTGATCACTTTTTTCTCAAGAGCTCCCAAGACTGGATAAGGATTTATATCGTTTTCTTTTCTTTTATTGAGCTATGGTTGGCCTTGTTAGCATCGTTCATCTCTTTGATTGGGTTCACATATTTTTTCATCTAGACATAAGTAGACTTGTGGTAAGTGATCAAACCTTCCTTATTAATTGCTTGCATTTATTGCACTTCAAAAATATTAATTTTTTCCTAAAATTGTGACTGTGCTACATATGCCCTATAATTTTTCCATGATTATAGTTAAAATGCCACAATTGATTTTAAAATGCCAAATTTGATAATGTGTTCCAAAAATGCTTTGTTTATTACCACATATTCCATAAGAATGGCACAATTGTCATTAAAGTGTCGTAACTACTTAACTATACCGCATTTGATAGAAAAGTGTTGCATTTGTTCTATATTGCATGTTTTTTAAGTTTTATAGTTAGATATTTGTCTCAGTTCTTATGCATGTTTGTGTTTTCCTATTTTGCAACATGTCTATGATGTATTCCAATGTTGAGATACCAATCTAGGATTGACATTGACATTACAACTATCTAAGGCTAAGAGATAGGTCTTGAGGCAACTAGGGTTGTACTAGGTCACATATATGCCTTAGATCATGACTTGTCTTGGTTTGATCTCTGACCCACTCGAGAGGTGGCACTCAGACATGTGCACTTTTCATCTACCCACTAATGAGGCCACAATTACCTTGGAGGATGTATATCACATCCTTTAAATCTTGATTCATGGTGCATTAGTAGAGTTTTCTAGATAATCCAAGATGACAACTTTGGTAGAGTTCCTTGGGGCATTTGAGGATCAATTAGGATTAGATGACCCATATGACACTTTGTGGTCAAGATTTAGAGGTACATTAGATAGGTTGATCATGTTACTAGGTAGTTTGATATGTGGGATTCTATTCCCAATCAGGGGACAACATGGATTCTCAATCATAGGGGGTACAGTTCTAAGAGTTATGGTGTGAAATAAGATGATGTATGCTTGGGGTTCATGTATGTTGGTACATTTTTATTTCATGCATGTTGGCACATTTGTATTTGAGGATGATATGTTTGTGATCTTACCTAAAAAAGTAAGGGGAAACCTGTAAGAACCAAGAGCTTTCTACACTCTCATAGCAAACACAACAACCTTAACTTTTCTTTTGAAATAGGTGCAAGAAGCTAATCATTATCTTCCTCCCTAATAGTAGTTGGGAGATGACTTAAAAGTTGGCCCTTTAGTTCCCTAAAATGAGCACTAATATCTTCAGAGTAAGTTTGGATAAAATATTGAGATGTCATTTCTCCAAATTTAGATTCATTAGTGACTTCATGATTAAGCTTACTCAAAAAACACTTTATAGGGTTCCTTTTTTTGTGTCTACTTACAATTCTGTTAAAAAAAACTAATTTCATATCCCCCTCCTTGAGCCATTGAATCCTTGACCTCTGCATCTAGTAAATCTCTTCTTTCCTAAGGTTGTATTTACATTTCTTTCGCTAATCTTCCTCTTCTTCGTGTAGAGACCCATCCTTAATTGAATATTTTGCACTATTACTGAATGTCCAAATTAATTTATCTTCCTTGCTGGAAATAAATACCGACCTTTAACTTAAGATGTTAACAAGTTCAGATCATATCGACATATCTATGAACGATCTCTACCACAAGGGTCTTCATCATCTAGCATACCCGAGTCTATTAGATCTAGCTCAATGTCACATCAAGAATTCCTAGTTGGGGGCAATGCCACATGACTGAATTCCCGTAGGTAAGTCAAGTAATAGTTACTTACTTTCACTTCGCACTCTCCCTATGGATGATATGCTTGGTAAAGTGGGGGCAAAATGTAATGGAGTAAATTTTACACCCTCTGGTAAAATACCATTTACACATTTTGTCTACTTTTGGCTGTAAATTTTACACCCCCGGATAAAATACCATTTACAAATTTTGTCTACTTTTGGCTTATACATACATTCATTCATTCATTCATTTCTAGATTCATTCACATACATACATTCATTCATTCATATGTATACCTTCATACATTCATTCATCCATACCTTCATTCATTCATGCTTTCATACATTCATTCATCCATACCTTCATACATACATTCGTTCATCCATACCTTCATACATTCATTCATACTATCATACATTCATTCATCCATACCTTCATACATTCATTTATACATGCATTCATTCATACATACATACATTCATACCTTCATACATGCAATCATTCATGCAAACCTTCATACATGCAATCACTCATCCATACCTTCATACATCCATTCATTCATAACATCATACATTCATTCATCCATTCTTTCATACATCCATTCACCTTCATACTTTTATACATTCATTCATCCATACCTTCATACATTCATACATACATCCAAACCTTCATACATGCAATCACTCATCCATAACTTCATACATCCATTCATTCATAACATCATACATTCATTCATCCATTCTTTCATACATCCATTCATCCATCCATACATTCATTCATTCATACACAAATACAAATCTCAATCCATACCTTCATACATCCATTCATTCATAACATCATACATCCATTCATACCTTCATACTTTCATACATTCAGTCATCCATACCTTCATACATGCAATCATTCATCCAAACCTTCATACATGCAATCACTCATCCATAACTTCATAACATCATACATTCATTCATCCATTCTTTCATACATCCATACCTTCATTCATCCATACCTTCATATCTTCATTCATTCATACACGAATACAAATCTCAATCCATACCTTCATACATCCATTCATTCATAACATCATACATCCATTCATACCTTCATACTTTCATACATTCATTCATCCATACCTTCATACATGCAATCATTCATCCAAACCTTCATACATGCAATCACTCATCCATAACTTTGTAACATCATACATTCATTCATCCATTCTTTCATTCATACACAAATACAAATCTCAATGCATACCTTCATTCAATCATACCTTCATACATACATTAATTCATCCATACCTTCATACCTTCATATCTTCATTCATTCATACATAAATACAAATCTTCATGCATACTTCATACATACATTCATTCATCCATACCTTCATACATGCAATCACTCATCCATAACTTCGTAACATCATACATTCATTCATCCATTCTTTCATACATCCATTCATTCATACACAAATACAAATCTCAATGCATACCTTCATTCAATCATACCTTCATACATACATTAATTCATCCATACCTTCATACCTTCATATCTTCATTCATTCATACATAAATACAAATCTTCATGCATACTTCATACATACATTCATTCATCCATACCTTCATACCTTCATTAATTCATACATAAATACAAACCTTCATTCATCCATACCTTCATACATTCATTCATTCATTCATGCATACATTCATTCATCCATATTTTCATTCATACATTCTTTTCTTCCTCCAGTTATACTTTCATACATACATACAAACATTCATTCATAACCGAATAGATTCATTAATTAATTCAACCATACAATTATAATGCATGCATTAATGCATTCATACATTTATTCATTCACTCATTCACTCATATATTCCTTCATTCATACCTTCATACATATATACATACCATTCATTTATTCATACATTCATGTCATACATACAATCATAATGCATGCATTCATTCATACCTTCATAAATACATTCACTTCATTCCCTCATTCAAAACTTATACATACATTCACTCATAAATAAATAATATAAAGAATGACATTTGGTTAATGTCATTATTAATGCAAAAGAACACCAAACACTCCATAATGGTTAGATAAAATCCATATGAAATCCATAAGACTTGGCTAATCATTAAGTTGTTTACATGCAATCATATTTTATAAAAAAATCCATAAGACAACTAATTAATAAGTTATTTACATGCAATAATAAATACATATATTCATTCGTTCATTACTCATTAGCTCTATTAATCAATTTTTGTAAATGTAATTATTGTTTTAAAACTTTATTGATTGTATCTATAAAGGATATATTTACAATTGTTTAATTACCAATAACTAAAACACGTTGATTAATTTTTCAAAATATTTAATTGAGTAACAAAATTATTTAAGTAAAATAAATTTAAAAAAAAAATATTTGTTTATGAAAATTATTAATTAAATTAAATTTAAAAAACAGCTAAAAATAATGTAAAAAGAGAACAAGAAAGACCTCTTGAAGGATGTCCATGGCCATCCTCAAGAGTTTGTGGAGAGGCATTTCTGCCTCTCCTAAAAAAATATTTTTTTATTAATTATAATGGTTAAGCAATGCCTATAAGAAATTTAGGCATTGACCAGTACACAAATCTATTTACAATAAGATACAAATATCTTTTACTCCTTGACATTTGTTTTGGTACCATTTCTTCTACACCAAATGAACCCTGCATAACATTAACAAACCTTTTAACATCAAAATTATCAAATGATACATACATAAATATTATTTGTTATCCAAAAAATACTTCCTTCCACTTGCATTTAATATATGAAATAAATATAAACATATATCTCAAAATTGTGCACCCAACAATTCCTCAAGAAATAAGTATACTATTCTTGAAGCAAATAAAAACATATTGCAGCAAACAATGACTATAAAGAAAGAAAATTAATGTCTAAATCTGTTTATATTAAAATCATCACATACAGTATAGATTAAAATTATGAAACTGTGAAATGAAAAAATGACATGCCTGTATCAATATGGCCTGATATATCCTCTTTTTGGAATGCTAAAAAAATCTGAAACATTAAGGGCAGACTTCAGTTGACATGCAAAAGTGAGCAGATCTGAAATAAGCAAAGAAAGATTCACTATGATTTACATTAACACAGTTATACAGAAATCCATTATGCATAACTGTGTTATTTCAAATCATTCTTTGGTGAGAAAGCAATTGAAAAAGAAAATTACATCCATCCAATAAAATGGACAATGGAGTACATTTTTCTATGCTTGAGAAGAAGCCCACCACTGTTGTAGCCAAGCCATTATCACAGAGCTCGAATACATACAGTACCCTGCTGCCTGCAGATTGCTTCCTGGCTGGCACACAATCATTATGCATCTCTCCGCACACTTATTCAAGAGCACAAACAAATTCCACTTTTTTCTTAATGATTAGAAAAAACAATTGACTAATTTTTATGAAGTGCGATTCTAAGTGGTTCAGAGATCATTTATTAGTATTATTCCAGATAAACCATCCAAATAAATCTAAACTTGGTATTCTTATTTTGTTTCTACAATAACAACAGACTTTCTTCTATGTATAATGGCAACAGACTTTCTCATCTGTAAGAAAAATAAACATCAAATATGATACAAACATGCTTAAAGGAAAAAGAGAAATGATTTGATATAAGAAAAACAAACATCAAATCTGACAAAAATACATTTAAAACAAAAAGAATAAAGATTATTACACTGAAAAGAACAAAAGATGACTGCACTAGACATATTTTACATAGTTTTTAAAAATTATATAGATTTACTATATAAAAAATAAAACAAAACTCACCCTGTGCCAATGCAGCTTGCACAACAATGAGAAAGAGAGCAGACCACAGAATTTGAGACTTCCTTAACCAAATCAAATAAAATGCATACACACTCTACCTTAATAATCCATGGGCACTTTATAGGTAGTTCTAGAACTTTCCTTTCTTGAATCTAATTTAGTCTTTTTCCTTTTACTTTTTGGGGCTGGCTGGGCGGGGAAATCTACTGAAGTTCGTTGAGCATAAGTTGATTTGGTCAATAAATGTAGATATAGTTGTCATGAGAATCTATTCAGATGATAAGTATAAATTAAATGATTCCCTACTAGAATAGGCGAAACTATTTTTATCTGCTGAGGGAAGTTGGAAGTTTAATGTTTTTACTTCCTTCTCTGTTTAATTTTTTTTTCAGCTTTATTTGTTTTTTAGTCTTCAAAATTAAATAATTTATATATTTAATTTAATTTATGGTCAACCTTAGGCATATAGTGGCAATCTAGAGACCTAATCATCATAAAGACAGATACTCTTCACAGATAACAGTAGCACGACAAAGTCTGTGAGTTCTTTCTTAAGTTCTATGGACTGTTGGAAAGGGTGGATAGTTGTGATATTGCTATCAGGATTCCACTGTGTAGTTTCTTGAGTCAAACTCATTGACCCATGTTTCATGAGTTTGACTCAAAAAAACTACACAGTTGAATCCTGATAGCAATATCAAGATTTGACTTGTTATGGAAAATATCTCCTATTTATCAGGGTGGATAGTTTTAATATTTTTACAATACAGATATAGTATGATAATTATATCAAGGCCCAAACACTGATATAAGAGAGCATTTAGGAGATAAATGACAAAAATATATCCTAGAGGCATAACAATAGGATGGTGAATATAGAAAGACCATGCACTATGTAATAGTGAGGTGCTATGATAGTACTAAACTTCTCATGAAGAATTGTTGGTGTTTAAAAGATAGAGATGACAGACCTAACAATAGGCTGCACTTGCCAGAGACATGATAGAGAATCAGATGAACAGGATATGCTGAAAACATGGGAGAAAGACGTAGTTAATCAGACCAGTGGACCGCGAAATATCCACTGCAAATTATAAATCTAATCCCAAATTGACCAAAAAAACTTCAAACCCAAACTGAACCCAGAAACTACTTCAAACTGTAAATTTCATCCCAAATTGAACCCAGAAAATACTTCAAACAAAAGGCATTTTGTTCAAAAACCTTTGTTACAAGAAAAATGGTAAACAAGTCTCCACACCTGATAAAACAACAAACACAGAGCACCATTTGAATAGATCTATAAACCAAAGACAGTAATAAAAATACCCACATAATATCTAAATTGAATGTAGGTAGTAGTGTATAATTGCTTTTTGTTTTAAATTTCACTCCCCTCTTACTAATTCACAGAATGTAATCTAAAAGCATGAATTCAAAAATAAAAAATCATACACCCAATCCATCAGAAATCCAGTCACGTTGTAAACTCAATTTTTAGTTCACAGAAGTTAATCCAAAAACATACACAATTAAAACCAAAAATAACCCAATCCATCAGAAATCCAAGCACATTGAAAACTCCATCCTTAATTCAACCCAAAAAAAACTAATAAATACCTACAATTCATTCATTCAATTGTCCCACCCTCTCCAGAGGACTGGTACCAGACCATGAGCAAAGCAATGATAAGCACAATGACGACACCCATAGGGGATCCACCAAAAGTTCTACTCACACAATAAGGACCATCAACTGGAACTACTCCTCCTCTCTTCGCCATAGATGACAGCCATCTTATCACCAAAACCAAAAAATGCAGCGCCACCATTACCATCAAAGGGAGATTGTTTGATTCAACCTTTGCTGATTCATAGATTGCTTGATTGTGTGATGCATGGATGAGTGATGATGTATCAATGTTTACTTGAAATGATCTTCCCTTCATAAGATTTGAGTCACCACTTTTCTTTGTTGCCTTTGAGAATAATAGATTATTTTCCCAATTGATCTCCCCTTTTGATGTCTTCTTCAAGTGGAACCATCTACTTTGATTGTCACACCCTTTCATTTGTTAATGTCCTTATGAAAGGGTCACATCCTTTGTTTATTAAAAGATACATCTGTTTGACAACAACTACTGCCCCCTTTCACTTCCTATCTCTCATTTCTCAAATCTGTCTTTACTACTTTTCAAATTTGCACACATCCCATTTAAGATATGTAGATCTTCTTCTTCTAGATCTACCTACCTTATTTTCTTCTTTTGTTTTTAATTCTTCTTTTAGATCCCTCCTTATACTTCTGCTCCAAATCTGCTCTTGATCTTCTCTACTCCTTTTTCCTCCAGTCCATTTGACCCTTCTTCTCCTTTATATCTTCTCATGTGAGGGAGATGTCACACCTCTTCATCATGTCTGCCTTTTGGCAAGAGTAAAAACCCTTCATAATTGTCCCTCTTTGGAAGAGTCGCAACCCTTCATAATTACAACCCTTTCAAAAAGTAACAACCCTTCATAATTACAATCCTTTCGAAGAGTCATAATCCTATTCTTCCTTCTCCATTAATTCCTTCTTGATTCACATCTCCAGACTATGTCTTCTCTTTATACTTCTCCTTTAAGTCTGCATAGACTCACCATGCAATTCCACTATAATCTATTCTTACAATTATGCCTTCAACCTTCTTTGATGATATTCCCTTTTATCTTCTCATTTGCAGATCTGCAAATGTAAGTCTGATACTCTTGCTCCCCTCAAATGCACTCTACAACTTCTTAATATATCTTCCTAAGAGTGGTGTCTCATCCACCTTTAAATTGCCCCTTAACTAATCTTAATTGCTACTCTTTATTTCTAGTTCAGGTTTATTTCTAAATTCTTCTCCAATTCCAACCTGATTATTCCATTTTCATTTTCCAATTTTCCTTTCTTCATCCATCTCCCCTTTCAAATGAAATCTTCTCCCTTTTATATCTTATGTTGAGGGAGTCACAACTCTTCACTACATGCCCCTTGGCCTTTTGACCTTTCATTGAACTTAACTAACTTGTAATTATATTTTATCATTTATTCATTTACATTTTGATTTTCTTAATTATTATTTATTATAAATCCTATTTCAAAAAGGGGACATTACACTAAACTATATTGGCAGTCGTGAATTACTATTACAGCATGTCCAAATAAAAAATATAAGTTCAAAGGAGCACTAGATTCAAATCTAATCTACTATTTAGTAATTTTGCAGAAAATGAAAACAAGACAAGTAGCTAATCATAGTAGCATAAAGAAAGTATATGGATCTGGGACAGATTTGAATCACAATTCGAGATGCATAGAAATTGGTTGCGAATTCTCCAAAATAATGAGAAAGGTTGGTGGGATTTTATTGGAACCACGCAAAAGGATTAATTTGAAAGTTTTGCTCATAAGTTGGGCTCATTAATCGATGCAAGGGAAATTTAAGTTTCCTTGATTATTGCAATAGAGTTGCATTTAATGATTTATGTTGCATTGAGTGTTTAGGGAAAAGGAAAGTTGTGAGAGCTATCTAATCTGAACGTTAATTTTTTGTTGGATTTACGTTGTAACCCAAATGAGCTTTAAGTGTGGGATAAGGCTTGTTGCAAAAATAGCATCAAGGTCAACTTGGACTAGATTTGTGTGTGCATCAAGCTCAACATGGACTAAATTTGTGTGTGGAGAGTAGAGGACTTCCTTAGTAAATGGCGTGTTTGGTACGAGACTAGCTGCAACATTGTCAACAAAGTTATACTTGAAAAACATAAAACAAAAAGTTAAATAAGCCTACAATCATGCATGCTATCATCTGTTTTGCATAACCCAAGTGAGAAGAAACTGAAAATAAACAATGTTTACAAACGCATGCAACTAAATAACAAAACCATCAAGTAGAAGATTAGAACATCACAGAGATAAGAAAGTGATTGAAGAAAAGAAAAAAGGTGAGAAAAATGAGGTAAAACAAAAAAAAAGGTTACGTAGATTGCAGTGTTACCCCCTGCAGTGCGGCTAGGCTGCAGTTTAATGGCTGTATTAGCATGACTTCTATGCCTCTAAGGACCTGTATGCATTCATTCATAGATTATTTTTTCTAGCAATATCTTAAAACAATCAAATGAATACATGAGTGACTGTAAAGAGATAGTGCCTAAGGTTTGTAATTGTAAGGTGGCTCCTATAGCACCATTGGCTATAGGTTCATCATATTTCTTCCCAATAATATTGCTGCTATTGTTTCCAAAAGTCTCATAAGCTGAATCAGAGAAGGAATCAGCTATTGCGATTTGTTGTGCTGATTGTTCATTTTGCAAGCGTTTATAGTTCATTTTCTGCATATTTTGTCAGATATGTAATCATTGGAATTAATATTCTATCATTGGTGATTTGTGGAGTTAAATCAATGATAGAAGCATAATTATGTCAAAACACAATAATCATGACAACATTCTCAACTAATTCTAACAACAAAAGTTCTCAAACAATTATCTCAATAATACAACTAAGTACATGCATATGAAGTAACAAAAATAATATCCACTGATAAGTGGAAATGATAGCAAAGTCAATAACAATTTTGTCTATTAACGACTATCCTCATGAATTATAAATAATGCTAGCAGGCAGTTATCAAAGGCAACACAGTGATAATCACTAATAAAAAATAACAAGTCATCTCCCCTCCCCTGTTCACAAGGCTTTAAAATCACTAATCAATTATCTTCTATTCAATAATGGTAGCTGGAAATCTTAAAAGCTAATTTTACAACGTTAAAGGTGTATAACCTGTTAAAAATGTTCCAGAGAAAAATGATAAAAAAAGTCACAGTTCTGACACGAGTTTAGAAAAAGAATACAAGAAAACTAATTTATTATGATATTAATATATATGTTAATATATTGTTGAAATTTTCAGTCAAAGAGAACCGATGATGTTTTGAAAAATTCACAACATTTCCAAGAAAATGTCAGGAAACATGCTGTGAAAAGATATGTTGGAATACATCACGATATGTGAAAATGTCGGAGTTTCATTTTTGGCCAAAGAATAAATCAATCCTTAAGGAAGATAAAATGTCCTCCATATTAACCTATAACATGTTTAGGCCTCGGTATAGTAAATAAGTAGTAAATTCCTGAGTACTAAAATCATACGCTCCCACAAATATTTTGTCACATAACTTTTTTGCTTAATTATAGTGTCTCAATGTGGATGAAATTAAACTACACAAGACTGACTCTCTCAGGTTAATTAGATTGAACTGATCTGAATATCTACACAGATATGATAGTAAATAATGTGGTGTAGGTATTTATGAGAAAATTCCCTAGCAGGCAACCAGCAAATGCTTTACAATAGTTCTAAATTGTTCCTGGGACATTTTCTGTTCAAGATATATATATGATGCTCGCATTTGCATCTCCAAAGACATGTTTTCTAGAATCTACTACAAACAGCCAGTCACATCCCTCTAATTTTAATGAGCAACAAAACAGCCCACACATTGATCATATTTGCATAAGTCAAAATGTTGTGAAATTAGCTCCACTCTACTAAATCAATAAAACTTCCACTAATTTGAACATTGATCAATCAGTAAATAGGATCGACGAATATAGAAGACATGTCAAAGTCTAATAATTGAGAGAGTCTACCAAAATATGACAACAAAAAATAGAAGCACACAGTCTACAGACTGCATAATTTAAACTCCATATCCTTAAAAAGTTTGTAAAGACAAAATTTAGCATTTTGAAACTTCAAAACTTTAAGAATGTATGAAAACATGAAATTATCTTTCACGATTGTAGTGAGGGTAGAAAAAAATACCTTGTATCCATTGCAGATGAGAAGTCCATCTCTGTTGTAGCATACTTTGGCAATAAGAAGTTCTGGCTTTGACCCAACCTCCAACCCAAATTTGAATTGATGCCCAAATCCAACAAAATCATGATTATGTTTTATTAAGAATACTCCTTGAAAAGATTGTTGTGCAACAAAAGAAAAATGCATCAAACCCACTCTCTCTCTGTTACAAATAACTTAGATATATTAAATGAAAATAATCAATTTAACTTAAGTACATATATTATATAGGGAAACTAGATAGACCTCATCAACAAAGTAGGTGATACACGCCCACTTCCATGTACTACTGCATGTAATTGGTATATCTATGTCAGAAATACCTTAGCCACCAATGCACTATTTGTTTAAATTTGACCTGTCCTATGAGCTGGTTATTTGCAAACAGAGATACATTTTTCTCCTAGTCGCTATTTATAAGACAAAAAAAATAGTAGCAATCTTGAAGAAAAACTACAAAGCTCAATTAAAATGCAATGCAAAAGGATGGTCATGGAAGAGCTACAACACAAAAAGCTACAGGCCATATACTAAATGGATTGAATTAAGAGACCACAACAAATATCTTACAAAAAAGAACACATGCATCAGATAAATTGCAAACAGGATAGGAAATTTAGGAAGACATTGTTGTCTCATTATTTTCAACAATATTGAGGTTCTATCCAGTACATTCAAGAAAGACGTAGAGGACTAGCTGTAACATAGATAATATAGTTAAGGTACAAGAGAAAAAAAGTTAAATACACCTACAATCATGCGTTCTCTCCTCTGTTATGCAATTGGTGGCTTCATAACCCAAGTGAGAAGAAACTGAAAACAAGAAATGTTTACAAACACTTGCAACTTCCTTTTAAAGTTTTATCTAAACTACTATATGGTTTAACAAAAACATCAAGCAGAATAATAGAATATCACTAAGATAAGTAAAAGCTTGACAGAAATATTCCCAGCTCTAAGGAACAAAAGGAAATCCTAAAAATGTGAGAAAGAAAAGGTAACACAAAAGAGATAATCCTCCTACAAAGTAGCAAGATTAAAATTATAAGCTACAGGCCATAAACTAAATTGATCAAATTAAGAGACAAATATCTTACAAAACAGGACAACTCTTACATACATCAGATAAATTGCAAACAGGCTAGGAAATTTAGGAAGACATTGTTGTCTAGTAGACATTAGAAACTGTCACTTGTATTGAATAGACTATCCAGTCCATTCAGGAAAAACATAGAAAAACATAGAGGACTAGCTGCAGCATCGTCCATATAGTTGAAGTGCATGAAACAAAAAGTTAAATATACCTACAATCATGCACGCTATCCTCTGTTCTGCACTCGGTGGATTCATAACCCAAGTGAAAAGAAACTTAGACCAATTTCTTTTTAACTATACTATTGTGTACTTCAACAAAAACTGTAAACAGCAAGCAGAAGAATAGGACATCATTGAGATAAGAAAAAAATTACAAAAATATCCCATCTCCAACGAACAAAAGGAAAAATTTGAGAAAAATGCAGTACCGTAAAAGAGATTACATAGAATGCAAATAGAAACCTCATGCAGATTAGCCAGGCTACAATAACATGCTGCATTAAAGTAGCCAGACTTGTATGCCTTTAATGACTCGTATGCATTTATTCATAGATTAATTTTCCAGTATCAATCAACTGTTGCAAAAAGATCTTAAAACGATCAAATGATTACCTGAGTGCCCATCAAGAGAGACCCCAAAGATTGTTGAACCCCAAGGATACGATGCTGCTGATTCCTCCTTGCGTATTAGGGGAAATACAAATGGAAATGCAACTGCAAATGCAGATATCCTCCTACTTGCGAGGATGCATAGCTCTTCCTCACTGTTGCCCCATTCAAAATGCAGAATGCAGCAAAACATATAAAAAATACAGTGGAAAAACTAGAAAGAAAAAATCCAAACACAAAAACTAAACAAAAACATAAAAGGAGGCATGGCCATGCCAGAATGACAGTGGAAGGAAAACAAAATTAAAAAAAATTGAACAGGGAACAATGTGCACTACTTCCAAATAAACTGCCCATAAATAGAAAGTGAAATGGTGTTTTTTTAAACGGTTATATGGAAAAAAAAATGATCATTCCATGTATGCCCTCGATTTGTTCTCATCCGGTGGCTCTGGTTTGAGTACCGTTGAGAACAAAATATTTTTAAAACAGTAAAAATGAAAAATCAATACATGCTTTTTTAAACTGACCATACCATATAAGCCCTCGATTTACTCTCATCCCGTGGCCCTGGTTTGAGTACCGTTGAGAAAAAATCCCAAGCATCTTTCTCAAATGGCAAGAGAGAAAAATATGTAATTTGAATGCCCTCGGCTCCCCTGCATTCTCTATGAATCTGGAATTTAATTTAATTTAATTTGTTTTTACTTATTTGTCAATTAATCTCTTTCACATACTTAAGAGAACAACAAAACTTTTTTTTGGCTTAGTAAAAATGTTCTCCCCTGCATTCTCTATGAATCTGGAATTTAATTTAATTTAATTTGTTTTTACTTATTTGTCAATTAATCTCTTTCACATACTTAAGAGAACAAAAAAGCCTTTTTTTTGGCTTAGTAAAAATGTTAATTCCAATTAAGTGCTGATATAAGGAACCTAAAAGATATAATGGGCACACATATTAAAAAATAAAAGAATAAAAGAGAAATGTAATGTTTTATATTATTTTTGTAGTGCTACTTCAAGAGGCCAATCTTCTCAAAGAATATACACTTAGTTACAAGACCAAGATATCTTTCACTTAGAAGTTATTAAAATACAAGGATCTTGTTAAAGACAATTGCTATTATCTTAATGCATGTGAGATAAATACTTACTAGATAATATATTATTTAGCTAAACTTTAAATCACTTACACCCAATATAATCATAACCAATAACTATCTCCAATAATAAAATGGTGGTCCTCCCATTTATAGGGCTAGACACAACATGTTGGTCCCAATAATAATAAAATGTTGGTCCCCCTATTTTATGAGAGGCTTTTTCTCCTTCGGCTCTTTCATTGATGATGGATCATAGAGTGTGATCTGAAATGTTGATGCAAAAAAGAAAAACATAGTCAATTCCAGAAACAACATACTTTGCAATGCATTGTGGAAAACTACTATATCCAAAGGGCTAGACATGTTAATATGTATATTTGGGACCAGAAGAGATGTCAAGTGGAATCCTCTAAATGAGGATGGATTAAAATCAACTTTGATGGGGTGTTTAGGGGCAACCTAGGGTGGGTTGATGTACAAAATGTATGATCAAAAATCATGAAGGATGGGTATCTAAGACAATATGGAAGAGGTCGGGTTGAGCAACAAATAATGAAGCAAAACTTCAAGTGACATTGATGGGGCTAAAGATGAGCGGGAAATAAGGATACTAGAGAATTCATTTGGAAGGAGACTCACAACTCATCATTGATTCTATTTGAGCAAGCCAAATTCAAAATTGAAAATTGGAAGTGTGGTTAAGTCAAACCATGGAATAGATTAATTCATTAGAGTACCCTATATTACATGTGTATCAGGGAGGAAACATTGTTGCAGACATAATTTCCAAGGCAACGATAGATTTGATAATGGAGGAAGAGAATGCAATGTCTCCTAACAAAGGGAATTCTTTGTTCAGTCCTCATGTCACCGCCACACAAACTCCCAAGCTTAGAGAGATTAAACTAGATGAAAATATTTGATAAGTAGGAGATATTTTCCACAACATGGCAAATTGTGATATTTCTATCAGGATGCAGTTGTGTAGTTTTTGAGTCAAACTCATTGACCCATGTTTCATGAGTAGTGGTTCACAAGAATCCATCGCTCATGAGAATAAATGGAACACTTAGCATTCATTGCATCTAGGTGATGATCACAGAGCTGAAGCACTAGGACTTCTCAAGAGGTCACCCATCCTAGTACTACTCTATCTCAAGCGCGCTTAACCACAAAGTTTCCTCCAAGGTTGACCCCACTTTGCTTGCAACCCCATTTGTAAAACCTTCAGCAAGTGTTGTGCCTTATGAACCATTCATTATAAATCACCTTAAGCTCATCAATTGATGAGTAGGGGATATTTTCCACAACAAGTCAAATTGTGATATTGTTATCAAGAGTCAATTCTGTAGTTTTTGGGTCAAACTCATTGACCCATGTTTCATGAGTAGTGGTTCACACACTAGTACAATTGGCACCTATTTTCGACAGACAATTCATTGAATTTTCTACCAAACTTGGTCTAATGATCGACGAATAGTCTTGTTGCTATTTTTCTAGTCGTATTTTTGACATATCCATGTTACCATAGAATGTTCTACGCCAATCTTGGTGAAAACTTCCATTAGCAATTGGCGGATATATTCATCGAACATTCGACCACCACAGGTTGAAATGTTTGGCACGACCGACCAGGATGCTAAAACCATGACACTAATTTTTGACCCAAATTTCATCTCAAATTAGACAAATGTTGGTCGAAATATTTGGCCCCACCGACCAGAATGCCAAAACCACGATGGTGGATTCCGACAACAATTAGTAGAAATTTTGACAAATGTTGATTGAAATATTTAGCCCATCTGACCAGGATGCCAAACCTAGGACGCCACATTTCAACACAAAATGATCGATATTTAGACCATACTTGGTCAGAGTTTTGACTTCGGTTAGTCAAAATTTTGACCAAATATGGAATGTGAAAAAAAAACAAATGAAGATAAATACCCAGAGTAATCACCAACGACATCCTGATCGGTGATTAGTCTAGATATTTATCTTCAGGTGTCCACACTCGTTCTACTAGTTATTGCAAGCGGGTCCCTACTCATTCTATTTTCTGACTGGGTGATCAAATTTGGGGAAGAATCAGCACAGGAAAAGAGAAAGAGAGAAAAAATGGTGCAGTATAATTTCAAAAAGATTATGGTGGTGCCCTCAGGGAAAGATTTTGTGGACTTAATCTTATTAAGAACACAACGGTAGACACCAACAGTGGTGCACAAGGGCTATGCAATCTCCCACCTCCACCAGTTTTACATGCACAAGGTAAAGTTCACTCAACGGAATTTCCATGATATGCTTTCCATTATAGTAGACGATTTCCCCCGCCAAGATGATGTGCATCCATTTTATGGAGATCTGCTAAATGTTTTATATGATAAAGATCACTACAAGTTGGCCCTTGGCCAGATTAATATTGCTTGCAATCTCATTGCCAAAGTGGCCAAAGACTATGTTAGGCTGAAAAAATATGGGGATTCTCTTTACCACTACAAATCTTTGAAGCTTACTGCACTTAGATAGATGTGTACCATTGTTAAGAGAATTGGGCTGAGTTTGGCTTACCTCGAACAGGTGAGGCAACATATGGCATATACTCTCAAAAGGGAATTCTTGTACAAAACTTTGTATCTTCACAGTGTTTTTTTATTAATCATATTCACACAACCTAATTTTGTTTCAGTTTTGTCAACTTGCCATGATAATTGATAGAAGAAATGGGATTCTGTTGAGTTGAGGGTAGGATTTTAAGACTTATGGCAGGATTGGGTTGGCAATCAATTGAAATTGAATTACATATTAGTCTCCACAAGTGAACATGGTGTGGTATTGAGGCTCGAAAGTACAAGTAATAAGGAGTGCCTAGAATAAGAATGAAAAAGAAACAAAGAAACTAAAATATAAATACTTGACATGGAGTTAGATCGCAAGGATGAAGTTGGCTAGGAAAGAAATTCATGATTGTCACTTTTTAAAATAATGTTGGCAATTAATCTATTCAACTTTAATTTGAGTGTTATTGTCATGACCACACAATACGTCCAATATGAAAATGGGTGGGATGATATAAAATGTATTGCTATCCATCATTCATTCAATTGCTCAAATTTAGAGAATAATGATTTAACGTCGAGTTGTCCTCTAACCCCATCAATAGATAAACTATCAACTCAAGCATAAAATTAAAAGTTGTTTACAAGGTCAGTTTTTATTTGAGAGACATGAAATCAAAACTAGAAGCTGATAATGATATATTTAAATTAGTGGTGTTGCTAGAATGTTAAAAATTTGATCTTGAAGTGTGTGTTGCTTAAGATGCACCCAATCACCTATTTCATGATTTTGGACCCAATTCACAATTGGCAAACATGGGTTAAAATAGGGAGGATGTGCCTACATTAATATAATCCAATTCTCAATTCTATTTATTGTACCCAAGCATTTCACAATTAAAATTTGTGGCCAACATGTTTGTCTAGGGTATAAAACTACAATTGTTACATAAAATTGAAGGTTGACTATTAGGAATAGGATGGCATGAAATTTGTCCCAACTATAGTTCATGTTTTGGTTTCAATTCCCCTATGGGTCATGGTGAGGTCCCATGAATAACTTTCATGATGCAAACTAGGGCTTTAACTATGAATGTGCACAAACCAAGCAACTTGTAAATTTTTTAACTTGTAATAATTTCTTCATGACCCAATGTCATTGGAAAAAAGTTGATGTTTGCTTGTAATATACCTTGTTCTTTGATGTGTTCTTGAAACCTACTATGAAAACACACATTGTCCAATTGTATCAATTGATGCATATTGCTATATATTTTGGCCACTATTAGATGTAAATTATACTTGGACTTTACAATCCACTATAAGATGAAATATTACAAGATAAAGCATTCATGATCTATTAAATAGGACATGTGATGAGTATCAAAATATTACAAAAAATTTATATCAAATTTAAATCCTGTGTAATATTTTAATGGAGAAATGCTAGCGCATTTTCTTAATCATTCTTTAACAAAATCATACTCCCCCTCCAAGCTAGAAGAATAAGATTTAAAAAATTAACAACTTAGAATATGCAATTGATTTGTGTTGATTACAATGACATGGCAAGTTTCCATTCTTCCTTGAATCAACAAGATCTTTAAGAACTCGTCATCATGGGGCACAAGAGGATACACTTGTTTTGAATTTTTCTTAGTACAAAAAAATAATCTGTATGCACATTGAATTGGGATTTCATGTTCAAACACTATTTCAGGTTAAACTATACCATACTTATATTCATGTTTATTTAAATATTACAACTTGTTCACTTCATTGGGCACTCTAATGTCTTATGCAAAAGACTCAATTTTAGGTTGAACGATGTCCTTATCAATAACAATTACCTAGCCTTCATAAGATAAGAAGACTCATCTTTACTTGTATACACATTTGACTATGGGACACAATGATGCTAATGGACATCATTATTACAAATGTCAATATACTTCATTTTTGAATTAAAAGCATGGCTCAAACCACTAGTTAAACCATCAACATATAACTTAATCGAAGACCTTTTAAAGAGAATGATCATATCCTTTAATTTATTTTAAGATGGTAAATATATCTAAATTGGATATGGAAATATTTAAATTTTTTTTTTAATAGAGTTTTGGAAGTTCAAAATGGAGGATTTAACCATAGATCAAGATATACAAAGCATTTAAAAATTACAAAAATCAGATCATAGAATTTCAAACAATAGCATCTCAAACCATATGATTTCAAGCCTTGTAATTTTCAAACTCTAAAAGAACATTCAATTAAGATCTGAAAATCTCAGAGATAGAAGAGAACAACGTAAAAATAAAAAAAATAAAAATTCACTAAAACCATGAGAAGTGACTTACCTCAAGGGTCTGTAAAAATCGTAGCATTTTGTTTTTTTGAATGAGACGAGCCAAAACCAATCTCATTATAGCTATTGCTTCAATCTATTCAATACACTAAGCAAAATCAGCGGACAACTTACAACAAGATTCTACACCAAAAAATTATGAAACCTATCACAACAGCTATTTCTAAAGTAATGCAAACCAAAACAAATCATGTACCTAAATATTTGTAGCTCTGAAAACTCTTTGCAAGAATGTGGTAAACAGAGAACATAAGGACAAATATATGGTACCTAAAAGGATAAAAACTCCAAAATGTGTGACAATCCTATTGGAGGCTGCATTGTTGGATAGGACAAAGCATAATTAGGAGTTTTTACAGTCATTGAGACAAGATGAAAAAGGTAGCAAATGACAATCTTTTACACTAAATTACAATTGCAAGTATTAAATGGAGAGTCTTCATGATGGCTCGCATCAACCAAGCACACTAACCATTTGACAAATGAGATAGCACTTTATGGAGATTTTTAAACTATGAAAGGTGAAGGAATATGAAAGACAAACTTAGAGACAAGTAACTAGAGGACAGTGAGCACAATGATAGTATATGATAAAACATGACATATTTTATTCTTTGAAGGCTCCATTTGGCAAGTGATGTGACACATTATAGTTCCAAATGACAGTGATAGCATGCATTTTATTAGTCCAAGTCAAGAACACATGTTATGCCATGCTTGTCAGTGAGTTTATCTACATTGGCTAAAGGTACATAACATCGATGATATAATGATGTTCTTGCCTAAAGATAATAGTTATGAATGAAGAATAGAAGATAGGAACTAATTTAACACTTCACCTACTCAAAACACAAACCAATGAAATAATTCAGATTAGGCCAAGAGAGGTTGACACATTCAATAAGAGAATACTTACACAAAATGAAGCCGAATCACGCCAAACAATGACAATGAGAAGTTTACTATTGGCCCTTCTAGTTTGTTATTTGATAGTTGCCTGACAATGACACATTCAAAATTCACTTATGAGCAAAGACCTAGAAGGAATGAAATTGATTAGATAATGAAGGTATGTTAGTTTGAGCTTCACTTGGCTTCGAGAATACTTTAATATTATCTACTTAACAAGGCCAACCATGTGAAGGTGGAAGCTCATCTAGCCTCATCCCCCTCCCCCTAACATCAATCTAAATTTCCCATTAACATCTAATTACACACTTCATTCATCCATTTATGAACTATAACATTCAATCAATACAATCACATAACATTCATTAATACGCAACACTGATCAAGAATTCATTAACACATAACAATATTCATTAACATGACATGTAATTCAATATTAATACACAACATTCATAGATAATTACTTAAAACAACATTCTTTCATTATCCAACAAAGTTAATCAAACAAGTTTTATCAAAGAGCATTTTTAAGAAATCATTTATTTTTTGGGTTTTTCTTAGATTTATTAAGGTAAAGGCTGAGAGGAGCATCAATATCTTCCTCCTCTTGTGGTTGTGATCTCAAATTATGATGCTTCCTCATGTTTTGAGGAGCACGAAGTTGCTGCACTAAAGGAGGGTCTTTTGTAATAACAAGCAAATGGGTTAAATTCACATATTTTTTTTACTGTTACATGTATTTCATTAACCAGTAGAACATAACATGCTCAATATGCTCTAAAATATTCAGAAAAAGGTTACACAGCCAGTTGTAATTAAAGATGTTAAATTCTATTAATAATTACATAATTTATTTCCAATAGCAAATTAATACCTCCACCACTGTGATGCACATCATGGGCTTCATCACGCCCAGGTTTTGTGATAGGATTTGAAGGCTTTAGTAAAATGTCATGCTCATTGTTATCATGAAATAGTCGATTTATGTTCGAAATTAACTATTCAATTTGATTTACTTTTCATTTGACCAATTTACTTGTGTCTCATCTAGTGCAGCAGATTCTTCATTATGGCTTTTAGATTCTTGGCGTAGGCGCACAACCACGACTTTATAACCTTCCTTTAAGGCTATTCTTTTATCTTCATCCGTGGGCTCTACATTGAATTTCATGCCTTGTATTTTTTGTTTAATATCGTCACTTTTACATGTATGATTTGAGTAAACAGAAATGTTTTTGATTATGGTAAAAGCAGGTTTTGAAGGGGCCCCGAAACCCTGTACACTCAAATTTTGGAGGGAATCTGGAACCCAAACAAAGTGAAACACTGCATAAGTATGATCATTTTAAACCATCAGCCCAAAGCAATAAATCAAACAACAACTACTTAAGATAAAACACTTAGGACCCAACTGCACAGAAGATAGGCAAACGCCTCACACCAAATAGTTTGCTGGAGAATTACATCTCCCCAAATAGATGTCCTAGGTTTTTGTAGGGAACCCAAAAACCACAACACCATCTTCATAGAGTGAAAAAGCCCCAAAATCCGCCTTTAACCATAACCAAAAACCCTCAGCCATGATGGGCCCTTGAAAATTTGCAGCATCCATCTACACACTCCTACCAGCAACTAGTAGAGAAACATCCCCTAAAAAATTTAACAAATGGGACACACAGATGCCCTCAAACACATCTTTAGAGATAACTCTAAAACTTAAAGCCATAACTATCTGCGTCAAGGAGATATCTCTATGGTTTCCTTCAGCACCAATCCACTTGATGCTAGGCCTGAAATGAATAATGTCCCAAATCCATAGACCTTCCAGCACCAAAAGAATCTCCCCAGCTTTAAACTAGCAACCCAAAATAGTCCGCTTTGCCCACTTAAGACAAGGGTCATCCTCCATCCTAATCCACAACACCTTCAAGTCATTCAAAGATGGAAAAAACCAAATGCCACTACTCACATTGTCCACCTCTATAGGATGGGCTTCTGGCTCAATAGGATCTTCCCCCTCTATAGGATTTAGGGAAGAGGAAAGCTTTAGCAGCAAAGAAATCTTCCACCAATAAACCACAAGAAGAAATCCCACCTCGATAGGGATGAGCTCCCCCTCAATAGGAGTATTGCAAAGAGGAAAAAGAATGGAAAAAGAATAGTCCCTGCACCAAATAAAGACATAGGCCAAAGGAAGGATAAAACTGACCACAACAGGAACCAAAAAAGAAGGGGAAGAGACAAGCTCAGCAAAGCAGAAGACAAGCCTTCTGGAAAAAGCATCCTCAAACCCCCAACAAATAATTTCAAAGAAAGAAGACCAGAGAGGCTCTCCCACATGAGAGCACTCCCTCTTCCACAAAATAGGTAGAAAAAAAAAAAAAGAATCTTGTTTCCCCACCTCCTTAGGCTCTAAAAGATACGGGGAGCACACCAAAGACTGACCTCCAACAACGTTGTAAAATATTTCATTAGAAACATGCAGAGATCCCCTATAGGATGTATCTCCACCATCAACCACATTGGGGGCACCCATGGTCTCGACCTCCTCTTCCTCTCTCCCAAAAAATAGAGCCCAAACACCCCAACCGTAGAGGCTGAGGTAACACAAACAGCGCCCATCAAATGAGCCTCCCGAACACTCCTAGCACAGCAACAAAAGCTTCCCAATGAAGGTTTTAAGGTCGGTAGTAGCTTCATCCTTCCCTCCATCATCATTGTTGCCTCCTTCCCCTCCCTCTGCATCCTTCCCTCCATCATCATCGTTGCCTCCTTCCCCTCCCTCTGCATCCTCCCCTTCTACATTTCCGCTACAAACCCTAGACCCTTCATCGCACGTGCTGCTCCCGTTCCCGCTCATCATTGTTCAATCTATGACAATTTGTTAATTAAACAGAAATGTTTGCAACCTTCTATATAAAAATTTGATATGAAATTCCAATGCTGCTACTTACAAGTCGAGAGTGAAGTTTCATATAGCCACCGGAGCCAAGTTTGTGTTGGCCAACCTTTTTTAATCTCACTTGTGTGGCTTTTGATGTGTCTTGCAGTCTATGAAAATTTTGAAACATGTTAGATTATATATTTACAAAGATCACTAATTAGTGCATAATTACATTCTACTTAATACTATCATGACATAACTTATTTTGTCATCTTCTGGTTGAATTCCACTACCCTTTAGCCTTTTCTCTTTTGCATCTTCCATTATTTCATTCCACTTCATCAGTGGAATCATAGGAGGACGCTCGTACTTTGGGTTATCCTTTAGAGCCCTTCTATATTGGTCCCTCACAGTCTTTATATGTTTCGATGCTTTTTTAAGAATTGTGACTATGTTACTCTATAAATTTCATGTAACATATGGCATAGTTGGAGATATGACCATCAACTCATAATAAATAATTATTAAATAAATTTCCCTTCAGCACGTAGGCACATAACTCCATTTTATTTCCCAAAAAGATCTTTTCATTAAAATAATGAAAATTTAACATGCAAAGTCCTTAAGTTATGTGCCCATGATTTGAAACTTTTTTCCCTGGTTCCAACAAGCTACAACACTAAGGTGCATTGTTGATAACAGACCAATTTTCTAAGGGTAGGGTCTCAAGGTGGGGTCTTTCTAAAAAAATTCAGCGGGTATTGCTAAGATCTTTTAAGAATATTTTAAGGTGGATGGTCTCGTGAATTTTGTAGTGTGATTTATGTTTAAAAGTTTAAGTTGTCTTCAATACCCATCATGTCCTTTTCAATCTTTATCCTAAAAAGATCAACCAATCTCACATGGTTCATTTCAAGAGGAATGCCTTTTGTAATTCAAATTCTTGGAATTAGTCATAATCACCTACTCTCTTATAACAGTTAATGGGTTCATTTATTAAATACCATAAGCCCTAGTGATTGGTGAAGAGAATAACAAATTTATTTTTTAAGCTATGTTTCAACATCTGTACTATGAACATCTTTATGTTATGGTGGCAAAAATTGAATCCAAAATAATCAAGCTTCAAGAAAAATACTGTCCAATTTCATGTCCTTAACATCTTTATTATAAAAAGATGGCTTGGTCTGTCACTGTTTATTCTCATAGAAGTAAAAATGTTTAATTTTCTCTAATTGGCATTAATTGGAATAGGGTATGGATATCCATCAAAGCATAATACAAGAGGGATTTCCATCAGATATTATAGTTGGAAATTATCTATTAGACATGTATGCAAAATGTAAAATCATAGACAAGGCATGAGAAGTATTTGAGAGAATGACTCAAAGAAATGTGGTCTCATGGACTACAATGATTGCAGGATACGCTAAAAATGGATGTGTTGAAAGGGATGTAGAAACTTTCAAGCAAATGCAATTGGCACGTGTAAAACCTAATTGCACAACCTTTGTCAACTTTCTGTCTCCCTTTGCTAAAATGGGAGCTTTGGAATAGGATATGGACATCCATCAAAGGATAATGGAAGGAGGTTTTCTGTCAGAATTATGGTTGGAAATTCTTTGGTAGACATGTATGCCAAATGTGGAAGAATAGACAAGCCCCATGAGTTGTTTAATAGAATGTCTCCATGAAATGTGGTTTCATGGACTGCAATGATTGCAGGATATGCACAAAATGGATTCCTTGAAAAGGCTTTAGAAACTTTCAAACAAATGCAATTGGCAGATGTAAAGCCGAATTCCACAACCCTTGCCAGCATCCTCCCTACCTATGTCAAAATGGGAGTTTTGGAAAAGGGTGTGGACATCCATCAAAGCATAAAAGATAAAGAAATTTTGCTAGATGTTGTAGTTGCAACTGTCCTAGTAGACATGTATGCAAAATGTGGAACTATAGACAAGGCACGTGAACTCTTTGACAAAATGCATCAAAGACATGTCATATCATGGAATGCCATGATTACAGGCTATGTACAAAATGGATTTTTTTGAAAAGGCTTTAGAAATTTTCAAGCAAATGCAAATGGTAGGTGTAAAGCTTAATTCCACAATCTTTGCCAGCATCCTCCCTGCCTGTGCCAAAATGGGAGCTTTGGAATAGGGTATGTGTTAACTTATAGTGTTGATCTGATTGATATATATATATATATATATATATATATATATATATATATATATATATATGTGTGTGTGTGTGTGTGTGTGTGTGTGTGTGTGTGTGTGTGTGTGTGTGTGTGTGTGTGTGTGTGTGTGTGTGTGTGTGATTTAATATCGATCATATGTATCATAGTCGACTAAGAATTATCAGGGCTCACATTATATATATTATATGCAGTCACTGTTAAGATTGACTTAGTCGATTGCTTGATCACACAATAACCAATAATTAATGGTTATCATAACACATTTTTAATGTGTTACGATAACCACTAACTAGTGGTCATTTGTATCACTGTGTAAGATAATGAAACAATGCCAGTCAACTGATAATGAAATGATACCAGTCATGTATATTCATATTGGTAGGAAATAATCAATGATGTCAATCATGTCTATTCATATTGGATGTCATATAATTGATAGGAAATAATCAATGATACCCTAGCTCATATAAATGGATGCCCTAGCTTGTGGGTAATCAATGATACTCCAAGAAAGTAATAATAGTGGTAATATGAAGAGCACGAGCCAAGGGCATATGCCATGTAAAACAATGGTGGACACTAGTTAGCATAGCAGAGAAGGAAATGTGTCGCCAATGATTCCATGAGGATCACGGGTTCTAAAAGTAGTAAGCAATATAATCAAAGAATCTAATGAACACACATTAACATGATGCCCTAGTTCACTAACATAGAAAGTGTGATAAAATCAAAGATGCGTATTAGGCTCACGGGCTATAGTAATAGAAAATAAACATTGCATGATGCCTTAGCTCATAATAAACAGTGAGAATCTAGATATAAATGCCATAATCAAATCATCCAAAGAAATGAACTCAATGCCATGGACACAACAGAGAATGGAGTAATGATCACAGTAAGATGTGCCCTCGAAATACATGATGGTATTCAATCAAGTGATCAAATGCAATGTATTATATCAAAATGTAGAGGAGATAATGACACAATCCCTACCTCAATGATTGAGCTTCAATTTGATAAGGAGAGGAAAAGACAAGATTCCAAAACCAAGCTCGAAGATCAAAGGTCCAAGTCTAGATAAAAATAGTAACCCCTATACACAGTGCCGAATCAAATCATCCAAAGAAATGAACTCAATGTCATGGACACAATAGAGCATGGAGTAATGATCATAGTAATTCGCACGCTGCAAGTCTTGAAAAAAATCATTGTGTTAATAATGAAATGAGAAATAAAATCTTTTTTTTAAAGTTATGCACATGTTAGTCAAACTTTTGACATACATGGTATTGGTCAAAATTTTGACTAACATGGGCATGGATTAAAAAAAATGAAAATTTTCCTTCTATAATCTGACCAACCAAAACCTTTTTATTTCATGGTCAAAAATTTTGGTAGAAAAACTAGGTCAAATGTACTACTGACAAGAGCCCATCCTTCATGATAATGAATGGTACACTAAGCGCTCACTACATCTAGGTAATGCTCATAGAGGTGAAGCACCGAGACTTTTGAGGAGGTCACCCATCATAGTACTACTCTAGCTCAAGACATTTAAACATAGAGTTTCCTCTAAAGGATACTACCATTTGTTAAAGGGTGAGGAAGTGACAGATGGCATTATGTAGTGATGTCTTTGTGAGGTGAGTCATATAGGTGTTCAAAAATAGAGCAAGGGTGGTGCTTCATGCTTTAAGATTGGTTATGGGTGATGAATATTAGAGTGGAAGCAATTAGTATCATGTGAACTCTGACATTGATTCAATGTTTATCGCAATGTTACTTGCTATCAAGGAAGGGAAGTAGTGATGTCCCTTTGTAGTTGAATGTGGTGTGGGGAATTGGCATAAATGTCCAAGAAAGACAAAGAAAATCTTATGTGTGTGCATTTGAATTTTGTACCTAGCTATAGACACAACACTTCAGTAAAATATTAGAGGTTAGCAAATCAAGAAATCTGCAAAATAAAGTAATATAGCTAACCAGGCGATTTGTTGCCTTCTAGTAGGTATGAGTTTGATATTCTCAGATTATGACCAAGACCAGTGACAATGCAATACCTAAATGAAGGATTTAAATGATGAAAGATGGATGAAAATGAATGCAGCTTAATCTATATTTTTGGGTTTTTCTATGCAATATGATGAAAAACTGATATGAAATTGATCTAGAATTGTATAGAATGCAATTGAATCTATCAATGATATGCTATGCTATGAAAAATGGATTGAAAACAATGAAATGCAAAAATCTCACAATCACCTGTTCGCAAGAGCTCGATTCTCCAAAGTGCAGTTGAGGATGCAAAAGAAGGATGCAGCATGTAAGGATCTTTTGTGAAGGGCCAAGCCTTGTTTATATAGAAATCCAAGATTTTTGAAAGCTCATGGAAAGCCAAAAATCTCTCCCTGATTAACTCAGATTGATTTTTGAGTTATCAAGAAATCAGAATTAGTTAACTCACAAAATCATGCAAAAATAGTTGTTTAACTCAAATCAGAAGTTTAGATCACTTTTTAACTCGAAATAGATGTTGAGTTCAAAAAGATAACAAATTGATTAATTTATTGATTTAAAGTTTAATTGCTTTTCTAAATGTGCATGGATAATTATGAATTAATTTAATAATTCCAATGAATTATTCTCAACTTAACTGATTTTTAAATTAAAACAATTGATTTATGGGTTAATCAATTATTTAATGAAACTTTATTCCAAAACTATATCATTAAATTTGACAACTGGATTTAATTAATTAAATAAGAATTTAATCAATTATTTGTAGGATTTTTGATTTATTGTCAAAATTAAATAATATTAATTAGGAATAAATAGAATTAAATCTAATTAAATGATTAAGTGGCAGAATTAAATCTAATTAATTAAATATTTATCATATTCAATTAATCAAATTTAGGATAAATAAAAGAATGTCATTTATTGCCAAAAAAATTTAATTAGGAGATAATTTGGATAAATTAGGAGTATTTAGGAAATATTCCCCAATGTAGAATTGAGGTAAAATCGATTAGGGTTTTGATGATTTGATGCGCAGATGTGCCTTTGGTTAGGACTTTTGTGTCGATTTTGACTGAATTGTTGATGTAGAAGGTCAATGGTCCTATAGCCCATTTTCAAGGTATTACATTTTGCCCCTCTTTGAATTACTATGCGAAGTGCGGTGATTCAAAGAATAATCTATTTTTTATGATGATGATGTGGACTCAGTTATGTGGTGGATAAACTGATCTTGAAAGATTAACCAATTTCAAGACAGAAATCAATTGAAAGATTTGAAGATTTGGTGATTCAAGTCCTGATTGACCAAAGAATCAAGATGATGTTAACTATAGCAACAATGAACTGGTGATTACGAAGAAGTATCAAAATGTCTGATTCTAAACCTTATGATTACGAAGAAATGACTGTCCTAACTCTAGACCTGATTATCCAAAGGAATCGAAAGGATGCCAAATCTGAACCCTTTTGTTACGAAGAACCAAGGAAATAACACTAATGAATCGATGGTTACAAAGAGCTAATACAATTTACAAGTTGTGAGAGAACACCAAATTGATATGGGTCTTGATGAATCTGATATGCTCCAAGCGATGTGCCCCAAGCAACGAGGACTTTCGAAGAATCAACAACTAGATGTGGTTATTGTCTTGATTACTGAAGAAAAATTGATTGACATATTTGGTTAATGATGTGCAATACCATGCCCCCTTCGGGATGAAAATTAAAATTTGACAAGAAATTCAGCATTAAGAGATTGTTGAAGCATGTTAATCGATTTGAGAAGTGGTTATGCACGTCTAGAGATGATTTCTTCATCATTTGGAGGTCTTGAAGATCAAGTTTGACTAGGGTTGACCATAAGTTGACCATGGTTGATCAAGTTGAAATTTTGATAGTTTGATTTGAGATAATCAATTAAGTTGAATTCTAGATTTAATTGATGTTTAGAAGGTTGATTATGTAAGCAGTCGTCCATTCTAGGTCTGAAAATTTTAAATCATAATTTTGACAAAGTAAACAATCTTAGATTTTGATTTTGATCCCAAAAATGGCTTCGAAACTTTGAAATTAGCCAGGGGTGCAATTTTCATGCAAAACAGAGCACTTTGAAAAATTAGGTCAAAACGTATATAAGGCCCAAAAGGGTCATTTTCAAATCATTTTCACTTTTGTCTTTTGCGAGCCTTGTGGAGCCCTGAGTGAAGATGTAAGTCTCGGTGTCCTCTCATCATTTTGAGCACAACCGATGCTACCAGTTACCTTGCCAATATGGCAACCCGGTAAGTGGACCTCTGTGCCTGTCCTGCATTCAAATTTTTCCTTGTTTTATGCACTTTTTGAAATTTTTACACGTTTTTCAAGTTTTTCTTTTTTTGCTTCATGAAGACTCGAACGATAGTCTACCAGGTCTCGTATGAGTTTTCAAGTCCAAGTCTAGACTCGTATGGGTTACATGTGTAACTCGTATGAAGAGGACCCAAATATCGTATGACATTTCATTAGGTCCCTCATGTGTCATATGAGAACTATCAAAAACTCATATACCCATCAAATCTCATATGAGACCTTGTCATAACTCGTACAAGTTTTGGTGCAAGTCTAAAAACTCGTATGAAAAATAGTGACCAATTTTCACATCCTTAGGTCAAAATTTTGACTTTTTTGAGTTCTTAGCCTGATTGCTTAGTCATTAATGTACCTTCTAAAGTTGTCAATTTCTCATTTTATGTGCATCAAGCTTGATTTTTGACCAAGTTACTAATAGGTTTCCCTATTTTTATGTTGTGTAGGTCATCTTTCCTGATATTCATGTTCAGATCTCACATCCAGTGACCTAGAGATTATGCATTTCACTACCTGATCAATTGAGAGTTCATTTAGTTGCCTGTGGCTTTGAGTATCTGATTCAGTTACCTGACATTCGGGTAAACCATAGCACGATCACTATATTAGTTGAGAGATTCCACTCAGAGACCCAGACTTTCCATCTACCTACCGGAGAGATCACTGTGACTCCGAAGGACGTATACAGGATTCTTCAGATACCATTCCACGGACCTCACCCGGACTACATCAGTTCAGGTAATGCTGGCTTGGTTGTGTTCATATCTTATTTTGGGGTTGATGAGAAGATCACCTAACAAATCTCATGGGAGACTTTGGTGCAAAGATACAGATAGATGCACCATCTAGAGTGCATTATAGCTAGGATGATCAGATGGATCATCATGTTTGATCAACAACAGTGTGGACTTCTAATGGGTTGGGGCCCTATGGTGCAGTATTTGATGGCAAGTCCAGCTGAGCTAAGGTGGGGATAGTGTCTACTTGCCTACATGTTTTTTGAGATGCATGAGATCATCTACCATGAGGCAAAATCATTTTCATCAGGGGTACTTGTATTACAGATCTGGGTCTAGGAGCACATCTCCATATGTAGGCTAATATGCAGGGATGAGTAGCAGCCATAGGAGCTGATGATATACAGATATTCAGGCTACATCACACAGGTTAGGATGGGTCCTACTGAGTACTAGAGGCACGTTCTGGATGATATGACTATTTTGACTTGGCAGCCATATTTTCAGATAGAGGCATGGCCTGCCTCCCGTGTACAGTTTGGTTTCTTTTTCTAGAGTAGGATGTTGATTGGCTAGTCTTCCACTATCTTGGCTGGTCTTCCACTATCTTGGAGCATTTTATGATTAGTCGAGTGTGGAGACAATATGGTATTATTCAGGATGCCCCATAGGAATTTACTTCATATGCTCAGCTGGTACAAGAGCTTGAGCTCAGATGGTTACCTCGACTCTCATATGTAGAGTGCAACTTAGAGTACAGGGGTTACATCAGCCGTGATTGGGATTATAGGGTGTAGATTACTGATGCGGGAGTGACTGATGCATATATGGCTTGGATAGCAGAGCATCCCATGTTCTAAGATCCTACAAATCTCATCCCTATGATGGAGGATGAAGGGGATGTGATAAGTTCCCCTATGGGTAGAGATCAGAGACATTGTGAGGTTCAAATTCTAGTTGTTCATCCTACACCACCATGTCCTAGATCAGTGATGACCCCACGGAGGCCATCAGGACAAATGACACCCCCTCTCCTGTAGAGTTCTACAATAGACAGGCATGTAGTACTTTAGAGGAGATATGCTAGAGGTGAGGGTGGTCAGCTGGACAATGTGGGTAGTGCTGAAGAGGTACTGGGAGCACATCAGGATGTTGCTATGGAGGATGCTCCAGATGCTCTAGATTTTGATCTTGGTGCAGAGGTTCATCACTACAAGGTGCAGACAGAGGCTGGTGTTGAGCAACCTACGAACGAGGCTAGGACTATAGCTGTAGAGGAAGATCTAGGAATGAGACATACATCCCAGGATGTTGTCCGATGATTGAGGCAGCAGTTGCGGGATCTAAGGATATATAGTGCCTCAGTGGAGGCTCAGCTTAGGGTGTCCGAGAGATAGGTATGGGAGTGCGAGGCTGATGTGAGATGATTATAGGTTGAGGTGATACACCAGATGATTTAGGCCTCATATTATGTTTCTACGTATTATTTGAGGGTACCTACTAAGCAGAGAGTGCCATCTTATTCTGAGTATATGCTTGCTTCTGAGGGAGCCAGAGCACCACGGGCTAACCCACCACCAGATGCACCTACCGGAGGAGGAGCACTAGATGTTGAGGACTAGGTAGACAACTGATCTATCATAGTATTCTCATGTTTTTGTCATTTTTGTCCATACATTGATCATATCTGATAGCTCAATCGAGCTCATTCTTTGTATACTGTGCCAATAGTGCACCCCCATACTTATACCGATTTTTGATATATATATGAGATCAATTTTTGGTTGTGACATCATATGTACTCGTCATTGTGATTTATGATGTAATATCATGTGATGAAAATGTTTGAAATGCTTTGATTAGTGTAGAATGTATGGATTATACAATGCAATATCTACTTTGAAATGTATGGATTATGTAATGCAATGGTAGATGGTAGATAAATAAATGCAAATGTATGTTTGTTTAGGGATGCACATGTATGTATGCAAATGGATTTAGGTAATGCTTATGATATGCAATGTAAATGCAGTGATACACATGATATTTTTTGTAGGTATTGATGAAGGCAAGTGCTTAGTCTTTTGTCAAAACAGATGTGTAACCCAAGATGGTGGCTACTTACTAGTTTGTTAAAGAGATCTTTGTGTGAGACTCACTCCTTGTTTCCTGTTTAGCATAGTTTTGGAGAATCGTTAAGCATCAGGTTGAATTTGAAGTTATGAGAAACATACAACCATGCAAAGTAAAAAATGGAATGCAGACCTAGGACCTAGGACTTAGTCACTGATCATGTGTTAGTCTTTTTCATCACTGAATATTTTATTGTAGGTAACACCGGATAAATCAATACAATGTCCACTAGTTATGCAACCATGGACATATGAATATTGATTTTTGTTTTATTATGTCAGATTTTTATATAAGCACCAAGACACAAAAGCCAGGATGACTTGAATATCATGTCCATTTTGATATAGAAATTTGTATAAGCATCAGAACATAAATGTTGTGATGACCTGAATATGCCTTGCGAACAAACATACCAAGCAAAGGAGAGATCATTCTCATTATCATGTGAATTTACCCACAGTGACCCATTATCGTTCACATCCTTGGGTATCAGCATGTTTCATAGTAGAGAAGGAGAAACCACTCAAAAAGACAAAGTTAGATCAAAATTCTTTGAATTTCTTGCGTATCAATGGTCGAGGTACACATGGCCATCCAATACATGATGGAGGCACTTATAGTGGACACCAATTCAATCCATAATTTCTAAAGTTGTTAGATTTTCACATACAAGGTGAAGATAAATAAAAGATTATGCCCCCAGTCATCACTCTCTAAATCCTATGAAGGACATCATTGAGGAGCTTGAGGGGACATAATATGCAAAAATTTCAATGTGAATCAGTAAACATACAGAAAGATTTAAGCATATCGTAGCGATTGTTTTCAATTTTTTGTTGTTGTTTGTATTTGGTGTTTGGTGTTTGGTTGCAAAATCCTTCCCTGGTGAGGAGACTAATTGACTGAATCAGACATAGCTTCAGAAGGACCTTGACTAGAAATGACTCATCTAAAGATACTGAGGGATTTAGGATATGACATTGATTGCCCCCAAGTTGAAACTTTGATAGGATACAAACACTTTTGTTGGATGGTGCTTAGACCAACTTTATTGAAAATAGGATGCGAAAGCAAACCGAGAGATATATACAAACTAAAGCATAGTTAAAGCTAGTAAAGACCAAGATTGCATTGATAGATGGAGCATTTTTTATACAAGTGGCACCCGTTTGCTGGGTTTTCACCATCTTGGTAGAGATTCTATTTTTTCTACCAAGGTGCCTGTTTCCAGGTTTTTCTTCTTTTTTTTTGTATTTTTCATTTTTTTGTACTTTTTTCATTTTTTATTTTTTTTTTGTGATACATCAAGGTGCCTATTGCTAGGTTTTCACTAGGATAATCATTTTTCAGGACTTTTTCTGATATTTGTGATTTTTTCAAGACATTTGACCATAGACTGAATGCCTTAAGTGTATAATTTCATCAAATGGAGAACATTGATTGGTTCTCAGAGCTATTCTCCTTCATTCATTGAGATTTGATAGGCTCTAGAGCCAAAAGTAACAATGATAACAAAGGGACCCAGCCAGTTGGGTTCAAAATTCCCCTTGTGTTCTCGATGGGATTGATTTTTAGGATTTTCTCTCAAGACTAGATCTCCAACCTGAAATTCTCTGTGTTTGACTTTCTTGTTGTAACCACTAGACATTCTTTTATGATATACTCTAAGATGATCATACACAGCTTGTCTGAGCTCATCTAGTAGTTCAAGTTCTTGTAACCTAGACACTATGTAATCATCATCGGTTATTAGACCATGCATTATGACTCTTAGTGATGGGATTTCAACTTTAATAGGTAGTACCACTTTAGACCCATAAACTAAAGCGAATGGTGTAGCCCCAATGGGCATTCTAATACTTATTTTGTATGCCCAAAGAGCTAGATTGATCATGAGATACCAGTCTCTTCCTATTTTATTAACTGTGTGATGTAGGATCTTCAACAAATTCTTGTTTGATGCTTCTGCTTGCCCATTCCCTTGAGGATAGTATATGGATGACCAATGTTGTGTAATCTTAAATCTAGAGAATAGGAAATCTAAGTCCTTATTCTTGAATTGACCATCATTATCTATGACTATTGAATGTGGAATTTCATACTGACAAATGATATAGTTCATAATGAACATTGAAATTTGTTTTCCAATTGCTTGAATCAAAGGAACTGCTTTTACCCATTTTGTAAAATAATCTGTTGCTATAATAATATGAGTATGTACATTAGAAGAATGTGGATGTATAGCCCCTATAAGATCAAACGCCCATTATTGGAAAGATCATTGTGTAGTAAAGGGAATAAGATCTATCCCTGGTGCTTGAATCAAGTTCCCATGTACTTGGCACTTTTGACAGTTCTTAACATATTTGATAGCCTCTTTTTCTATTTCAGGCCAATAATACCCAACCCTAATAAGTTTTCAAGCTAGTGTTAAACTGTTGGAATGTGATCCACATACCATCGTGGACTTCCTCTAATGCTCGTTGAGACTCATCACATTCTAAACACCTAAGAAGCATACCATCTAGACTCCATTTGTACAGATCATTATCTATGATGACATGTCATGATACATTTTGGATAAGGTATCATTTCTCATGGTGGTTGAAGGTATCAGGGATGATTTGGTCTTGAAGGGAGGATAAAATGTGTTTGTATCTGGAAGGATCATGACCAACAATAGTGTAGATCATGTAGGTTTCAGGGGAATCATATGCAGGGAACGACAGTGCTTCCACCAGGAACTCGTAACGTAGCTCATGCTCAGGCTGTTGTAGTAGAGATGATAGTGTTGCCATAGCATCAACATCCTTGTTCTCCATTCTAGGAATCTTCTCAAATGTGATAGCTATGAAATATTTCTTTAAGTCATCTACCATGCATTTGTATGGAAGAAGTTTCTCATCTTTTGTCTGGTATACATCATTGACTTGGTGTATGACTAGTTGTGAGTCTCCATGAATGTGCAACTCTTTCACTCGCCACTTAATTTCTATCTTCATGCCATTAATTAAATCTTCATATTCAGCAATATTGTTTGTGCAAGGAAATTTTATTCTAAATGCTTTAGGTATTGGGTAACATTATGGTGTTATGAACAATATGCCCACTCCAGATCCATTCTGTGTGTAAGATCCATCAAAGAAAAGATGCTAAGTTCTAGAAGATATGTGCATGATGGAGGAATTAGGAAATTCCATCTGTAATGGTGTATCATCAAACATTGGTGCTTCAACTAACTGATCTCCAATAACTTGTCCTTTGATATCTTTTCTCTCAACATATTCTATGTCAAATTTTCTCAATAGCATCACCCATTTAGCTAGTCTATATGTGAGGGAATCTTTGCTCAATAAGTATTTCAATGGATCTATCTTAGCTATCAATTTTGTAGTATGAGCTAACATGTAGTGTCTCAGCTTTTGTGACGCAAAGATGACAGCTAGACATGCCTTTTCTATCATGGAATAGTTCTTTTCATAAGCTACCAATATTCTGTTGATATAGTAGATAGCTCTCTCCTTATTTTCATCATGTTGTGCTAGTAATGCCCCTAGTGATGTATCTATGGTGGAGACATATAGAATCAATGGCTTCCCTTGTATAGGAGGCATCAAAATAGGAGGATTTGCCAAATATTGCTTGATATGATTGAAGTTCTTTTCACACTCTTCATTCCATGAGAAGGTCACACCTCTATGTAATGTTTTTGTGAAAGGTTGTGATATATCTGCTAGCTGAGATATGAAATGTCCGATTGATTGCACCCTTCATTGTAAGGTTCTCATTTGACTGATATTTTTAGGAGGTTGCATCTCCAAGATAGGTTGCCTTTAGCAATATCTACTTCAATGCCTTTCTTTGAAATAATATAGCCTAGGAGTTTTCCAGAAGTGACACCAAAAGCACATTTTTTAGGGTTTAGTCTGAGACTAAACTTATCCATTCTATCCAGTATTTTTCTCAAGTCATTCAAATGTTTTGATATTATCATAGACTTAGCTAAGGTTTCATCAACATAGTCTTCCATGGTTCGATGCATCATATCATGAAAGATAGAAGTCATAGCTCGTTGATAAGTAGCTTCGACATTCTTAAGACCTAATGGCATGACATTCCAATAGAAGGTACCTCATGCACATGTGAAAGCTATTTTCTCTTGATCTTCTAGAGAAATTTGGTTTGGTTGTATCCAAAGAAACCATCCATTAATGAATACATCTCAAATCCCGCAGTCATGTCCACTATCATATCGATGTTTGGTAGTGGAAAGTAATCGTTAGGGCATGCTTTGTTTACATCTCTGAAGTCTATGCATAATCTGATAGATTTATCTAGTTTTGATACTAGAAAAATGTTGGAGATCCATTCAACATAATCAATAACTTAGATAAATCTAGCTTTTAGTAGATTTTCTAGCTCAGCTTTAACTAGGAGTGTAACATGTGGATGCATCTTTCACACCTTATGTTTGATAGGTTTGACTCTTGGAGCTATAGAAAGATGATGCATTATCAAATTTGGATCTAACCCTAGCATATCTGAATACTTCCATGAAAAGTTGATTTTCTTCTCTGTGAGGAAAGTAGTGAATGCTTGTTTCTCTTCCTCTGATAGGGATTGTGCTACATTAATCAGTTGTGGTTCCTTTGCTATACCCAAGTTGATAGATTGAGTTGGCTCTATCAGTATTGGAGATTTGTCCTATAAATGACTCAGAAGGACATTAAATATCTCATCCTTAGGCCCCTCAAGGAGGTTTTCACCTTTGGATATGTCTTTTATTTTTACTATTTTAGGTTTTGATACTACCACATAGTGGTTTTCACCCTCAAAACCATTTTTCTTTTTCTTTTGTTTTTCTGACTGAGATATTTGATATCCGAATCTATCATGTTAACTCTAGGTTCGCTGATGGAATTCATCATAGGTTCCACTACATTGAGGTAGTAGGAAAGAGTGTAATCAATTTGAAAGGTATGGATATCTCGATTTGTATCGGTAGATGTTTGGTCAATAAGTTCTAGATGTTGGATAGTCAATGTAGGGGAGGATTGGGAAATGTTGTTCATGCATACGGTGTTGTCATCATTGGTTCTAACCCGACTCTTGAATTCAAAGGTGATATTACTGCTTAGAATGTTCAGTTCACAAATTATTTCAACGTCATCATTGGATTCCACTTCAGCAGTAGGTGGATCAGACTCATGAAGTTTGTCATTTCTCTCTAGAATCATGTCAGATTTAGGTGAATATTGGTGAATGACATCAATGTGTTTTTTAGTTATAATCTCATCTTCTTCTAGAATAACTCCCCATTCATAGTCATTTGATTCATCCTCTGATTCTTCATCTAGACCTTTAGGAAATCTGACAACTTGTGTAAAGTCTGGACGAATCCCCCAAGTAGGGTTACCTTCAGATTCTGAGTGGAATTCATATTCATGGGATTCTATCTCAGAATCACTTTTGTATCCCAATGCTCATCTGTTGTGATAGGTTTACCTTCATCTTGTTCAGCAGTAGGTTCTTCTATATCTACCACATTGATATTCTTGTTAGAATAACTGAGAGGGGGGTGAATCAGTTAATCATTGTCCTAATACAAAATGTATAATCCAAAAACAATTACTTCAATTTCTACTGCTCGATAACTTAAAATACTTTTACTGTCTGTGCATTTACCAATTATCAATCTAAAACTTATAGTAGTTACTGATCAAATCAAATATACAGCATGTAAATATGACATCAAAAAAAAAATCACAATCAACACATAACATAAGAGATTTAACGTGGAAACCCTGTGAAGGGAAAAACCACTTGGGACAAGCAACCCAAAATATTCACTCTTCTGAAGTGAGGTCGGTGAAGACCCAACCCTGTTAAAGGTTACAAACACACTGTTAGGTGTGACCTTGTTAGAGGATTTAAGACCAACCGTTATCATCCAACCAGTAGTCACTTTGGGGTTGATAGGATAACAATGTTCATTCTATGAATGCAACATAATAAGACTTTCTTAGTCCACTCGGTTAAGAGATTTGACTATGTACAATGGTTAAATATGTAACAGTATGTGATCTTCCTTAATACAAATTAATTGCAGATTTATAGATCAATGTTCAGCTCATACAAATATTCTTGATCAATATAACAATTCTATTTCAATAATATATCAACTTACTGTCTGTCGGTAATCACTCTCTGTAGCTTGGTAATGCTCTGCAATAGGGTTCTCCTTAACCAGTATGATTAGAATGCATGAAAACTTGTTCATGCAATTATTCTATAGTTTTATTTTCTTCCGGCATCACATCCACTTGTGAAACTCTTGTCTCTTATATAGACATGTAAATCATTTTCTTCTCCTCCATCAGATTTTGCCGCTTAATCATCATCATTGATTTTGCCGCTTTAACCTTCCTCAATTGATGTGTCAATAACATGTTTCAATTCAATCCATCAGATCTTTCTCAAAATTATGGTAGCCATTGATCTTCATAACAAACTTCATATGTTACCTTGAAATCATATACTTTCTAGCTCATCAATCCTTATTGGCTAAACTAATCATTTAGTTCATTCTATTCTTCTTGGGTAACAAAGAAATCCATCAGTGAACACAAGCTCAGTTTACACTGTGCTTGGTATACAGTATGCTCCATCGGTGTATACTGTAATGCTTCATTAACCGACAACACTGCTTTGTGTCTTTCAGCTCTATTCCTCATTATAGATGAATGAAACATAATCAAGTCAATATCATAAGGTCATAGACTCATCAAAAAGTTACTCAATGTATTCTTTATCCTCATCTATCATATCCATCTTCCTTATGTAGATATTTTTGTTCTTCATCTCTTTCACTCCTTATCTACAGATGTTTTGGTATAGTAACTTACAAGATAAGTGTTGTCAAAATAGTTGACATCAATGACAACATAATACTGATTTAATCATCTTACATATCTAATCAACAACTCCTCGGTGATCACTATATCACAAATTCTTCAATTGGGTTCTAAATTAGTTGTAGTTCATCAATCTCTCCCTTTGGCATTGATGGAAACTGAAGTAATATGAAATATACCATACACATACCAAACATGTATTCTACAACTCTATGAACAAATGTTGTACAAGCTCTCCCTAGCTCAATATGTTTAATCACTACGTTACTCAACAACATTACAAAATACAACTTTGTCAATCTGCAAATATGATCTTTTCAACTTTCAGATTCCTTCTTTTGTTCTCAGTAACTAATCTTCAATGCTCTCCCTTTCTTCAATTTGTCTCTCCCTCAGATAGTTCTCATCCGTGCATATTGTTTCATATTGTCTATCTCTCCCTTTGACAACAATTCCAAAGAAACAAATAAACAAATAGCTCTTCAATAGCCAAGTAACTCTTTGTTGTCCGATGCATACTCTATATCTCTGTATATTGATATACCAATCTATTCCAGTAATTTTCACGGCTTTAGACATGATCCAAAGTGTGAACTATGTTGCATCAACATGTATGATCGTCTGATAGGATTAGGTTGATGCAACATCTGGATCACCTTAGTGACTGGTAGATAGGGGACAGACCCAAGTCTAGTCCTTAAGTACTCAAATGTGTCCTTCAATAGAGATTTTGTAAATATATCCGCAAGTTGTTCTTTAGATGTAATAAATTCTAACTTCACTTGCTTCTCTTGTACTTGTTCTCTTAAGTAGTGATACTTAATAGATATGTGCTTTGTCTTAGAGTGCATCACTGGACTCTTTTAAATATTAATGGCACTTGTCTTATCATAGTATATAATCACTGGCTTAGTGATTACCTCATTCATTCCTTCCAATACTTGTTTAATATATGCAATGTTTGAACAGTTTGTAGTAGCAACAACATACTCTACTTCAGCTGTAGACTGAGAAATGCAAGCCTACTTTTTACTTGTCCAGGTAACAAGTCTTTCACCAAAGAAGAATGCTCCTCCGATGGTGCTTTTTCTATCATTCATATTTACAGCCCAATTAGCATCAGTATAAACCTTCAGTTCAAATTTGCCTTCCTTAGGATACCACAGTCTATAATCTTTAGTCTTTTTCAGGTATCTTAAGATTCTTTTAGTTGCAACCATGTGTGATTCTCTAGGGTTAGCAGAAAATCTAGCAACTATTCCCACAACATGTGCTATATCTGGTCTACTGTGAACTACATACATTAACTTACCAATCATAGATTGGTACAGTGTCTAGTTTACCTCTGTAGTTTCACCTTCCTTAGTCAATTTACATCCAGTAGCCATCGGTGTTCCCACAGGTTTAGCATCTTCCATGCCAAATGTCTTCAAGACTTCCTTTATATATTTAGATTGTGTGATGAATATCCTATCACTTTGTTGAATCACTTGTAGTCCTAGAAAGAATTTAATTTCACTAAACATAGACATTTCAAACTCTTTTCTCATTTCATCATAAAAGGCTTTACATATATGATCTTGGCCTCCAAAAATAATATCATCCACAAATATTTCAGCTATAAGAATAGTATCATCAGTATCTCATTTCATATATAAATTGTTGTTGTCACTAGTTCTAACAAATCCAATACTTAACAAGTAAGTATGCAACCTTTCATACCAGGCTCTTGATGCTTGCTTCAAATCATATAAAGCTTTGTGTAATCTACATACCATGTCTTTCTTGTCTGGATCAACAAACCCTTCTGGTTGTTCTATGTAGACCTCTTCTTCAAGTATTCCATTCAGAAATGCCGACTTCACATCCATTTGATACACCTTGAATTTCTTGTGTGCAGCATATGCAAGTAACATTCTAACTCCTAGTCTAGCAACAGGTGCAAATGTTTCACCATAGTCAATGCCTTCTTCCTGTGCATATCCCTTGCATACTAATCTAGCTTTATTTCTTGTCACTTCTCCATTCTCATTCAGCTTGTTCCTAAAAATCTATTTAGTATCGATAACATTCTTGTCTTTAGGTCGGGGTACTAAACTCCAAGTTTTTTTCTTCTCAATTTGCTCTATTTCTTCTTTCATTGCATTAATCCATTCCTCATTCTCCAATGCAACTTTCACATTTTTAGGTTCATATTCACAAACTAGACATGTACCTTGTCTTTCTTTGCTTCTTGTCATCATGCTAGCTTGTTTGTCTCCAATAATTTGTGTCTCAGGATGATGTCTCCTGATAAATCTAGCCAGTACATGGTCTCTTCCTTCTTGTTCATCCTGGGCAGGTTCATTTGCTTGCTCGGTAGGTTCATCCTACTCATCAGTTTCTCTTTCCTGTTCCTTGGTAGGGTTTATCTGCTAACCGGTTATCACTGTCTGTCGTGTCGGTATATACTCAGGTTGTTCAATGTAAGTGAATCTACCGTAGTCTTTCAGTTCCTTTCTACTTTCCTCTACATTTTTGTCATCAAACTCATCTACCCAAACATTAGTACTCTCAATAATTTTATTTGTAACTTTATTCAGACACTTATATGCTTTGCTTTTAGTAGAATATCTTAGGAATATTCCTTCATCACCTTTTGAGTCAAATTTTCCATTTCTTTCATCCTTTAGAATAAAACATTTGCTTCCAAAAATTCTAAAATAACTTATTGTAGGTTTGTGTCCAAACCATAACTCATAGGGTGTCTTACTAGTGTCTTTCTTCAGTTGAACTCGGTTAAGTACATAAACAGCTATACTGACAGCTTCCCTCCAGTATGTTTGAGCAACATTCTTTTGCAACATCAGTGTCCTAGCACAGTCAACTATAGACATGTTCCTTCTTTTAGCAATCTCATTCTGCTGAGGTGTCCTCGGTGCTAAGACCCGTCTTTTAATACCATTCTCATTACAAAAATTAGTAAATTCATCAGAGATAAATTCACCTCCTCTATCAGATCTTAAGCATTTTATTTCTTTACCTGTCTCTTTTTCCACTTTTTCCTTATACCATTTAAACATCTTAAATGCCTCAAAATTTTCTTTTAAGAACATAATAGTCATCAATCTAGTATAGTCATCAAAAAAAAGAATAAAGTATCTATTACCATAAAAATTCTAAGTTCTCATAGGACCACATAGGTCGGTATGAACCAACTCAAGTATCTTCTTTGTTGAATAATCCTTACTTTTGAAACTAGATTTAGTCATCTTACCTTTCTGACATTCATGATACATAACATGATCCGGCTTAGACAAGTTAGGAGGACCCCTAACTCTTTTCCTTTTACTAATTTTAATCATGTTATCAAAATTCACATGGCATAACCTTTTATGCCATAGCCATGCATCTTCATCTTTCATTATCAAACAAGAAGATTGATCAATATCAAGATAAAATAGATTACCTCTGGATTGTGTACCAGTTCTGACAAGTCTTCCTCTGTCATCATAGATCTTTACCTTTTTGCTCTCAAAAGTAAGTCGGTGGCCTGAATTATTCATCTATGCCACACTTAGCAGATTATAGTTTAGTCCTTTCACCCAATAAGCATTTTCACATTTAATTTTCACATTAATCATCAGTGAACCTTTACCTCTTACCATACAGGGTGGATCATTACCCATTCTCACAGATCCTCCATTGTATTCTTCAAGTTTATCAAACTTCTCCTCATCACCAGTCATGTGATGTGTACAGCCACTGTCTATGATCCATGTATCATTTCTATCAACTTTAGAGATCAGTGTTGTTTCCTCATATTTTTCTTCTTCCTCTAAGTCATATTTCATAGCAACAAATACAACTTCTAAATCATCATCAAAGTCAGATTCAGATTCATTATCTTTAGCTATGTAACATACCTTTTTGCCTTTGTCATTATTGTCTTGGTTGTCTCTATTGTTGTATCGGTAGCTCCTATTGTTTCTTCTCCCATAGCTTCCTTCAGATTAGTCTTTGGTTCTTTCATCATCTTTCTTATGTGGACATCTAGCAACAATGTGGCCAATGTCTTTACAATTAAAGCATGCTAAAGGTAACTTGCCTCTATACCTTCCTTTACCTTTAGGTAACCTTATGTCCATAAGAGCTTCAAGTTCATCAAGCTCATCATCATTATTTCTATCACTATCATTCTTATTATTTCGGCTACTAGATTTACCAATCTTCAGAGAAGTCATAAAAGCGGATTCAACATATGGTACAACACTATTGTCAAAGTTATTCAATTCAAAGGTTGTAAGTTTACCAATCAGATTGTCAAGAGTAGGGGCATTACTAGATGTAGACCTTGTCTCATGAATAGTAGATATTCTAATTGCATAAACTAACAATAGTGTTCTGAGAACCTTTCTTACTACTGTTTCTTCACTAATAGCACCATTAGATGCTCTAATAGCATGTACTACCTCTTTCAATCTATTTGTGTATTGCACTATATTCTCTCCTTCCTTCATCTTCATATCATCGAATCTACCCCTTAGGCTTTCAGCTCTGGCTCTTTTAACATTCACATCACCACTGTAAACTTGAGCAAGTTTATCCCACATATCTTTGGCAGTTGTGCAACTTTAAATATCTTCAAATTCAGCATCGGTACAGGCAGCAACAATCTCCATCATAGTAACATTGTGTTCATGCTTATCTCTCAGTTGATCAAGGGTCAAGGGACCAGTGGGTGGTTGTATATAGCCATTCTCCATTAGATCTAGAGCAGAATTCCCAATTCCAGATATGTGTAGCTTCATTCTACTTTGCCATACTGCGAAGTTATCTTTGTTCAGCTTTGGCACTTCCCTCTTATACATTTTGAGATCTTTGTACTAAAGTCCTTAAAACTCTATTCTAAGAAACCAATTCTCTAATACCAATTGTTAGAATAACTGAGAGGGGGTGAATCATTTAATCACTATCCCAATACAAAATGTATAATCCAAAAATAATTACTTCAATTTCTACTACTCGGTAACTTAAAATACTTTTACTGTCTGTGCATTTACCGATTATCAGTCTAAAACTTATAGTAGTTATTGATCAAATCAAATATGCAACATGCAAATATGACATCAAAACAAATATCACAATCAACACATAACATAAGAGATTTGACATGGAAACCCTGTGAAGGGAAAAACCACCTGGGACCAACAATCCAAAATATTCACTCTTCTGAAGTGAGGTCGGTGAAGACCCAACCCTGTTAAAGGTTACAAACACACTATTAGGTGTGACCTTGTTAGAGGATTTAAGACCAACCGTTATCATCCAACCAACAATCACTCTGGGGTTGACAGGATAACAATGTTCATTGTATGAATGCAACATAATAAGACTTTCTTAGTCCACTCAGTTAAGAGATTTGACTGTGTACAATGGTTAAATATGTAACAGTATGTGATCTGCCTTAATACAACTTAATTGCAGATGTGTAGATCAATGTTCAGCTCATACAAATCTTCCTGATCAATATAACAATTCCGTTTCAATAATATATCAACTTACTATCCATCGGTAATCACTCTATGTAGCTCGGTAATGCTCTGCAGTAGGGTTCTCCTTAACCAGTATGATCATAATGCATGAAAACCTGTTCACGTGATTATTCTGTAGTTTTCTTTTCTTCCAGCATCACATACACTTATGAAACTCTTGTCTCTTATATAGACATGTAAATCATTTTCTTCTCCTCCATCAGATTTTGCTGCTTAATCATCATCATTGATTTTTTCGCTTTAACCTTCCTCGGCTGATGTGTCAATAACATGTTTCAATTCAATCCATCAGATCTTTCTCGAAATTATGCTAGCAGTTGATCTTCATAACAAACTCCATCTATTACCTTGAAATCATACACTTTCCAGCTCATCAATCCTTATTGGCTAAACTAATCATTTAGTTCATTCTGTTCTTCTCAGTTAACAAAGAAATGCGTTGGTGAACACAAGCTCGGTTTACACTGTGCTCAGTATACACTATGCTTCGTCGGTGTATACTGTAATGCTTCATTAACTGACAACACTGCTTTGTGTCTTTTAGCTCTATTCCTCATTATAGATGAATGAAACATAATCAAGTCAATATCATAAGGTCATAGACTCATCAAGTTACTCAATGTATTCTTTATCCTCATCTGTCATATCCATCTTCCTTATGTAGATATTTATGTTCTGCATCTCTTTAACTCCAGTACAGATGTTTTGGTATAGTAACTTACAAGATAAGTGTTGTCAAACTAGTTGACATCAATGACAACATAATAATGATTTAATCATCTTACATATCTAATCAATAACTCCTCGATGATCATTGTATCACAGATTCTTCAATCGGGTTCTAAATCAGTAGTAGTTCATCAATTCTCCTTAGTTTTTTCTTCATCCTTAAGAAGATCTAATATGTTTTGAGGTGTTCATAAGGAACAAGATCAGTGGCGTCTGAATCATCACTGTCTGATTGTTGTGTTTCTTCCTTTAGATGAGTTTCCTTTGTGGGACTTATCTATTCGAGGACATGAGCTAACTTACTACTAAGGTGAAAGGGTTTTTTGTGATATCCAATCCCGGTAGTTTCTTTGTTTGTTCTCCCATAGTGTTCAATAGGTTGTGTGATTCCTTTGCCTCTTATTCCTAGAGGTCATGTTCCTATATATCCCATTTTAGACATGAGTTTGTGACCTGGTCCATACAACTTTGAAGGAATCTTGTTTGATTTGGAGTCATATTTTTGAACTCATTGGGATTCATCTTTGTATAGCCATGCAAGCACAACTTCTTCCTCTTCAAACTCTTGCTTGGACACTTGCTCTATGACAAAACTTCCACTGTAGATAGCTTGAGGCTCTTTAGATGCTTGTTTTGTATGTTTTAAAGGTTGTCCATAAGATTTAGGTGAGACCGAGAGAGATGTTAGAGATAGAACTGGTTCCATAGTAAATTCTCCCATGCCCGTGTCTTTGATTTTAACCTCTTTGGCCATGTCTTCCATTTTGGATGTTGATGCTATATCTGTTTGCTTACTGAAATATTCCCTATTATGTGGAACAAGTTTGTCAACACTCTCTTTCAAGGCATTGCAAGATGTAGATATGTCAGCTGGAATTGTTACCTCTACTCCATCATAAGGAAATTTTACACATTTATTGTATGTTGATGGAATAGCTTGCATCTCATATATCCAAGGTCTCCCTAGAAGAATTTTTTAAGCCAATGGAGGATCCAGAACTTGATAGGTGATATCTCTGATAGCTAGTCCTATTTTGATAGGTAGTACAATTGTTCCCTTGGAAGATATTTCTTGCTCATGATATGATTTTATGGTTTTCTTCTTTTTAGGATCAATAGCATCTTCTGATAATCCCAGTTGTGTGACCAATTTGTATGAAAAAATGTTTAGACCAGTGCCTTCATCTATCAATGCACATTTGACATGACGGTTTTGGATTAAGACTTCAATATGCAAGGGCTAGTTATGCGGATGACTCAGTGAATTGTCATCTTCCTCTAAAAAGGAGATATACTGGGGTGATGTCAGATGACCAACCATAGTTTGAAATCTATCTATATCAAGATTTTTAGGAACATTGGAACTAAGTAGAGCTTTATCCAAAATAGCCCTATGAGCAGGAGATATCTAAAGCAACTCAAACATGGATATTTTTACATTGGCATGCTGGAGTTGTTGGATAATACTATATGATGTTGCCTTGGTCTCTTTAGGATTTGATGATTTTGAGGCAGCCCTCTATTTAGAAGTAGATGAAAGATTGAAAGGATCCTTAGGGGCATTTGGTGAACCTGAGTTTTGTCCTTGTAGATGTACTTGAGCTTGGGATCGAGTTACTACATTTTCTAATTGATTATCTCTATCTATGTTTACAATAGTGATGACATTGCAGTGTTTAGATAGGTACGGTTCAACCATTTTTATGACATCATTGTTTTTAGAGTAAGCGTAATTGACTTTAGCACGCATATTAGGCTTAGAAGATGAATCTCCTTGATTATGATTTGGAAATGGTTCTATGAATGATGTATGATCATTGTTGGTTTTATGGTTATCAATTATAATTTCTCCATCATCAATTTGTCTTGTATGAGATGCTTTAAATGCATGTAGTTATTGGTTTTATGACCTTTGTTTCACTAAAAGTCATAGAAGTCGGTCTCTTTCCATCATTTAGGTTTAACTTCAGGATCATATGGTTTTATCTCAGGTAATGTGATGATTTTGTTTGCCAATAGTGTCTTCATGGCGGATTCCAAGGACTCACTGAAAGGAGTGAACTCACGCTTTAGTTTTGTAACCCATAGTTTATAGTCATTAGACATCTTAGAAAATTCAGATGCCTTTTGTTCAGAAGATTTTATGACTTGAGTGCTAATGGTGAGATTGAATGTTGGTGCCTTTGATGGGGCACTGATGTGATAAGACAACACCATCTGTTACAACATTTTTGTTCTTGTTCTAGAATTTGACTTTATCTTTGTTGTTGGAACTAGAACCTGATTCATACTTGTTGTCTTTGTTAAGAGATATATCTCCCTTACGAGCAAGCCCATTTTCAATCTTTATGGCATTTTCTACCATCTTCTCAAAAGAAGTATGATTTTACATTTTCAAATGATAATTGAATTCCAGAATCAGATTGTTGATGAAGATCTTGAGTTTTTCAATTTTCGGAATAGATCAAGCATAGAGTGAAAACTTCTTCCTCCATCATTTGAGGAAGGTCAGGAAGGGTTCTCCTATCTTTTGCTTCAGATTGTAAATATCGATCATAGTGACCAAATGTTGAATATTGTAGGGGTATTGTTGGTAAAACAACTTGATCAACTACTCAATGGTTTTGATAGTTAGAGGAATTTTAGAGAACCAATGAATGGATGCTCCTCCCAAAGATCATGGGAAAAGACATATTAGGTAGGTTGGTTCATGCATAAACTCCATGGATTGAGTACAAAATTCTCTGACATGATCTTGGGGGTCAGATTTTACATCATACTTGTCATATTTTGGTATCTCCACTCTTTTTGGGAATGGTGACATAAACAAGTTTTTATCAAATGGAAAGGGGAATAGAGCCTCCATAGAAAATTCTTTAGGTTCTTTCTCTTTTTCCATCTTGTTGAGCTTGACTTGCATAGCATGCATCTATTTCATCATGGTTGTGATAGGAGTTTCTTCCTCTTGTGTAATGATATTATTGCCATTAAAGTCTTGAGGAAGCTTGGCTCCTTGTTGAGCTAGGTGTAAGAAATAGGCCTCCCTCTCTTCTTGCAAGAAGTGTTTCATCATTTTTTGAAAGAAATCATCATTTATATACCGCTCAATTTTAGATGGTGTTGGTTCAAGATCTCCGCCATGATTAGAGTGATGACCTTGGGAGCTTTGGTTTGCTCCTCCTTGATAGATCGTGGTGTTGTGAGGACTTCCATGGATTGTTTGATGTGGAGTTGATTGATTACCTTTGTGGGTTGATTGAGGAGGATTAGAATAGCTTTTTTTCAGATGTAGATTACCTAGAGAAAATTCTTTGTAATGAGTTGTATCGTAAGTTTGATTAATGGATTGAGCAATGTAAGAAGACACAGGTGAGAATTTTGGTTCTTCTCCAAGTTTCTTGTGTGAGGAAGCTCTGGTTTCCATCATTAACCTCGAGTGAATCTGAAAAGTAAGATTAAGATAATTGATGAATGACTTGATTCAAGAAAATTGAATGACGCAACCTTGTCAAGATTAGATTGGTTGATAAAGGATTGATTGGATGTAAGTGTAGGATAATGTGCCCTAGATGTATGGGTAGATGCCCAAAGGATATCAGACACAAGCTCGCAACACTTAGCCATTTTGAGGATTAATTTGAAGATTATTTTGACAAGGTTTTGACACCAAATGAAATGAGATTCAAATCAATAAATTAGAAGGTTGGATCAAACTCAAGAGACCACTTTAGGAAAATGAATTGGATTTTTATGGTTTTTCTGCTTTGTTCTTGAAACAGTGAATATTTTGATAGAATGTGATGGTTGATTAGAATGATTGAATTTCTAAAAAATTTGAAGGCTTTCTAATAATTTTGACTCCACTCTCATACAAATTTCTCCAGGCTCATACAAGTCAGGATGAGGTCTTATACAACAATTGACAAAACTCATATGACACTTGAGTCTAGTATAATTTTCTTGGGATTTTTGACAATAGTCATACAACAAATTACAGGTTATCGTACGAGTTTTCTGGGGGTTCTAATATGACAATTTAAAAAATTGTATGAATTTTATTTTTACAGGATGACAACTAACACCAAAAAAGGATTTTTCTTCAGATTTTGCAAGTTATTCAGATTGTTGGTTGATTTTGATAGCAATTTTATTTCACAAGTTTTTCTGGGTTTGTTCATTTTAAATGACCAACTAGATATCAGGCATGCAAGACAGCAATCAAGGGAGTTCAAGCAAGCAATTGTCTTCAAAGAATGAGCAAGGGACAAAGCAATCTTGCACATGAATAAGAATAGTGACATATGATTCTACTCCCTAAGAATTCTACTTGTGCATGTTCTCAAAATATTTTGCAGTGATGCACATAGTCCTAGAAAAGAAAAAGTTGGTTGCACTAGGGTTTGTAGTAATGGTCAGCTCTGCAACTATTGCAATCTCAAGAGGTAAAACTCCAATCCAGGCACACCAAAGTTTTGACACATTCCGAGAATTTAATCAATCGAAGATGCTGAGGAGATTTGACAGCCTAACAAGTGATGAGTCCAATTATTGACTCAATTTTGTTATGATCTTTATGTTTTGTTGATACTCTGACAAACATTTCCAAGACATTTTATGACCTATATTTATGTGAACCTATGCCAAGTATAGCTAAAAGCCACAAAATCTAAGGGTAGCTTGAATGATACGTTTTGCTGAGTATTATAAATATAATGCTATACTTCATATAATTACTCCAAGCTATGTTATAATATTTAAGCAGGAGTTGAAAATGTTGACTTGCATATGTGTACCAAATGTTACTAACCTTTCAGGTAAATACGAAGCGGTATGAAGTGTGGCACATGTGCATTGAAGAAGGAAGTTAGAAGACCAACCATGGCGAGAGAATCTAGTATGATTCCAATGGATATGCCAAGCTTTGAAAGCTGTTGTTCCAAAGAATATAGGGAATTAGTCTTGCCATATTTCCTCAGAACTATTATTCTATTGTCAGTAGTAATTGTATCATGTCGTGGTTGTTTTATCTCCTCCATATGTGGTGAGGTTTAATGAGACTTTTTTGTTATGTTTTCAATAAGCGTCAATCCTTGATATAAAGAGATTTTGACTGATTTAGTAGGTAGTGAAGAAAGATGGAATGATGTATTCAATATAGTGGAAGTTGCTCTATTTTTGTTCTTCATGAGTTATTTAGTTGTGATGTAACCAGTTAAGAAGAATTTAATGGAAGAGTGATTTTGGATTATTTCTTGTGTTTAATAGTTAGTAGAAGCCAACCAAGGGGACCCACTTGGGAGGTGGATTAGATTAAGTAAGAATAGATTTGTTTTCTGTACTTTTCATGTTTTCGAATAGAGCTACTATTTTACTCCTGCAACATTGTCTCTGTGGTTGTTCCTGTAGCATTTGCAAAGATAGGTATAGTGAATGTTTTGAGTGTTAAACAGGCTTAGATTAATTTCATATGTTTTCTATAGTAATTCCATTCAATAGTCAAGTGTGTTTACTTTCCTGCAACAATAGCATAGATTCCTTTCATGCATTTTATCTTCCTGTAGCATAAGTGTTTTGACTCCTAAAGGAACTTAGTGCACAAACTGTGATGTCCCATTTCAAGTCTACATCCCTAGGTTGACAATATAAATGCATTTCATGATGGAGATAGGTAATCTGTAGCATAGATATATTACCCTTAAGAGAGAGACAATGGCATGATTATCTCTACCTATTGTGAGACTGTTCATTTCTAGCACCATTGTTGGGGATGGTGTCAAACTAGGAACCTTAATGAGTCATTTATTTTTCAGATTAGTTTCCTATTTTTAGTCAATACCAAGAAGTTGTGAGCTTGCTTCACAAGTCATCAACTTACTTGCATGCATCGAAGAAGGCGAGATGCTCATGGTAGATTTCTTCCAAAAGAACTTGTTAAACTGAAAGAAGAGTTTGAAGAGCTTGAATTACCATTTCTTGACTCCAGTCCTAAGTTTATTGCATCATCTTCAATAGAAGAAGAAGAAACTCAAGAAATATTTGACCTCTGTCCTTTTGCCGAGATATTAGCCAATTTTCATAATAACCCCAATCTAGGACCACATGTTGCTTAGAGCCCTCTAGTCAATAACACTTTTGAGCCACAGTTTCAATATCCAACACCTCCAATAATGACATCTCCTACATTTCCATTTCCAATTCCAAGTCTTATTAACAATCCTAACCTCAAGAACATACATGCTTTAGCACTTCCAAAGTTCTATGGCCTTGTTACAGAGGATCCTAACACCTTTTTGTTCAAGTTTGACATATTGTGTCAAAGTTTTAACTATAATACTGATAGTCATAAGCTTAAGTTGTTCCCAGTAACACTGAAGGAGTCAACCCTCAAATGGTTCATGGGCTTAGGAGCAAATGCAATAGCTAATTGGGATGGAATGAGAGATTTGTTCCTCAGGAAGTATAAGGAATACTACAAGGGAAGTGATTCAAAAGGAGATGACATCTTCCATATGTCACAAAGGGAAGATGAGACATTAGAGGACTACACATCATGATTCTTATTTAGCTTATAGAAGAACCCGCAACATACATTGCAGGAGGATTCAAAGAAGCTAATTTTTCTAAGAGGAGTGAATGAAAATTGTCTTGAAGCTCTGGACCTTATTGCTAGAGGTGATATATCTCAGTCCTCCTAGGATGACCTTTAGAAGATTTGTATGAATTATTCTAGAGCAGCAGTCAAGAAAGGAAGGGGATTCCGTTCAACACTGAATAAAGGAAGTGGCTCTGGTAGTTCAAAGATGGAGATTTCAAACCTATTGTTAGACTTCAAGCAAGACATCATCAATGATGTTGCTACACACCTAGACACTATGACCACCAAGAAGAAACATGCAGATGTAGAAGCACAACTGGCTAAATACTATCCTCATTACTGCAAACAAAAGAAGGATTGTCAGTGCAAATTGGTCGCAAACCTGGAGAACCAACATCTTCCAATTGAGTACTTGAAGATAGAAGGAGAGGACGAGCAAGTATTCTTTGTTGCTCAACATCGGCCATGGGCCACAAGACAAGGTATGCCTCAAGACCTATTACAAACTTCAAGTCCATATAATAGTCAATGGCAAAATCAGAATGTCCAAAGTCCTCCATAGTGTAATCAACCAACTTGGAATAATGCTTGGACAAATAATCAACAGAATTAATGGTATCCTCCTCAACAACCCCAATGGTCATACTTTCCAAACCAATGGCAACAACCACAAGGAAATTGGTAGCCCACTACCCAGTGGAGAGGACCTCAACAATGGCCTAACCCAAATCCTGGATATCCACCTCTACCACCTCCAACAAATATGCCTACAATCATGCCACCACGTCCAAATGTAGGTCCACAAAAGCAGACACAATTACCTGCTCAACCTCAACCAAATCCAAACAATCAACATCTACAACAATAAATGTATGCTATTGATGCTCAGTAGTACCTTGCCTATGCACTTGATATAGCTGATATACACCTAAGATCAGGTACTACCTTACCAGCACCTGAACCACCCCTTATCAAAGAAGTGCCAAATCTTCCTGCAACAGCAGAATCGATTCTAGAGAATCATTTGCCAAATACTGTTGCATCAGAAAATGTTTCCAACTCAGCTAATGTTCAAACATTAGTTAAACCACCTTTTCCCCAAAGGCTCAGCATGGAGAAACCCATACCACAAGAAGAAGATCAACCATTTGATATCATTGACCAGCTTAAGAACATTCATGTCTAGATTGCCCTATTTCATGCAATAAAAGATGTTCCAGTTAATGGAAAGGAAATTAAAGAAGCTTGTCTTAAAAATCCTGAGAGAAAGAAAAAGGATCCTATAACAGTTCATGTGATAGGAGAATTGGCTGATATCATGATAGGAAAACTGGTAATACCAAAATATTTAGATCTAGGGAGTCTAGTTGTGAATATCATCATTAATGGCTAGTCTATCAAAAATGCATTAATAGACTTAGGTGCTGCCATTAATGTAATGACAAATGATACTATGAATAAACTGAGCATTGAAGGGTTGAGAACTGCTCCAACAGTATTACAATTAGGAGATAGCTCTACTATTACTCCTGATGGAACAATAGAAGATATAATAGTTGCCTTAGATTCTTGGGAGTACCCAGCTGATTTCATGATCCCTTCACTAAAAGTTAACCTTGCTGGTTACCCTGTTATTCTAGGACGTCCATGGTTAGCAATAGCTTATGCAAACATAACTTGTAGATCAAGGAACATGACAATTTCAAATGGGCAAGCCACTAAAAAACTAGCATTGTATCCTCCAGCTCAACCACAGCCGGATTTGAGTACACCTATATAGCCAAACTTAGGAGATGGGAAAGAAGAATTGAATGTTGTGGTCCAGCTCATGATGTTACATAGGAAATCCTTTCTAAAGCTGCAAGAGGAAGATGAAGTCATCAGGAGCATTCTTAATAATGATTGTGTTGTAATCAAAGATGTATCTGAGAGTTCTGTGTTAGAATTAAGTACATATGAAGATAATTTTGAGGATTTTGTATTACCTTCAGAATCCAATATTGTCCACCAGTTGCTACCTAGTGAAGTAAACACAAGTCCTATACCTGAAGTATCCATGCTTGACCTTACAACTACTGTAGAGCTTTCTAAAGGTCATAATCTCCATGTGAATAATAAGTTTCCTTCAAAACAAATGGAGCAACTAACCAAACTATTACAAACACATGAGAAAGCCTTTGCATGGGATTATGGGGACATGAAGGGATTAAGCCCTACATTATGTACTCATAGAATATATATCAATGAAGGAAGCCTACCCCTTCGTCAACCTCAAAGAAGGATTAACCCAACATTAAGGGAGATAGTCAAAACTGAATTACAGAAGTTATTAGATGTTGGCTTTATATATCCTATATTTGACAGTAAGTGGGTATCACCTTTGGTTATAGTACCCAAAAAGGGAGGAAAATGGAGGATTTTTGTGGATTACAGGGAGTTAAACAAAGCTACCAAGAAAGATCACTTTCCACTACCATTCATTGACCAAGTACTTGATACTTTGGCTGGTAAGAAGTATTTTTTCTTTCTTGATGGATATAGTGGATATAATCAGATAACTATTGCTCCAAAGGACCAGGAGAAGAATACATTCACATGTCCATGGGGGACATATGCATATTTAGTTTTACCTTTTGGGTTGTGTAATGCTCCAGCAACATTTCGAAGAGCTGTAATTAGTATTTTTGCTAACATATCACATGACTGTATGGAGATATATATGGATGACTTTACAACATTTGGAGAGACATTTGATGAAGCTTTGAAGAATCTTGAAAAGGTACTAATAAGGTGTAAGAAACATAATCTATCCCTTAATAGTGAGAAATGCTTTATGATGATGCATGAAGGAGTAGTACTTGGGCATTTCATTTCAGCAACAGGAATTCAAGTGGACCCAGCTAAAGTAGAGGTAATACTTACACTACCTACTCCTACTAAACAAAAAGATGTAAGATCTTTTCTAGGACATGTTGGATACTATAGATGCTTTATTCAAAATTTTAGTCAAATTGCCAGTCCTCTGTACACACTACTTACCAAAGAAGCCAAATTTAAGTGGACAAAATACTGTGATGAGTCCTTCCTGCATCTAAAGAAACTCCTAACCACTGCACCAGTCCTAAAAGGACTAGATTGGTCTATTCCATTCCATATCCATACAGATGCATCTAATTATGCCATAGGTGTTGTGCTAGGACAAAAGCCTACTAATCTTGAGAATGTCATTTACTATATCAGTAAAAGCCTCCATGGCCCTAAATTGAACTACACAGTTACTGAAAAGGAACTCCTAGCTGTAGTTTATACATTGAACAAATTCTGACACTATGTCATAGGCTATCCTATTTTCATTCACACTGATCACTCTGCAATAAAATATCTAATGAACAAACCTGCTATAACAGACAGATTGGCAAGATGGTTCTTACTATTGCAGGAATTTGATATAACAATTGTTGATAAGCCATGGAAGGCCAATGTATTGTTGACTACTTGTCTATACTACAAAATGTTGACGAAGACACTACTTAGGTTGAGGATACATTCCCAGATGAATACCTATTCCGTATAGCAATCAAAAGGCCATTGTATGTAGACATAGCCAATTATCTAGCAGCAAATAAGATGCCCCCACATTTTTCTCAGAAAGACAAGAATAATCTTGCAGAGAAAAGTTTCCAGTTTTCATGGATAGATAACAATCTATTTTACACTGGTCCAAATTAGATTATGAGATGTGTGAGAGAAGATGAAGTATATGATATACTCCATGCTTGTCATGATGAACCTTGTGGAGGTCATTTTGCAACAAAGAAAATAGCCATGAAAATCTTAACAAGAGGATATTATTGGCCTCGATTGCACAAAGATGCAACTAGTTATACAAAAAAATGTGATAAATGTCAAAGGATGGGTCATCCAATGAAATCAGATGAGATGCCACTCAATCCAAAAGTAGTAATAACACCTTTTTACAAGTGGGGTATGGACTTTATTGGCCCAATTGATCCACCATCAAATGGAAAATCCTACATCTTGGTTTGTAAAGACTACTTGACAAAGTGGGTGGAAGTGAAAGCTATGCAGAATGAAAGGGATGAAAAAGTAGCTACATTTTTGTATGAAGAAATCTTTACCAGATATGGAGTCCCCATAGAGCTTGTCATGGACAAAGGAGCACAATTCACATCAAATTTGATCACAGAGCTAATGAAGGAGTATAGCATAAGGCATTGGAAGTCTAGTCCTTATCACCTGCAGGCCAACAGACAAGTAGAGGTAACAAACAGAGAAATAAATGCCATATTAACAAAGACATTATAGTTTCATCACAAGGAGAACCTAGGAAAGCTGCAAATTAGATGGCTCTAACCCTATAAAATTCAATATGTCTTTGATAATGGAGCAGTTCAGCTCACCACACTTGATCCAGTACAATTTAAGCTACTAGTAAATGGACACCGCTTGTGCCTGTATCACAAGCCTCAAACAAAAGAAGAATTCTTACAATAGTTCAACGTGCACAGTTTAACAACCCCTCAAGAAATAGTTCCTGTAGCAGAAGGTGAAAGCCTTCCTCCTGTAGCATCACCATGACATGCTTTATCTAAGCATTCATAATAAAACTTCATTTAATGAGGTATATTTCTTCATTCACCTTTCTCAATTCTTCTCACCAACTCATCCCATTTCTATATCTACCACCCACTCAAATTCCATGTCACCCACAATTTCTCTTTTCAAATGCTTTCAATAAAATATCATGTTAGCAATCTTATGGGCCCGTCGAAATCAACACTCTTGTCAACTCACATTCATGTATGATAGTTCATCACGAGGTACAACTTTCTAACTCCTTACTTATTTTTAGTGCATAGGTTTAATTAATTATATATAGTACTACATTAAATGTATAATATACATATTAAACATATTTCCCAACCTCGTGCTAAATTTAACAAGTGAGGATGCTTGTTCAACTTTTGTAGGGGGCAGGGGAAGTGTACTAACTTCCAAGTGTCATTCCTAAACTATCCTTGTCATACCCCTATCACATCAATGTTGTACTTAGGCTACATTCCATTAATTTTTAAATCCTTCACACATTTCCCCATACTTCCAAATTCTTATTTCCTGAACTTGACATGACTTCAAAAGGATCATAATTAATGTGTGAGGTAACTCGCACTTAAGGTATTGATGTCTTCTGAAATCAATGCCATTATTATAGTTCATGTCAAGTAAAACAAAGGTAATACAAGCAAAAATATCGGCATTTTTAAGGATCTCAATTGCATTTCAAAAGAGGGAATTTGTAGAGAAATTGGAAGCTTAGTAGTGGGTTGGAGAATTGAGAAGTTTGAAATTGGGCATTATTGAGATGGATAGACAATTACAGAGACATGAACTAGTCGTTCATGGTATTTTGCTGGTGGATGTTAAGGCAGTCTGCAAGTTGATAGAGTTTAATGAGGAGGTTGTTGTGGAATTCATGGGCACATTTGAAGAAGGGCAATAAACTATATGGGGATTGACAATTGTTTCCACTGAAGAGAGAATTGTGGAAGTTACAGGGTTACCAATTATGGGTGAGCATTATCCAAATGAGCATGACGCTAGGTCATCTCGTGCTCAATTCTCCAGGCTAGGTGATCCTCTGCTTGAAATTACTAAGCAGGGGTGCAGCAGATTGTCCCTTCCTCAGCCATTCCTAGAACTGGCTAGGCATATCATCAGGTATTTAACTTGTGAGGGGAGATTTTCAAACCTGCATGCTCACCATTTTAAGTTACTTAGTTGTATCAGGCATAATCTTCAGGTTAATATTCCCAATTTTCTTTATAATATGCTAAGTATTAGTGCTAAGGCCACCCAAAGGGGTAATGAAAACTCTATTAGTCACCATGCCCTAATCAAGCTTTTGGTTGAAAAATCTCTTACAGATGTTTCCCCCATGTCATGGGTTGAATTTGTCCAAACTAAAACTTTGCAACCCCAAGTAAATCTTGTGGCCCAACCTCTAGAATATGCAGTAGAATCTTTTGACCCTATTGAAGAAGAAGTTGTGAAAGGAAAAGAACTAATATTACCTCCAGAAAACCAACCCCCTAAACCTACTCCAGAGAGTAGTGTACCCACTTCTTTCTCAAGAAAAGGAAAGTAGAAAGTTAGGAAAGAAATCCCTGACTTACAAGGAGAAATTTCAAACCCTGCAATTCAAATTAATAAAAGAAAATGGTCAAGTCCTGCAGTAACTACTCCTACAACATCTATTCCTGCAACAGATAAAGCAAAAAGGTCTCACCAAGCTAAAAGTACAGTGGTGGAAGAGGCAATTATGCGTAGAAGCCCTCGCATGAGAGGGAAAGTGACCCCACCTTCTCAAAAACTAGATGTTCCACCACCAACTTCAGCTAAAGAGCCCTTTGTTGAAGTTATTCCTAATGACTCTACTTCCCAAGAAGAATCCCAACATATGGAGGAAACTCCTAACGAGCAAGAACCTAGCAGTAGCATGCCTCAGAATCATCAAGGAGTGCCTGAGCCAAACCCTTAAGTAATACAAGAAAACATTCCTAATAATGTTCAATCTACTCCTTAGCATCTTATGTATTCTAATGTGTCCATTATACCTTACCAATCAACATGGTTCACTGATTTCTTCCAGCAGATTGCTAAGGAGAAGAAAAAGAAAGCCCAAGTGCAAGAGTTCCCTCCATTTTACCTTTCAGAAAACATGGTGGAAGAAGGAAAGGAATCAAATGCAAAGGGAGATGTTTGAGAATGATGGGGAAATTGAATCTCTCAAAGAGCAGTTAAAGAAATAGAAAGATCAAATGAACAAGGCCTTAAAACTACCTGACCAGGTGATAGCTTGTAGACCACCACCTAGAATATATGCTATTTGCTTAAAAGAGAAATTTCTTTTGTTCCAACTTATGATGACAATGAAGGACATTGATTGTGAACTCAAAATGACCCAAGAATTCTATGGTTTGTATCAGACTCTGCCAACATGGCAACACAATCTATTATGTGAGCTTTATTTGCACAATTTTATTATTCCACATGAGACAAAGTGGAATCCTCTACTTTATATAGGGGATATCCACCTAAGGGCCTTGATGTCATGGATGCATAATGAGACAAACTATGACAGACAACTGAAAACCTACAGGGATATTGAGAAATCTGAGCCTTTTCCATTAAGGGTTGAGTCAAACAAGACTGATGTTCTTCTGAGGGATTGGCTCAATTTGACTTATGGGAGATCAAAGCTTGAGATTAGAGAGAAAGTATTTGCATTGAGGCATAAGGTTTATAGAGACTATAAGACATTGCCCAATTTTACAGTCCAAAGAGATCTCTTAGGGGTAAGGAGTAGGTGGAATAGGTTGCTAGAAGCTTTCAGAAAAGCATAGCCACATAGCCCAATTGATTATGAAGTAGCTATCCACAAAGTGGTTAATTACATGAAGTTGGGATGATAGCCCAAAAGGGAACTTTGGATGCCCTTATCCTTTTAGCCACCTACACTCTTTTGGCCTTTATACGATATCAACACTTCTAGATTAGATCAGTTGGTTGAGGAACATCAAGGAAATCACTTGGAATGCACAAGGGGATTCTACTACACTTTTAGAAGTGGAAAGAAAGGGAAGACTACTGTTGGAGATTTCAGGACAATAGCAAGGAAATACAATGCTTGAGGACAAGCATTCTATTCATAGGGGTAGATGATGAGTTTAATTATTGACTCAATTTTGTTATGATCTTTATGTTTTGTTGATACTCTGACAAACATTTCCAAGACATTTTATGACCTATATTTATGTGAACCTATGCCAAGTATAGCTAAAAGCCACAAAATCTAAGGGTAGCTTGAATGATATGTTTTGCTGACTATTATAAATATAATGCAGTACTTCATATAATTATTCCAAGTTGTGTTATAACATTTAAGTAGGAGTTGAAAATGTTGACTTGCATATGTGTACCGAATGTTACTAACTTTTCAGGTAAATACAGAGCGGTATGAAATGTGGCACATGTGCATTAAAGAAGGAAGTTAGAAGACCAACCATAGAGAGAGAATCCAACATGATTCTAATGGATATGTCAAGCTTTGAAAGCTATTGTTCCAGAGAATATAGGGAATTAGTCTTGCTATATTTCCTCAAAACTGTTATTCTATTGTCAACAGTAATTGTATCATGTCGTGGTTGTTTTATCTCCTCCATATGTGGTGAGGTTTAATGAGACTTTTCTGTTATATTTTCAATAAGTGTCAATCTTAGATATAAAGAGATTTTGACTGATTTAGTAGGTAATGAAGAAAGATGGAATGATGTATTCAATATAGTGGAATTTGTTTTGTTTTTGTTCTTCATGAGTTATTTAGTTGTGATGTAACTAGTTAAGAAGAATTTAATGGAAGAGTGATTTTGGATTATTTCTTGTGTTGAATAGTTAGTAGAAGCCAACCAAGGGGGCCCACTTGGGAGGTGGATTAGATTAAGTAAGAATAGATTTACTTTGTGTACTTTTCCTATTTTCGAATAGAGCTACTATTTTACTCCTGCAGCATTGTCTTTGTGGTTGTTCCTGCAACATTTGCAGAGACGGGTATAGTGAATGTTTTGAGTGTTAGACAGGCTTAGATTCATTTCATATGTTTTCTGCAGTAATTCCATTCAATAGTCAAGTGTGTTTACTTTCTTGCAGCAATAGCATAGATTCCTTTCATGCATTTTATCTTCCTGTAGCATAAGTGTTTTGACTCCTAAAGGAACTTAGTACACAAACTGTGCTGTCCCATTTCAAGTCTACATCCTTGGGTTGACAATCTAAATGCATTCCATGATGAAGATAGGTAATCTGTAGCATAGATATATTACCCTTAAGAGAGAGACAATGGCATGATTATCTCTACCTATTGTGAGACTGTTCAACAAGAAACTACACCTGTGGAGATTTTTTTCACAAGAACATTTATATAGCGACTACTGCTACCATGACAAAAATGACTATTATCACTTGAGGTTCTATCCATGTGGTTGACCCAATAAAGGGAATGTCCACTATGGTTAACCCTTTCTAATAAGGAAGACTCACAAAAAGGACCACATGGGGACTTTGTTCAGATTCAAGGATCTGAGTTTCTGATGTTTCCCAAAAAGGGAACAAAGCATAATCCTCTAGCATCTTCACCTCACCCAAACATAGTAAGCAGATTGATTGACATGCTAAATTGAAACCACCTCACCAAGTTTCATATGTCAACATTAGTGACTACCGATCTCTCTAAGTTGGACCGACAGAAAACGTACCATCAAGATTGAAGACTAAACCAAGTGAGACCGTGAGATGATAACAAATCCTCCCTACCTACAAGGGGATCTATCTTCGAGAAGAGCTTCGCATGTAAAAAAAGTGAATGAAGCCCACTCTCTCAAGAATGTCACAAATAGTGTTCATAGGGCCTAATTACTATGTGAAACAGATATGCAAGAAAGCAAATCTAGATTCTTTTTTGAGCCAAAATGAACATGTGATTTATGAAAGCTAGAAACACTCAAGCTAAACATGTGAGAGGTTCATTTTATTTCCCAAAATCAAAATGTTATAGGGACGTAGTGAAATACCTCAGATCCAACACAACACGCTTAGTAGATTTTACCTTATTTTAGCTTTTGTTGAGCTTTTCTGTGAGTAGAAGTGATAAAAAACAACAATTATCAATAGTTAGGGTTAGTTGTCAGCAAAAATCTAAAATCAAAATCTAAAAAGATGACTCAAAATGTGAAACAACTAGGAAAAACTAGCATCAAAACTCATACGAGTTTCTACACCTTCTCATATGACTTTTCAAAAATGATACGACAATTGGTTAGCTGTCATAAGACAATTTAGGTTCCAGATGATACTATGTAACAACACATATGACAATCCAGAATGTCATTTGTCATACGACAACCAGAAGGCTCTGATACGACTTTCTAAAATGTTGTATGAAATTGTACGGACCAAAAAATTAAAAATTACAGTTTTAAGAAAAAATGTTAGAAAATTAAAAATTTAGAATGGAAACCCATTGTAGGGCCCCAAGGTAGGTGCCAAAAATGTGCATGTGAATTTTGTACCTAGCTATAGACACAACACTTCAGTAAAACATTACAGGTTAGCAAATCAAGAAATCTACAAAATAAATTAATATAGCTAACCAGGTGATTTACTGCCTTCTAGTAGGTATGAGTTTGATATTCTCATATTTTGACCAAGACCAATGACAATGCAATACCTAAACGAAGGATTTAAATGATGAAAGATGGATGAAAATGAATGCAGCTTAATCTATATTTTTGGATTTTTCTATGCAATATGATGAAAAACTGATATGAAATTGATCTAGATTTGTATGGAATGCAATTGAATCTACCAATGATATGCTATGCTATGAAAAATGGATTGAAAATAATGAAATGTGAAAATCTCACAATCGCATGTTCACAAGAGCTTGATTCTCCAAAGCGCAGTTGAGGATGTGAAAGAAGGATGCAACATGTAAGGATCTTTTGTGAAAGGCTGAGCCTTGTTTCTATAGAAATCCAATATTTTTGAAAGCTCATGGAAGGCTAAAAATCTCTCCTTGATTAACTCAGATTGATTTTTGAGTTATCAAGAAATCAAAATTAGTTAAGTCATAAAATCATGCAAAAATAGTTGTTTAACTCAAATCAGAAGTTTAGATCACTTTTTAACTCAAAATAGATGTTGAGTTTAAAAAGATAACACATTCAATTGATTTACTGATTTAAAGTTTAACTACTTTTCTAAATGTGCATGGATAATTATGAATTAATTTAATAATTCCAATGAATTATTCTCAACTTAATTGATTTTTGAATTAAAACAACAGATTTATGGGTTAATCAATTATTTAATCAAACTGTATTCCAAAACTATATCATTAAATTTGACAACTGGATTTAATTAATTAAATAAGAATTTATCAATTATTTGTAGGATTTTTTATTTATTGCCAAAATTAAATAATATTAATTAGGAATAAATAAAATTAAATCTAATTAAATGATTAAGTGGTAGAATTAAATCTAATTAATTAAATATTTATCATATTCAATTAATCAAATTTAGGATAAATAAAAGAATATCATTTATCTCTAAATAATATTTAATTAGGAGATAATTTGGATAAATTAGGAATATTTAGGAAATATTCCCTGATGTAGAATTGAGGTAAAATAGATTAGCGTTTTGATGATTTGATGCGCAAATGTGCCTTTAGTTAGGACTTTTGTGTCGATTTTGATTGAATTGTTGATGTAGAAGGTCAATGGTCCTGTAGCCCATTTTGGGGGTATTACAAGGTGGGTATTGACTTCCCAAAATATTGTGTAGAAGGGGTCAAGACAAGTGGTGGCAAGTGGGCCAAAAATATGACTGAAGTGGATGAAGGATGACAAGGTTGAATAAGTTGGTATTTCAAGATTTTTTTATAGCTATATGCATATGATTTCACTATAGCTAGTAGAAAGTATTAGTATATCTAGTGTAGATAGTCCTCGTCTAGAGTTGGTGGGGTGGTTGTGGCTAAATGTTGTTTTGACCTCATGACTTCCCTAATGTAATGACAATATCATGGATGACATAGGTAGACTGATGGATAAGTGATGGTTGTTAGCCATTTCATTTTCTCACTAGAAATTCTTCTCATAGACTTTTTGCTCGTTTATGGGTTAGAGTTGTAATTTTATGATCTTAATATATGGGTGTGATCTTAACATATGGGTTTAACCTCACAGAGTCACGTTTATCAATCAAATAATAATAATATGTTTGAACATTATGTTTAAAAAGGTGGGCAACTTTATTGAGGTAAGAGACATGAAATTTTCGTAAGATTTTTGAAGAGGTTGGGAATGCAAATTTATAAATTGCCCCACTAGCATGTTGCACCATCTAATAAGGAATATACATTTTGAATTGAAATTATGACCCACCTTATGATGCAAAGATGTCTACTTATAAGGACAAAGGTTTAAAATTATTCAATCAACTAATTGAAATGTATGTTGTATCATATGTTGATCTAGTGGCTATTCCTTGTAGTTTTGTGTTTCCACCATATTGTCCTTCAAGACCTTGATAATTCCCTCCACTTTAGTAAGGGATTTTTAACCTAGTTTGATCTTGGAATAACTTAGAATATAAGTATAAAAAGATAGGAATAATCACAAAGGGCTGACAGTCCCAACCAGTGCTAAGAGGGGAGGGGTGAATCAACACCTCTAAAAACTTCTTCTTTTTAAATCTGCTGAAGTAAACTTACAATAGAAAGGAAAACAGATTTAAGCATATAATAATAGCAAGTAAATAATCACACAGTGACACCATATTTATCACATGGAAACCCAATTAGGGTGAAAACCACAGTGTGAGGAGACCTCACAAATTTTGTACTCTTTTGGAGTATGCCTTGTTAGGAGCCTTCCCAGTTAAAGGATCAAAATGCACTGTTAGATGCGACCTGGTTAAGGGATTTGTTACAATGAGGCCGGTTAGTGCCTTCCTGGTTAGCGAACTTTGAACACCTTGAAAGATGTCACCTGGTTAAGGAATTTAATACAAGGGACTTGTTAGAATCCACCCAAATACTGGGACTTAACTATTGTAATTGCTAGAGAATAATAGAAGGATTGACCTTTTACAGATGGCTTTGCATAGCCTGATAAGATCTTTGTTTGTGCTCAAATGAGAAGCATCACTAGTCGCTACAAGTGTCTTCTCCTCTACTATTGTGCTTCTCTACACAATCTTCTTTCTCACTTCTTCTTACTTCTTTTCACCCTTGGCTTCTTTAGCTTATAGGTTCACCCTTTTACTTGGTAGAATAAAAGCAACTTCTATTTGCCTTAGGTAGAAGAATATATAGGGTCCTACCCCTGATTGTACTCATTATGTATGACCTAATTACAGATCCTTATTGGATTAATTACTTAGTGGAGTGCCAGTTCACTGAGGAAGCATTTGATGCATGACCTTGCTTTATCTGTCTAATGAAGAAAGTAGTAGTTCTATGTCAAGCAACTTTCTTTCATAGGAGATAATGCTTTGTTTTAAAGCCAATGATTTTGGCTTTAAATTGTCTAGACTCACCTCAAATTGATCACTAGTTTAACTCAAAGGCTTTCGGATTTAGTGCAAAAAATCTTGGTCAAAGAGTTGGTTGGAACAAATAGGTGACTATGACTTCCTCGGTTCATACCAGAGTCATTAATATATCAGTTGAATTCTACATGTTGTAAACAGGTAAGAGTCTTTGACCTTCTATTGTCCCTTCCTTGACTTACCAATTGCACGGTCCTCGGTTTGCTGTCCCTTGCTTGGTTTACTGGTTGCACCATCCTTAGTTGTATTGTTGACACCAGTTATCTATTGCTTTATCTATACTTATCTACACCGGTTGTAGCCCGGTCCTTGGTTGATGCTAGAATCCTCTTTTCCTTAATTGTGTACATTTCCTGATGGCTAAGGCTTTGTATAGTGACTGGTGGCATTTGCGTATAGTCACAACTATCTTGAATATTGGCACCATCAGCCAAACCATCCTTCTTTTATATAGATCTCCTTGGATCTTTAGACATTGTAGAGATGACAAGTCTCTATACTCTTTTGCCAATCAATGACAATACTTGTACAGGTAGTAGGCTTACCGGTTACCATCACTTGATGCCAACAATCCCCCCCTTTGGCATTGATGGCAAAACCTTGATGGCCAAACACAATATCACCAGGTTACTATGCTTGTATGTCATTGCTACTACTATAGTCCTTCGTTCTGGTTCTTGGCTTGTATGTCATTGCTATTGCTATAGTCTTCCATTCCAGTTCTCGGCAAACTAAAACTCTCCCCCTTTTTGACAATAATACCAAACGATAGTCAGAAAGACTACCTTTATATAATTTGTGCCCCCTATGAGCAGTATTCCTTTTCATCAGTCCAAAAAAGATGAGGTGTAACCCTCTATTGAAGCACAATGAATTGATGATCACCTTTCTAGGTTTACTGAAGATCATGAAGGGTTATAACCCCTAGTTTACCTCTGAGATACTCAAAAGTATTCTTTGGTAATGACTTGGTGAAGATATCAGCAATTTGTTCCTTGGTGGGAACATACTCCAATCTCACCTCCTTGTCTTGTACTAGCTCTCTTAAGTAATGATACTTGATGGCAATGTGATTTGTCTTGGAGTGCATAGCAAGGTTCCTGGATATGTTAATTGCACTAGTGCTATCACAATAGATAGCTATCGGTTCAAGTATCTATTCTTTGATTCCTTCTAGTAGTTGTTTGATTCAGATTACCTTTGTGCAATTGATTTCTGCAACAACATATTCAACCTATGTAGTAGATTGTGAAATACAATTATGTTTCTTACTTGTCCAAGAAATAATTCTTCCACCAAGAAAAAATGCACCACCACTTGTGCTCTTTCTGTCATCAATATTGCTAGCTGAGTCTACATCAGTGTGCACTTTTACTTCAAATCATCCTTTGTGTGGAAACCATAATCCATATTCTTCAGTGCCCAATAGATATCTGAAGAATCTCTTTACTGCTATCAGACATGTCTCTTTGGGATTAGCGGAGAATCTTGCCACTATGCCAACCACATGTGTAATGTCTGGTCTACTATAAACAACATACTACAATTTTCCTATCATGGACCAATACATAGTTTCATTCACTTCTTTTGCATCATCCTCCTTCAATAACTTGAGGTTGGTTATCATTGGGGTTCCAACCAGTTTAGAGTCTTCAAGTCCAAAAGTCTTAAGAATTTCTTTAATATACTTGGACTAAGATATAAATATACCTTCTTTAAGTTGATGGACCTGTAATCCAATGAAGAATTTTATTGCACCTATCATAGACATCTCAAATTATTTCTTCATCTCCTCAACGAAGGCTTTGCTCATTCTGTCATCTCCTCCAAAGATGATATCATCCAAAAAGATCTTAGCAATCAGATCCAGTTTTGAGATACATATTGTTGTTATCCCTGGTTCTTGTGAATCCTATGGTTAGAAGATATGAATGTAGCCTTTCATACCATGCCCTTGGAGCTTGCTTCAGTCTATAAAGAGCCTTTTTCAACTTGCAAACCATACCATCATCATGTGCATATGTGAAGTGAAGCCTTCCAGTTGTTCAATGTAAACTTCTTCTTCCAGGATTCCATTCAAGAAGGAAGACTTGACATCCATCTGATACACTTTAAACTTATTGTGTACAGTATATGAAAGAATAATTCCCACTCCTTCCAGTCTTGCTACTGGTGCAAAGGTTTCTCCATAGTCCAGTCTAGCTTCCTAGGCATATCCTTTGCAGATTAATCTTGTCTTATTTCTTATTACTTTCCCTCCCTCATTTAGCTTATTTCTATAAACCCACTTGGTCCCTATAATATTCTTATCCTTTGGTCTTTGCACAAGATCCCATGTGTCATTCTTCTCAATTTTCTCATTTTCTTCTTCCATGGCCTTGACCTAGTTTTCATCTTCTAGGGCTTCCCTTGCTATTTTGGGCTCTATATAGGAAAGCAAATAGATATTCTCTTTGGCCTTTTTCCTAGACAAAACATTGGCATGTTTTTCACCAATAATGTTATTAGTAGAGTGATATGTGACATACCTTGGGAGAATCAGGCACTATTCCTGGCCAGGCTCTTCCAGTTGAGAAATTTCTTCACCATGATTTTGAACATCTTCTCGTTCACCACCCTATGCTTCAGGTGTAGTTTCCTGAACTGAGTGTCTATTCACATGGTGTTCTTCTTCATCTTCAACAGCTGCATCATTGAACTCAAAGGAACTTTCTTCTCTTTGCTCTTCAAGACTATCATGATTGTTACAACCGGTCTCCTTAATCGGTTCTGAAGATTCATCAACTTTTACATTGATGCTTTCAATTAACTTGTATGTTCTCTTATTTAGACACCGATAGGCCTTACTTTTGGTGGAGTAACCCAAAAATGTTTCTTCATCACTCTTGGGATCAAACTTCCTAGAATACATATCTCTTTTGATGTAACATTTACTACCAAATATTTTGAAGTAACCTACATTGGGAGTATGCTTAAACCATAGTTCATAAGGATTCTTACCGGTTCCCTTTTTGACTTGAACTCGGTTTAGTTTGTAGACAATAGTACTGAAAGCTTCTCTCCAGAAGTGATGTGGAAGATCCTTTTGAATCAACAATGTTCTTGCATAGTCAATCATCATCCTATTTCTTCTTTCTACTACTCCATTTTGTTGCGGAGTTCTTGGTACAATTTTTTTTCTTTTTATTCCATGTTCCTCACAATAGTTAGTGAACTCCTGAGAGGTGTACTCACCTCCTCTGTCTGACCTCAGGAATTTCAAGCTTTTACTAGTTTCCTTTTCTACTCTAACCTTGTAGATTTTAAACATGTGGAAGGCCTCTGATTTCTCTCTAAGAAAGAGTATCCACATCATTCTTGAGAAGTCATCTACAAAGATCATGAAGTATTGGTCTCCATGGTAGGTCTTTATCTTCATTGGTCCACATAGATCTATGTGCACCAGGTCTAGAACACTTTTAGCAGTAAACGTCTTACTATTGAAACTTTCTCCAGTCAGTTTTCCTAACTGATAGTCTTTACAAACCCCACTGATGGGTTTTTTAATCTCAGGGAGTCCTCTAACTAATTTCTTTTTGCTTACTTTGACAATACTATCAAATTTTATGTGGCAGAGTCTCATGTGCCATAGCCAGCAATTATCTTCCTTGGAGACAAGAAATTTTTTACTTGATTATCCTTTGACTGAAGCTATCAAACAAGCTCCTTCCATTGATTCTAGGTAGAATAGATTTCCTTTACTCTGTCTACCAATTGCAACATGGGTTCCAGACTAATTTTTAACTATACAGGAACCTTGTCCAAATTTCAACTGGAATCCTTTATTGTTTAGCTGTGAAACGCTCATTAATTTGTACTCGAGTCCTTCAACCCAGTACACATCTTCACATACAACATTGTTGTAGAGAGCAATAGAACCTTTACCATTGATGGCACAGGGGGCATTATTTCCAAAGGTAACTAATCCACTGTCATTGAGCTCCAAGTTGATGAACTTGTTCTTGTTACCGGTCATGTGGTGAGTGCATCCACTATCAATGATCTAATCAGCATGCTGATGAGATCTAGATATGAGTGCAACTTCATTTACAACTAGGCTCTCCTCCTTTATTGCAAAAAATGCAATTTTTGGATCCTCTAAGTCTTCAGATTCATTGTCTATGACTCCTTCCTCTGCAAGATATCATTCCTTCTTTGCTTTGCTCTTGAACCAATCTTTTTTATCATTATGTTCATTATCAAGACACCTTGCAACAATATGTCCTATCTTGTTGCAAGAGAAGCATTGCAAAAGGAGATTTCCCTTGTACTTCCCTTTTCCTCTAGGGAATCTCCTAGTGATGAGTGCTTCAAACTCATCTTGCTCCATCTCCTCTGCGAGCAGATTCTCAACAAGGTTGCCAATCTTACTAGTAGAGAAATTACCAGTTTCTCTTCCCTTTTTGGTGGAAGAAACATTGACAGAAGACTTAAACATTGCTTCCTGAACAGACAAGCTATTATCAAAATTACTTAATTCAAAGGTAGACAACTTACTGATTAGGGAGTTTAGGGTGACTTGATACATGGTCACTGATCCGAGCTCTTGAATGGTAGAGATCTTGATGGCATACTAAAGTTTGAGAGTTCTCAATATTTTACTAACCACCTCCTCTTCATTGAGCTTTCCTCTAGCACTTCTGGTGGAGTTGATCACCTCTTTGATCTGGTTTCTATATTACTTGATGTCTTCTCCTTCATTCATCCTCATGTCATCATACTTTCCTTTGAGGCTTTCACCCTTGGCTCTTTGAACATTAGGATCTCCTCCATAAATTGTTTACAACTTTCCCTACATCTTGAAGGCAGACTCAAGGTATTCATTCTCAACATAAACATGATCAGGTAGCATGCTAGTTATCATATCCATAGTAGATGTGTGTTCGGTCTTGATCTTTTGTTCATCAGGTGTTAAAGTGCTAGCAAGCTCACTGTAATCGGTGGTAACATGATTCCAGTACTGATCTCTAGTGGTCTTCATATACAACTTCATTCTACTGCACCACAAGATGAAGTTTTCTTTTGATAAATTTGGTCCTTCCTTTCTCATCATCCTGAATTTTTCCTTGTGCGATTAAGTAGCAGAGAAAACAAGACCTAGCTCTAATACCAATTGACAGTCCCAACCGGTGCTAAGAGGGGAGGGGTGAATCGACACCTCTAAAAACTTCATCTTTTAAAATCTGGTGAAGTAAAATTATAGTAGAAAGGAAAATAGATTTAAGCATATAATAACAAGTAAACAATCACACAGTGACACTAGATTTATCACGTGGAAACCCGATTAGGGTGAAAACCATGGTGTGAGGAGACCTCACAAATTTTGTACTCTTCTAGGGTACACCCTGTTAGGAGCCTTCCCAGTTAAAGGATCAAAACACACTGTTAGATGCAACCCGATTAAAAAATTTGTTACAATGAGGTCAGTTAATGTCTGCTTGGTTAAAGGACTTTGAACACCTTGAAAGATGTCACCCGGTTAAGGGATTTGATACAAGGGACCTGTTAGAGTCCACCCAAATATTGGGATTTAACTATTGTAACTGCTAGAGAACAATAGAAGGATTAACCTTTTACAAATGGCTTTTCATCACCTGATAAGATCTATGTTTGTGCTCAATTGAGAAGCATCACCAGTCGCTATAGGTGTCTTCTCCTCTACTATTGTTCTTCTCTACACAAGCTTCTTTCTCACTTCTTTTGTCTTTTCACCCTTGGCTTCTTCAGCTTACAGGTTCACCCTTTTACTCAGTAGAATGAAGGCAACTTTTATTTACTTTAGGAAAAAGAATATATAGGGTCCTACCCCTGATTGTACTCATTATGCATGACCTAATTATAGGTCCTTATTGGATTCATTACTTAGTGGAGTGCCAGTTCACTAAGGAAGCATCTGATGCATTCCCTTTCTTTATCTGTCTAATGAAAAAAGCAGTAGTTTTGTGTCAAGCAACTTTCCTTCATAGGAGATAACACTTTATTTTAAAGCCACTGATTTTAGCTTTAAATCCTCCAGACTCACCTCAAATTGATCGCTAGTTTAACTCAAAGACTTCAGATTTAGTACAGAAAATCTCGGTCAAAGAGTTGGTTGGAACAGATAGTTGACTATGACTTCCTTAGTTCATACCAAAGTCATTAATATATCAGTTGAGTTCTACATGTTGTAAACAGGTAAGAGTCTTTGACCTGTTACATGCCTTCCTTGGCTTACCAATTGCACGGTCCTTGGTTTGCTATCCCTTGCTTGGCTTACCGGTTGCACTGTCCTTGGTTGTATTGTTGACACCAATTAGCTATTGCTTTATCTATACTTATCTACACTGGTTGTAGCTTGATCCTTGGTTGATGCTGGAATCCTCTTTTCCTTAACTGTGTACATTTCCCGGTGGCTAAGGCTTTGTATAGTGACCGATGGCATTTGCGTACAGTCACAATTGTCTCAAATATTGGCACCATCGGCCAAACCATCCTTCTTTCATATTGATCTCCTTGGATCTTTAGACTTTGTAGAGATGACAAGTCTCTATACTCTTTTGCCAATCAATGACAATACTTGTACTGGTAGTAGGCTTACCAGTTACCATCACTTGATGCCAACAAGGGCTTCATATGGGATCATCTTTTAGGCACTTATGATAAATGGAATTATATTATCATTAAACAAGAGGAAATAACATATTCCATTGTCTTTATTACTTAGACGTAATATAATGTAGCTAAGTTTCAAGGATTTTTTTGATAACCTTAATTTGACCATTACTCTCTAGATGATGGGATAAATTGAAATTAGACTTAGTGTATTGTAGCTTAAACAATTCTTACTATAATTTACTAGTGAAAGAAAGTCCATGATTATTAACAGTGGAGCAAGGCAAGTTGTTAAACCTGAGGATTGAATCCATGAATTTTTCAACTCAAAAAATAAGTTTTCTATGGTGATACAAGGCACACAAATGAGTATTCTTATTAATCAATCAATAATTATTAAAATGACATGTTAGAACCTAAATTTATAATCTTTGCAATGAAATATAGATCCATATCTACCCAATTCATGTCAATAATAGGAAGGTGTTGTAAAGACCTTAACAATTCAATGTACCTTTATTTCATTGAAACCCATCTCTCATTTTTCTTGAGAAGCATAAGAAATCCATGTTAGGTTCCTTGGTGACCATGATAAACATTCTCAACTTTTAATGTGGTATTTTTCTTCTATATTTGATGAATGGAAGAAAGGTATGTGGAAATCCTCCTTATACCAATATACTCAAAGACTCCATGAAAAGTGTTCATACATGTCATAATATTGGTCATACATAACTCTCGGCATGATGATCTAGTGCACACCACAAGATACAAATGCATGGTCAAACCATTCCACCTTAAAGTTGGACAACTACCTCCTCATGTGACAAATTATACTTATCTTCCAAATAGGATGACTACTCTTCCACATGAAGACAAAATTATTAGAAGATGGATTAGTAAGTGAATAGAAAATGCATTAAAGCAAGCATTAGGAATGCAAGGTTAGGACATATTTTCCCAATTCCTTATATCCAAGCTATGGACAATAAAACATACATGGTGAAGTATTTTTTTGTTTGTGGGAAAGAATCTCATATAATACCATCCTTTTATATAAAATAATTATAAAGGAATAATTTATTCACGTACTATAGAATCTCTACATATTCTATAATTAAAAGGTCATCATTCATGTTTGCAATTTATATATAAGTTCTATCTAGTATAAATATTTCTTTTGTAGATACCTAAAAGTGTCCTCATATAATTAAATAAGTATTTTATTTATTTAATTATTTATTCAAAATTTCTTTATTAATCAAATAAATATTTATTATTTATTTAATTAATTCACTAGCCATTTTCTCTATTATTTAAATAAATATATTTATTTATTTATCTAATTCATTAGCCTTTTGTGTCCTAGGATTAAATAAATATTCATTTATTTGGTTGTCCATTTTTCCACTTTCCTTTTCTACTATTATTCTTTTATTTAATTAATTCATGATCTTTGTCTTCTATTTCCAACCATTTTCTTAACTCTTGTGGATCAACTCTAAATTTGGAAGCATGTAACAAATGCCGCTTGTCTATTCATTTAATGTTTCTATCTCCACATGTCTAGATCTAATGTATCTTCTGATGTATTAACAAAATTCAATATCTTCTACCTACCACCCAATATCATCCCTCCATTTGCATTAACTTCCCAATCTCCTTAATTCTCATTATCTCTCACATCATCCTTACTTGTCCTCTAATCTTAGTCATCAATTTTCCCACCTCTTAATCTCTACCCTTTATTTTCATTAGGATTTCTATAAATCATATTCAACTCTCATTTTAATTCTAATGTTAATGCCTATCTTCGTGAGCCTTTACATACTTGTGATTTATTGCATACTTGCCTACTTGTGATCTTTGGATAATTCTTGTTATCACTATTATCTTCATACTATATGTACCACCCTAAAAAGTTAGTACCCATAATTGGATGCTCTATCAGACCCCATTTTGGTGATTTTGAGATTTGATGTCTGTTATGCTTGATCTTAGCAACCTGATTCTTATTTTCCCACATCTTTTCCACCATCCCAACACCCAATTCGGATTTCAACTCCAAACCCTTCATACATAACATTTTAAATGTTAAGTACCTAGGAACATAATGTTTGAGACATTATCTTCCTGCTTGTTTTGGCCCAAATTTTGCCTAGAGTCCCATGTCAAAGTTTTGGTGGGAAATTAGACCTAGTGGTTGGTTTGGCTTATTTTTTAATCCCAAAATGGTGTATGAAGTATATAAACACCATATCTCTCCTCATTTTTTTTTAACTAAGATCCATTATTAAGTGCAATCAAATTTTCATAAGGCATCAAAGAGATCAAGTGATCAAGCATTCAAGTGATTAGATTCAAGATTTGAATGCAAGCATCTGAGATCTAAATTCTTCTCAATCATCTAAGTTAATTCTAAGGAAATCTTCTCCATTGAATCAAACTTCTCTACCATTATGACCAAGTGGAGGAGTTTTCCATCAAGCAATAAGATCCTTCCTTCCATTTTCTTTCATCTCTCCTTCATTGCAAGTGATTATAAAGCATATCTACATTGAAGATCTAAGAGTGGTGTTCATAGATCAATGTATTTGTGATGGAATCCTTGGTTATATTCTACATTATAAGGTCAACTCCTTGTATTCAATACCATTCAAACATCTTCATGGGTGTGAGTGATTTCTACATCCATCCATAATGGTTTATGCAAGGGTAAACAAACATTTACCTTTTCACATACTTTCCTTTATGCCATTTTCTTTCATTTTTAATGTTGATTCCTAAATAGGGGTTTGACCAAGGAAAAACCATTTTAACCAACCCTTTCCCTATTTTTATATGTGCAAGAACAAGTTACAAACCCATCAAAATGTTTCTAGGCATATCAGGAATAATTTGAGATTTTCTAAAAGTTTTAGCCAAAATTTCTTGGAACAGAACGTATGAAACATTTTGTTCCAAGGGTACCTATTATTTGAAACATTTTGTTCCCTATAATTTTATTCCAAACTAAAATCCGAGGTTAGTATAGTAGCCTGGATCCCAATTCAACTCATTTCTAGTTTATGATAGTAATTAGTTATCAGTCTCTTATTTCTGATTTTATCTCTATTTTTCTATTTTTCCTTATGTATTGCATCTCTCCTCTTTCCATTTTTAATTCACACATTTTTAGTGAAGGATCATTGTCCCATTCAATGCTTAGGTCCTACTTGAGCCTATTGGGACAACTTCCTTCTAAGTATGCAATTTGGAAAATGAGTAATCAACCCCTTTGCATTGCTTCCCTTTTACTATAGTTCACTTTGGTGAACCTGATGTATGACATTTCCTCTTCTAATTTTAATGACTAGATATCCTTTGCATACATGTTGTACTTCTAGGTTCATGTTATTGTACATTTTTGTGAGCCCGATGTGTGACATTTCCATTTTGATTTTGGTGGTAGATCCCCTTCATGCATTAGATATTCATGTTTGATTTGATGGTTAGATGTATTTTTTTATTAAATGTGCAATTATTCTTAGTTGATGAATGTTTTCATATCTCTTTCAAATTTCATATTTATATTAGATCTATCTATCTTTTATTTTCTCGTGTATGATTTTTATTACATTGAGTCCTACCTATAGCATTCCAATTAGGAGAAGTAGTAGACTTATGGATTCCTTTAACCCCAAGTACTCTTTATTTCATAGAAATCTTGATGAGACAAACATGCCTACAAATGATATTCATCCTATTATTGAGAACAACTTTGTCCACTCTTCTCATGATGAAGATGATACCTTAATAGTTCCTCCTATGCAAGTGCTAAAGTTTTCTTGTGAATGAGAAAAAAATGAGCAATAGTTGGGAAAAGAGAAGTCTAATCCTGAGGTCATCTCTATGGTAGAGGTTTTGAGGAAGATAATTCATAATGATGAATAAGTGTTAATATCTTGTGTAGTATCTCTCTTGTCATTAATAACAATGTAAAACCTATTAGATATTGTGCCCAAGAATTAGGATTCATTCTACCTATCACTAGTGTCGAGACTTCCATTTATATTCGTACTTCAATACTAGTGTGTTTGCTTATGCTCCACCTATTATAAGGACTTCCATTCAAAACACTAATCCTACATGTGTTATCATTCCTAATGTTATTGTTCCTCCTCCTTCTTGAGTGTTCCATGTGTTTCCTTACCTTCATCCATGCCCACTTACTGTTAGGGTATCTATTTATCTTCACTTATTAATTAGATCATGTTGATTTAATTATTAAGTTGTCTATGTACTCTATTTTCACTTAAGCTGTCTCTTAGGTGCATATAATTAATATTTTATATTAATAATTTTGCGCAACCTAGCTTTTTACCTTTTAGGGTTTCGTTCACCTTATAGGTTGAACTCTTGTAATTATTGTTATTATCTTGGAATACAATTTCTCTCACACCGCTGAGATTTCCAAGCTCTTGCTTTTCTGTCTTCTTGGTTTCCTTTTAGTAATAGGTTATTTGCATGCAGGTGTTCTTGGCATTCTGTGAAGTTGGATTTCTCAACTTCTACATGGTATCAAAGCTTCCCTGCTGCTACCTAGTCTAAGGGTTTTGAAGTCGTGATTCGAAGATGAGAGACATCTTTTTTAGGGTTTTTTCTTCACCTTTGAGGAGGCACTATTTTCTAGAGCACTTTGAGCCAAAACAGACTCCATCGTTGCACTCAGAAGGTCTGAGAGAGTCAAAAACCATATAAAATTTGTCATTTTCAGCCACAGTGACCTCTGGGAGAAATGTTTTCCCTCCTAGGGCCGTACGACTCGAAGTTTGAGGCAAATTTTTTTTAACAAAAATCAAAACAGTGCATTTTTCAGTGTTTTTTGGCTGCAAGCAGCAGCACAACCAGTGTGCCACCCCGGTGCCACCCCCGCGTTGCCCGCCGCCTCCTCGCCGCCCGGCCCTCGCGCCGCCCGCCGCCCGGCCGCCGCGCCACTCGCCAACCGCCGCTACGTCACCCAGCATAGCAGGTGACATCACCTACTGGCTTTTTTTTCCCGATGGGGTTTTTTAAAATTTTCCAGTGCATCTTCTATTTTTCAATCAATTTTTTCGGCAACCAAAAATTTTGCGGTGTGTCGGGCCTGTGACGGCCAAATCACCTTCAAATTTTATGCTGTGACTAGTTTTTTCTAGAGAGCTCATTTTTGGAGGTGCAGTTGGTTTTTTGGCCGTAACTTGTGCATATAGTGTCTATTTTTAGAATATGAAATATCGTCGAAAAGCTCTTTTCGAGCCGGAGAAAATGGTGCTAGTTTGATTTGCTGATTCAGCCATTTGAGTTCATGTTTTTGGTGTCAAAGTAGAGGCTTTTGTTTCCTCCATCTTTGTATCTGGCGTCCAGGTTTTCTCCTCATTTTTTATGCTTTCAATAATTGTTTCTTTGCTGTATGGGGGATAGAATTATATATTTTTGGGGGGTGCAATTTCCTTTCTGTAATTTACTTCAGAAAAGACCCTTCTACTTCCATCTTCTTCTTCTCTCAATGTCAAACCCCTCTGCGGCCTGCCTAACACCACATAATTATCACACCTGGAAAGCACACATAACCAGGCTTCTTATGTCACGTGGCTTATGGTCATGTCTGGATGAGAACCAACCTGTCCTACAGCGTCCCTTTGAGATTTTTCAACATAGAAACAAAATGGATGAAGCCATGGGTTTGATTGCACTAAACATCTCCGACAGTCTCTTGTTTCACCTGGAAGGTTTGACCACTCCTAGGGCTATTTGGGGCAAGTTTTCAATCTTGTTTGGTACAGTAAATGAATTTTGGAAGCTTTAGCTTGATGCAGAGTTGACCTCTTTGACTCCTAATTTCCCCACTGTAGAGGACTTCTTGATGAAGTTCAAATCTCTGCATACAATTTTGCAGGGATGTGGGAAAATCAAGACAGATGATGAGTGTATCTATCTAATACTCTCAAAGTTGCGAGGATAGTTTCAGATCTTTTCTTCCACTTTCTACTCCACCATGGATGCTTTGGGTACTAGACACACCATGCCTTCATTTGAGACATTCTGTGATCAGTTGACACAGGAATAGGAAAAGATCCAACAAATGGATGCTTCTGGCTCTTCAAGCCAAGCATTGGTTGCTCATTCTTCATAGGGGAAACCAAAACAAGAAGCCAAACCAAAGAAAGATTCAGTAGGCAATGAGTCTTCCTCCAAACCTACATAGAAATCTAATTCAAAACCTCCAGCCAACCCTTCAAAGGGTAAATCTTCTTTGAAGTCTGCTGAGTCTACCTCCAAGACCAAGAAGAAATCAGTTGAGACCTGTAGCTTTTGTGGAAAGGATGGACATCCCATTTCTAGGCGTTGGAAATGTTTGGAGGCTTTAGAGGAAGCCATGCAGGAGCATCACATTTCAACCCCTCAGTCCATATCCTCCCCTGCAGGAAAAGGTCATGCTCTTACTACATGAGCAATGACCTCTGGGCCCACCTGGATTCTTGATTCTAGTGCCTCTCACCACATGACTTACACTCAGCAGTTGGTCACCTCACTTGCTCCTTGTGCTACTTTACAGATTACTGTTGGGAACTCATCTCATCTTTTTTTTTTGGGTTATGGTTCTGTTGCATTAGCTGGGGGTTCTCTTCAGGATGTTCTTTGTGTCCTTGACATTTCGACAAACCTATTGTCTATCTATCAAATTTTCCACTCTAGCTCTGGTAAGACAGTTGAGTTCTCACCACATGATGTGGTTATTCGGGACTTACATGATTCTAATATGATTGTGGCTACTGGGAGTGTTGACAATGCATCCCGCCTATACAGATTTGATGGATTTGAGTCTTCTGATGGCACAGGTTCTTATCTTATAGCACATGTAGATTCAGTGAGTAGACTTTGGCATGAGCATTTAGGCCATGTCAATTACAAATATCTTCAGCAGATGAGTAGTCAAACACTTGTTCTTGGGCTTCCACAGATTACTTGCACTGATGGGGTTTGCCAAGGTTGTGTTCTTGGCAAACAACATAGGGATCCTTTTCCTTATGGATGAGCTACTCATGCTTTGGCACCATTGGAGTTGATTCATAGTGACCTCATGTCATTTCCTACTCCTTTTTCTAGTGCCAGATATGTGCTTACTTTCATTGATGACTTCTCCAGGCGCACATGGGTGTACTTTTTAAAGTACAAGTCTGATGTCTTTGATTCATTTCAAGTCTTTAAGACATTTTTGGAGAAGCAATCTGGTCTTTCTATTTGATGGATACACACAGACAATGGGGGGAGTATGTGAACCAAGCTTTTAGGGATTTTTTCTCTGAACATGGTCTTCAACATCAGTTTTTAGTGCCCTACACCCCTCAACAGAATGGTGTGGAAGAGAGAAAGAATAGAACACTTTGGGAGATGGCTAATTATATGATATAGTCTAGGTCCATGGATTTGTCCTTTTGGGCAAAGGCAGTCAACTGTGCCAACTATATTTAGAATCAGATGCCTCACAAGGTGGTTCAACATATGACTCCTGAGGAGGCTTGGTCTCATGTCAAGCCTGATGTATCTTCATTTTGAGTTTTTGGTAGTGAGGCATGGGCATTTGTGCCTGATGCTCAGAGGAGAGCAATGGACCAGAAGAGTCAACACCTCATTTTTGTTGGCTACTGCAAGGATGTTAAGGCATACAAGTTGTTTGATCCTGACTCTAGAGAGGTCCTGTTTCGACGGGATGTCCAATTTGATGATCACCTTCCTACAGTAGATACCTAGCTTCCAGAGTCTACTTCACTTACCACTACTTCATCTCTTCCAGTTTCTTTTCAGGATGATGAGGATGATGATCTTGGTGATCCCCATTTACCTCCACCACAAGATCCTCCACAGATGCCTAGATGGGCTCATGTTACAGTTGATGCTGCAAGATCTCTAGCTGGTGATCCTTCCACTTCTCGTCGCACCCGGTCTCATATTGCAGGTTCTAGTCTTCTGAGTCATGCCATTTGTGATGATCCTCAGACATTTACAATAGTGATAGGACATATTGAGTGGGATAGTGCTATGGAGGAGGAGTATTCTTCTTTGATGAAGAATCACACATGGGATCTTTGTTCTCTTCCTAAGGGAAGAAAACTAGTGCGATGTAAGTGGTTGTATCGTACTAAGTTTTTTGCTGATGGTTTTATTGAAAAGTACAAGGGTCATCTTGTTGTGAAGGGTTTTTCATAGGTTGAGGGTATTGATTACACTAAGACATTTTCCCATGTTGCCAAGAGGAACTCTATCTGCCTTGTCTTATCCCTCGCAGCATCTCAATGATGGTCCATTTTTCAGATGGATGTGAAGAGTGCATTCTTGCACGATGATCTCACTGAGGAGATTTACATGGAGCAGCCTCTGGGATTTGTGTAGGATTCATCCTTGGTTTGTAGACTTCGACATTCTTTTTATGGTCTCAAACAAGCCCCTCGGGCTTGGTATGAGAAGATGGACTCCTTCTTGCTTTCCACAGGATTCACCTGATACCATTCTGATCCTACAATCTACATTCAGCATCTTGAGGATGATGTTGTAATCCTTGTGCTCTATGTTGATGATCTTCTCATCACTGGTAGCTCATCTTCTATGATTCAAGATGTTCAGCGAGCATTAATGGAGCAGTTTGAGATGACTGATCTTGGTCTATTACACTACTTCCTTAGTCTTCAGATTGTTCAGTCCTCTACCGGGATTTTTGTTTACCAGCAGAAGTATGCTCTTGACATGCTATGACACTTTGATATGCTTGATTGCAAGCCTTTTCCCACACCTTTTCAGTCTGGTGTTTCCTTGTCTACCTCTTGCACGTCACCTTCAGTGGATCCTACATTGTACTAGTAGTTGGTTGGCAATTTGTTGTACCTGACTCACACTCATCTTGATCTCTCCTTTATAGTTGGTCTAGTCTCTCAATTCTCCCATGAGCCTCATGAGAGTCATTGGCAAGCTGCCAAGCATATTTTGAGATATATTCAAGGCACTCTTATGTATGGCATTCATTACACATCAGGGGTTCCTCACATTGTTGGCTTCACTGACTCAGATTGGGCTGGTGATGTTGATGATCAAAAGTCTACTTTTGGCTTTATCTTTTGTCTTGGCTCTGGTCCTATCACATGGTTGTGCAAGAAGCAACATGCTCACACACTTTCATCTACAGAGGTTGAGTATAGAGCAGCAGTGCATGCTAGCTAGGAGATTTTATGGCTTTGACAGTTGATGACTAAGTTTGGATTTCCTCCTGATCATCCCACGGTTCTGTGGTGTGATAATCAGAGTGCTATTCACATTTACCGCAACCCGGTGGAGCATCAGTGCACTAAACACATTGAGATTCATATGCATTTCATCTGTCAGTAGATTCAAGATGGTGTTCTCTCTTTGGAGTACATTCCCACTGATGTGCAGGTTGCTGATATCTTCACCAAAACTTTTGCATCTCCGTGCTATCTTTAGTTGTGTTCTATGCTTGGGGTGATGGAAGTTGTCCTTGGGGGGTCTTGTTGAGGCCTTCCTTCCTTCATGTTTTTTTCAGCATGTTTGTTCTATCTCTTTTTGGAGAGGGGTTTTTCCCACTGGGTTTTCTCCTTTGTCTCCAGTTTATAGAGATTTCCTTGTATTGGGTACCTGATCAGGCCTTGTTGCTGGGACCCATTTCCTGCTTTCATAGCTGTGCTAGGTTAGCTTACCTCCTGAGCTTCACTTAAGGGAGGGTGTTAGAGTATCTATTTATCTTCACTTATTAATTAGATCATGTTGATTTAATTATTAAGTTGTCTATGTACTCTATTTTCACTTAAGCTATCTCTTAGGTGCATATAATTAATATTTTATATTAATTATATTGCACAACCTAGTTTTTTTAGCTTTTAGGGTTTCATTGACCTTATAGGTTGAACTCTTGTAATTATTGTTATTATCTTGGAATACAATTTCTCTCACATCACTGAGATTTCCAAGCTCTTCTTTTTCTATCTTCTTGGTTTCCTTTCAACAACAGGTTATTTGCATGTAGGTGTTCTTGGCGTTCTGTGAAGTTGGATTTCTCAACTTCTACACTTACAATATTGTTATATTTCCATATACCATAGTTCCTTCTATTTCCCATAATGGTCCAAACCTTTCTCACATATATCCAACCACTCTTTCTACTGAATCCACTATCAATAGCTTGATTCAAACCATTTCATCCTTGCAACCAAAAATTGGGTCCATGACTCAATCCAATTTTAACATTCATACTTGTGACACTACTAATCCTTTGTCCTTATATATTATTCATGTCGTTATCCCTCAATACATGGAAATTCCTCATTTAGAAACTTACAATGGTAAGGGTGATCCCTTGACTCATGTTAAAACCTTTCATACATTTTTTAGTGATTTTTCTCATGGTCATAGGTATATGGATAAAGTGTTTACTAAAACTTGTAAAGATAAATTCTTGCAATGGTGTAGTTATTTGCATCCTTTTTCCATTGACTCTTTTAAAAAACTTTCTAATGTTTAATTCAATGGTTTCAAAATAGCATTCATCCTAAGATTTCTTTGATTGATTTGATGCATTGTAAACAAGGTGTTAAAGAGAAAGTGACTAATTTTATTGGTAGATTTTAGAATTTTCATGCTCATATTTCTTATCATGTGATTGATATTGATGTTCAATGTATTTTCATTGCTAATTTACAAAAAGACCTTAGAGATAAGATATTGCTTTCTGAATTCTCTTCATTTACTCAATTGTGTGCAATGCTTCATAATTATCAAATTTAAGTGAGTCAATTTGAGAGAATGTATCCAATGGCTCTGGTTGATAAGAGTGATGCCACATCCCAATCCTTTTACAACTATCAAAAACTTAAGAGCTTCATCAAGACAAATAATTCATCAAACAACATTAATGGGCAAGTGGCAATAGCATTCAAAGGTGTGGCTCCTTTGTCATATATTTTTAGACCTTCTTGTAATTTTACACTCTTTTTGAATCTTTACATAATGTGATGTTTAATTTGATTAATGATAATGTTTTACAACCTCCTCCCATTAAACCAATTGACACATCCAAACCCTTGCCTAAATATTTTGATCACAAAGCTTTTTGTCAATACCATCGTCAACCTAGTCATGATACTAAGAATTGTTTCCATTTGAAATAAATTATTCAAGACCTCATTGATTCTAATGTTATATTTTTTGAGTGTTAATGATCAAGGAAGCAAGTCTGTAGCACCTCCCAACTAAAACTTGTAGATTTATACCAATCCTTTGCCTTCTCATTCAACCAATACCATTGAGTCTACTCATTTTTTACCTTCTTCTTCCACCCATGTTGTTGCCAATGACATTTAGTATACTCAAACCAAAAAAAATTTCAACCTTTTTTATTAATCTAAACCCGAACCTAAACTTGAACATGAGATTTGCATTAAATTTGATCCTAAAGAGATTACTAAAGCACACAATGGTCCTCTTTACATCATAGAAAAGGTTAATGGTCTCCTTTCTCATGATGTCCTTATAGATCCTACTTGCATGGTGAATGTTATAACCAAAGAAAATATTTACACTAGATAGATGTAGTGAAATTTCTATGAGAAATCCAATATGATGATCTAGACTTTCAATGGTTTCACTTATCTTGCCCATGGCTCTATTTATTTTCCCATAGAAATTGGTGGTAAAACCTTAGATGTCACCTTTTTTGTCATCCTAACTTCTAATCAATTTCAAGTTAGACTTGGTCTTCCTTGGCTCACCTCCATGAAATTATTAGTCTCTCTTATCCATAAGTGTTTGAAATTTCCTCATAATGGAGAAATTATCATGATTAATCATAGTATCCATCAATATTTAGTGCCTCTTGGGAACTTTGACCTTGACTTCTTTTGGCCTTCCATGCCTCAACCATTTCAACCTTGCAAAGATAAATTTTTTTAATCTTATCAAAGATTTCAAAAATAAAAAATATTTGTGAGCTTAGTAATCCTAAAGGTATTCCATCTCCTTTCCCTGGACTTGGACTTCTTCCTACTCCTCGTAAACCTCTTATATATACCTTTTTTCCACATCCTATATTCTATAAATGTTTTGCAGGTGATATCTCTCAACCTATTGTGGTTCCTTTCATTCTTCCCCTTAAAGAAGAAAAGGATTTGATGCCAATTGATCCTAAATAAAACCAAATCTCAAGAAAAAAAAAATGGAATCATTGTGCTTGTGACCACTGTCATAAATGTTGTACTAGAACCTGTGAGAATAATTCCCAAAATATTTCCTCCCCTAAGATACCCACTGGTTCTTTTATTCCATTTGATCAGCCTATGCATAGCCCAAGGGAGTAAGTTAATTTGAAAAACATGAAATTGAACAAACATGATTATTCTATTCATATCTTAGATTCTATTACAAATAATTTGGATGAAGAAGATAGTCTTGATCATGATGATTTTAATGTTCCTAAATAAAATGATGATGTTCATGCTAGTTATTCTAATGATATGGATGAGTGTATTGATGTTAATTATTATTTACTAGTATTGGAAAGTTGACTATACTAGTGTATATGACTTAATATAGTTGTGTCATTATGAAAACAAAGTCATATGATGTTTTAGAGTCAGCGCTCATGATAAGAAGATCAAAAATTGGCTAAGTGTTGAAGACTGGACAGTCTACAGAGTACTTGAAGGTCAGAGCATTAGCGCATGTGCATATGATAGAATTATGGTATGCGCCCTAGAAGTTAAGTTGGTAAGACCATATTCATGCTAAGTCTAAGAGAACATGATCAGAAGATTTAGTATGAGGAAGATACAGAGAGTTTAAGTTGAACAGATAGTGAATGCCAGAGAAGAACAGAGCAAGCAACTGACTGTTGGTATTTTGGTTAGCGGTTATATTATTATGGTGTAAAGCCTATGCATGTATTGTAATTAGGTTGTAGACATATAATTATGTTTGTTTGTAAACACGCTTGAGCCAATTCAATTGGAAGCGTTGTATGTAATCGGTTAAAGGGCCGACCTAGTTAATTATTTTGTATGTGCATATAAATATTACATGCACTATTGTAATTAAGTATGAGAGTTGATATAGAGTCAAGAGAAGCAAAGAAGACGTATACAAAGATTTCATAAGATGTATTAAATATTTGCAAGAGGTCAAAGCATTAGCGCATCAAAAGAACTAATCAGACAAAAAGTGTCACAATGCCTGTTCATCCTACAGATATAGTGTGTATCTGAGATCAGAAGGTTGTAGCCTTCACCACTTGAGCAGTGAGCTCTAGGACAATGTGTCCACACCCCTAACAAGGTTATTGTAAAAGACTCCTAACAGGGTCTGACCCTTGACAAGGTCACTGTTCTAAATACATTGTAAAGAAACTCCTAACAAGGTTAAGGATCTTCTAGCAAGGATCATAAAACACTAGTACAGATTATCAGTGGGTGTCAATTCCCACCGTGGTTTTTACCTATGTGGGTTTCCCCATAACCACATTGGTGTTATGTGTTGAGTTCATGTTTCTTATTTATGTTGATGTTCATTTCAGTACTTAAGCATTCAAGTTAAGTTTAAGAAGTAAAGCAAAAAGATTAAATTAAGTGAACACTGATTCACCCCCCCCCCCTCTCAGTGTTCCCATTCCTAACAATTGGTATCAGAGCTCTAGTCCTCAGAAAAGAAGTTTAACCACTTGAGGAGATCATGGACAAGATAGAAATGAAACATCTGAAAAGAAATCTTAAAGCTGCTCTTGAAGACCTAGATAGATCTGAAAAATAAATTGAAGAACTAAAAAAAAAAGTTAGTGATGCTCAAGCAATCATCAAAAGGCTAAGAAAATATTTGAAATAATGCTCTACTAGTGATTTAGAAATAATGATAAAAAATATGAATGAGTAAAATTCATCCCTGAAAGAACAAATTGAAGAATTAGATGATAAGCTAACCAACAATCAAGATGTCTATGATGAACAGATAAAAGAGAACCTTCAACTGAATGTAGAATTGAGGCAAGCAAACATGGAAATTTTGGAACTAAGGAACAACAAAGAAAGCTTGAAATCTGAATTGAAAGAGGCAAAGAATCACATTGATAAATTGCACACCTGTTTTGATTTCATAGAATCTTAGTTATATGCAAGGAGACTTAAAGGAGATACTAGTTACATTGGATACAATGAAGCACAGAACCAGATTGATAGCATGTAAGCAAGGATGAAAGCACCAAAAGACTCTATTGATACCAAGAAGATAGAAGATCAAACTAAAGATAATGTTGAACCACCTAAGGATGAGTACAAGCTATTAGATTGAACTTGTTATGCATGTCACAAGCATGGACATATAGCAAGAAATTGTACAGAGGTAAGACCTTTCAATGGTTACTGTTATTCATGCAATAAATTTGGTCATAGAGCTATGAATTGAAAGACAAGTCAGAAAAACAAGACTCAGCATAATCAAAGAAATCAGAATCAGCCAAATGTAAGAAGTTCTTAGAATATTACATGTCAAATATGTAACTATAATGGTCACTTAGCTAGACAGTGTAAAATGGTAACCCATGTCAATGCGCCAAGGAATACAAGGCCTCCAGTTATTTGTCACTCATGTAACAAGACTGGACACATCTCAAAGTTTTGTAGATCAAGAACACAAAGTCAGGAAAGCCCTAAAAAGCTAGAAGAATCCATACTGGATACCAAAGGAGAAGTCAAGTTTGTGAAAGCTTCAGAAGATGCGAGCATGATTTGGTCAGTGGAAAAGAAGGATAAGGTTGATGAGCATGTATTGGATGCATCCACAATGGATGCACCTCTACATCTGGATGAATGGCCCTCGGGGTCATAGGGGGAGCTAATTTAGCTCTAAAGCCCTATGCGGCTGGTATACTCACCCTCAGAGTATGCACCTTTGGACTTAACCTTTTGGAGACCAGAAGAACCTATGTGCAAGAGTGCACTAGCTAATTGATAACAAAATGAAAGTTGAAAATCGTCAGTGATAGCTTGGTTTACGCGACAAGCATTAATGGTGGAATTTTACTTTAAAGTACACAAAAGCTTTTAGATCTCTCATTGCATTCAAATTTAGAGTGATTGGAGAGAAGAGGATCCCTAGCATTTGATTGTGAAGGATTATAGATTGATTCACTAGTGATTAGCAGTGCATTTGATCAGTTGCAGAAGTGCTAATTCATCGCATCGATTCAGAAGTCTTTGAGATCATTTGGAAAGCAACATACAATTAAGTAATGGATACTCCCATTGTATTTGATGTGGTGAAGAAGAAGAGATATGTGTTTAAAAGGAATTTGTTCAAATCCATACTAGATGACCTAGAAGGTGCATTCTCCCGCACTCCCATGGGTGTTATGCATGTGGAAGATATCAAGCCATACATATATTGCAAGAAGGAACCAATAGGTTTGGATAGAATAAGAGTGCACATGGAAATAATGATGAAACCTAATAAAACCTTCATGGATGAGTATGCACAATTAGAAAATCATCCTATAGTGGAATATGCTATGGCATATGAATTCTATGAGTCAGAATGGATCAAAATCCTACTCAGCAGGGTCCATGATGACCTATTTTGGATAGGTGAAGTACTGGTTAGGATAATAGGAGATCTAATTCATGAGATGATGGACTCTCAAGGACATGAGCCATTCTTCCAGTGGGCAAGGATGTCAGAAAACTTGTAGAACAGGCTTGCAAATCAAGAAGTGATAGGTGTGGAATGAAAATAGAGCCTATAGAGGAGAAAGACATCAAATTGATGTCCATGATACTGGGATATAGGTTCCAACACAACAATAGAGTAAACAGTGTGTCAACGGCCACCATTCTAGTAGCAATAAGGTTGGTAAGAGAGAATGGAGAGTTTAATCTATGTGAAATCTTGCGTGCATAGCTAATAGACAACATAAGAGCCATCAAGCATGACAAGACCAAGATATTTAGGTTTGGGTCTTTAATAATCTATATGTACTTCCATATTCTTGGAAAGGTGTCTGATTTGTATCTAGACAAATCTAATCCCACTATGCCATAGATATCCTTAAAGGAATCCATAGAAAGTACCCTTAAGGATTACATGGAATTGGATTTGAAAACATTGAGAGTGAGAATGCAGATGAGGTATGGGATACCTGAAAGGATAGTTGAAAAATAAAAGGATAATATTTTTTTCATGGTAGAGACTGATACAACATGCATGGAGGCTATTGAACCAAGAACAAAGTGGATTCATCCACTGGGATATGAAGTTGAAGAGGCTATTCTAGAGGCTTATGCTCAAGTTTTGTTGTCAACACCTAAGGACCTCAATGAACCTAGATGGGGGACTTATGAAGAGAAAACAAGAGAAGTAGATGATGTATTGAATAGTGCAGCAACAAAAAAAAAAGTTGCCAAGGTTACTTCAGAGATTTTGAAAATTCATGGAGTATCTCAAGCAGACCTAGACAAATTAAGGCAAGAGAAGATTGCTTTGGAAATAGAGAGCGTAGCTACAACAAAGATAGAATCTGATGATCCAAATATGAAGAAGGTGAAAATTGAGAAATCAAATGATCAGAAGGGTAAAACTAATGTTACCCCTCCTCCACCCAAGGAAACTATTGACCTTACTGCTCCTCCTGAGTATAAGGAAATGCCTAAGAGGAAGAAAGAGATTAGCACCAATCAACCATCCTCGCGAGTAACAAGAAACAAGAAGAATACTCAAGCACCCCCAGAGGTAGGCTTCAGACCTAGCCTTAAAGTGTTAAGCATAAGGATTATTGATGAAGGCAGGTTAGATTAGGAAGGAAACTTCAATGAGAAATACAGTGAAATAGAAAAATCAGAGATTCATGAAATGATTGTCAAACACATGTTAAAGTTTAAGAGGACAGTCCTAGAACTAAAGACAATGATTCTAGAAAAAGTGTGGAACATCTTGGAATTCCTAAAAAGATTAGCTATTGAAGAGGATCAAAGGATTAGAGAAAAGACTCTAGATGACAGCTTACCAGTATGTTCTCTAAAGGAGAAAAAGTTGTTAGATCTGGTGAAGCCGCACCTTAGAACTAATACAAGAACCTTACATATAATTGACAAGAACTTTGAGTTAGTTGGAAAGGAAATGGAGAAAGTCTTTGAGAAGGTTTTCATGAACAAGTACATGTTCCCTCCTACTGTGCCCACAAGACAAGTGCCCACAAAGGTTGCAAAAGATTTAGAGACCATAAATGTACCATCTACAAGTCCACAAGATTCAGCGCATATAGTTGATGTACCCACAGAGGCAAAAAAGTTTGCGCCCATGATAGAGACACACAAAGATGACTCAATTTTTATTGATAATGTAAAATTTACTATGGCGGCCATAGACATTGATTTGGACAAGTTTGAAGAAGTCTTTGCAAGAACACAAGAGGTTGAAACACTATGTGGTAATACTCCTCCCAATCAACAAGAAGAAATATTGATTGAGGATATAACAAATGAAAAAGAAGAAAAGGAGATAGAAAAAGAAACATAGAAAGAGAAAGAAAAGATAGAAGAGGAGAAAGGAGAAGAAGAGGTAAAAGGAAGTGAGCCAACAGATAAGCCATCTATTGAAATGATAATCAAAGTAAAACAAGAAGTAATGGATAGCACTCCTATCAGTCCAATACCCTCAACAGCATTGTTGTCAAGTTTGACACCTGACACAACTATTTCGGATTCATGGGGAGAAGAAAACCTAATTAAGATCAATGTCTTAGCTATGGAGAAGGCCAAGGAGAAATAGGTAATGATGAATCCCCTCTTTGTAGAATATGTAAATATCTTGAACAACTTGTTACCAGCAGATAAGAAAGTGTCCAAGGTACACTTTGTTGATGATGTAAGTGCAATTCTTTCACAGTTCAAGAGTAATTTCTCTAACTTGGAAGAATCGACATCATTAGTTACAGAGGAGAAGTATATGAAGAAAAGATTAAATGAGTTGGTCAGTAACTTCTCACTAGACCTTATTTCACTCAAAGTTGGACAAGCAACTTTGAAAGAGTTTGCAACAAAAGGAAGGAAAATTATTGCTGACTGTATGAATCAAGATAATTTGACAGTCGATCACTACAAGAAGATTCAAGAAGCAGAGGAAATGATTGAAAAGGTGAGGAAATTAGTAGAAAATCCCTCTACTGATGTAAACATGTGTAAAAATGTATATCAGGGACATATTGACAAAATTGAGAAGGTAGAAAAGTAGATGTCAAAGATAAGGGCTAGGCAGACTCAGCTTAGAAATGCTCTTGCGCCCTCCCTAGATGTGTTGAATTAGAATATCAAGGAGATCAATGCCACCATGGTGACATATGATCAAGGTCCTAATTTAGATTTGGAGAATATGGAGAAACTACAATATGCCTTATGTGCCCATCTCCAAACAATAAATGCAATGATTGCATTTTGGAAGCAAGAGATCTGAAATTTATAGATTGCATACTCGGATGTACTTTCAGTGTAAGTACTTTTACAGATTCAGTTTTGTAACACCTTTGTCATCAATTTTAAAGGGGGAGTATGTATATAAAATGGAGCTATAGCTATGTAAAGAAAATGTATAGTAAGAAGATATAAGGGAGAGATAAGATAGAATATGATTAAGTGTCTTTTGTATTAAGGGATATTTAGTAACTTTGTCATATTCCTTTGTTGCCATCACTGAAAAAAGGGGAGATTGTTGGCAAGTTGAATATACTAGTGTATATGACTTAATATAGTGTTGTCATTATGGTAACAAATTCATATGATGTTTTGGAGTTATCGCTCATGATAAGAAGATCATAAATTGGTTGTGTTGAAGACTAGACAGTCTATAGAGTACCTGAAGGTCAAAGCGTCAACGCATGTGCATACGATAGAATTATGGTATGCACCCTAGAAGTTAAGTTGGTAAGACCATATTCATGCTAATTTTAAGAGCACATGATCATAAGATTTAGTATGAGGAAGATACAAAGAGTTTAAGTTGCATAGATAGTGAATGCCAAAGAAGAACAAAGCAAGCAGCCGACTGTTGGTATTTTGGTTAGTGGTTATATTATTATGTTGTAAAGCCTATGCACCTATTGTAATTATGTTGTAGACATATAATTATGTTTTTTTGTAAACATGCTTGAACCAATTCAATTGAAAGTGTTGTATGGAATCGGTTAAAGGGCCGACCTAGTTAATTGTTTTGTATGTGCATATAAATATTAGATGTGCCATTGTAATTAAGTATGAGAGTTGCTATAGAATCAATAGAAGAAAAGAAAAATTATGCGAAGAGTTCATAAGATATATTAGATCTTTGCAAGAGGTCAAAGCATTAGCGCATCAAAGGAACTGATTAGACATCCAATATATATAGTGTGTATCTGAGATCAGAAGGTTGTAGCCTTCACCACTTGAGCAGTGAGCTCTAGAACAGTGTGTCCACACTCCTAATAGGGTCCGACCCTTGACAAGGTCACTATACTAAATACATTGTAAAGCAACTCCTAACAGGGTTAAGGATCTTTTAGCAAGGATCATAAAACACTAGTACAGATTATCAGTGGGTGTCAATTCCCACCAAAGTTTTTACCTATTTAGGTTTCCCCGTAACCACATTGGTGTTATGTGTTGAGTTCATATTTCTTATTTATGTTGATGTTCATTTTAGTACTTAAGCATTCAAGTTAAGTTTAAGAAGTAAAGAAAAAATATTAAATTAAGTGAACACTGATTCACCCCCCCCCCCCCCCCTCAGTGTTCCCATTCCTAACAACTAGCTATATTTGTAAACTAATTATCTCTTAGTCCTAGTGACGAAGAAAGTGACCCATCTTCATAGCATTCTCCTTGTTTAGAACTGACTATTGTTCCATCCTTTATGTTTGATGTTTCTCCTCTTTCATGTTTCCCACCTTCCCTAAATAATACAAACCAAGATGGGAGGTAGGCGATATGCTTGAATAGATCCTCTTGAGTGGTGGATTCTTTATGTTTTCTTTTTGTAGTCTGCTTCCCCCACAATGTACTTCTTGTTATATTTTTTGTTTAGATTTCTTTAGATGACCCTTGTTTATCTATTGGTGTAAGGTGATATATGAATTGGCCTATTGTGGAATTCCTCTATTTGTATCTCACTTCTTATATATGTTATTACATGTTATGTTGTACATGTGTCATTATTTGTAAATGTGCTTTTGTGTTGTATAATTGGGGATGATGTAAAATGCTAGCTACCTATTCTTTTTGGTCTCTATGATACCATCCCCAAAAGACTTCTTCGTGTATATTACATATTATTCTTCCATTTTTCTTGTAGATCTACTACCTTTTGGGAATGATGATATTTCATCTTGATATAATTATAATATATATGAGTTACCATATGATCATATTGGCCCTTGATTTAGTAGATCCATTCCATTCTCTTTTTATATGTCACATTCTTCATTTCCCTTGGTTTTTCCTTTCTTATTGGTATCCCATAATGGAAACATCTCTTGTGGGTGCATGTATGCTCAATTAAAGTCATTGATCTTGTTAAGGCATTTCCAATCGCTTTAACATGGAGGCATATACCCTGCTCCTTGTTTCACATTTGCACACACATAATTATTCAATGTCATCTCTTTTATAGATGGACAAGGAGACAATTCTTTCTTTGTATTCATCTTTTCATTGTCATGCTCGTGTGCATTATTCATTGGATCCTTAGACTGGTCCTCCTTTTCTAGATCACTTTGGAGACAATGCTTTCCTTAGGAATGATCTTCTTTTTAGGATCCCTTAATAGAGACAGTGCTTCCTTAAGGACCAATCCACTTTGTTTTGATGGGTTGAATAGCATTAAACAATTTGATGGACTCCAATGTCATCTTTTGTAGTAGCACTTTCTTTTTGCATGATCCATAGTAAGGAAAAACTTACTAGTTTAGTGCTCTCTCTCTTGTTGGCAATTTGGCTAATGTGGATGCAGAGATGTTGTCATTATGGCAACATATGATCTCTACTGAGAGTGCAAAATCTGGAATGCAAGTATGGCAAGTTGAAGGAAGAAATTGTCTAAGTATGGATACAGTGATCCTGACAAAGCACTCGATGAAGATTTAGTTGGTGACGTCCATTGGAGCAATATTTTTGTTTGGGTAGTTAACTAAAGCTTCTACAGAGTATGAGGATACCCCATCTCAGTGCGCATAAAGTTTGGAGCAGTACAGACGAAGTTATTCGAAGTTTACCGAAGATAGTTTTGCAGACAGAACGGTTTTGGAGACAGTATTAGCGAAAGAGTTAAGGGATTATTTTGCTTGTCAAAATAATGACTTAACATTATGAAGGGATGACATCCTAGATGTTTACCCTTGGATAAAGTTTTTGGAAGCCGACCATATGAAGTTATTAGCTCTAATAACTCATATATTAGGCATACTTGAAATGTAATGAGTATGATGTTTTTTTGTAAAAAGAAAGAAAAGGATAACTTGCGAAAGTTGTATATTGTGATAGCACCAAAGGCTATTGATGCGAAGTTGTAAGCAGTACCATATTATAGTCAGAAACATTTTGTATTACCTGTTTGGGCAGTGAGCTCAGCTAGAGATCAGGTTTTGTAATCTAACTCCTAATAGGGTTAAGGCTTCTAACAAGGCCTAAAGTCCTTTAACTAGGATAGATCTACTATACATTGTAAATAGACTCTTAACAGGGTCCAATATCCCTAACAAGATACTTTTGATTAGTGATCTTTGTGGGTACCATCCCCACCGGGGTTTTCCCTTGGCTAGGGTTTCCTCGAGAACATATCATGTGTTATGAATTCTTTCTATTTACTGCTATGTCTGTTAATTAGCTTGATAATCTTTGTATGCACTAAAGTAATCTGTTATATCCATAAGTGGGAAAAAGTAAAAGTTTGTGAAATAATGATTCACCCCCCCCTCTTAGTATTTCCTATTTCTAACAATTGGTATCAGAGCACAGTTACTTGAAGAAGGAACATTCAAGAAAAGCTTAGCAGCTTGAGTAAGATCTCTATGGATATGGATCAACTTCAAAAGAATCTTGAAGAAGCTCTTGAATAGATTGATATGCTTACTAATGAAAGAAACTCCTTAAGAAGAAAGTATGAAGATGCAAAGAATGTTATTGACAAATTAAAAGGTAAGATTGAAGATCTGAAATCTGAAAAGGAATCTGATATTCTTGTTGAAGATTGTGATGAATTAGAAAAAGAAAATGAGATCCTTAAGCATGAACTGAAGATAGTAAATTTGAAGCTTAGTATGAAAGATGGAAATTTGAGATCTGATAATGAAAAATTGAGAATTGAGAATGAAGATCTGAGATCAAGACTTGAAAAGGTAACATCCGAATCTGAAAAAGTAAAGTGCAGTATGCAGAACTTGAGAAGTATAATAAAATTGTGAAAGGTGAATTGACTCAATCTAAACAACAACTTGAAAGGCTATATCCTAATGGTGATAGGATTGAAAAACAAATTTCTTTTGGAGAACCATTCTTTGATAAGACTGGATTTGGATTTAGTATGTTTAGAACAAATCATGAAAGTAAGAAGCTAGATTTGAAGACATCTAAAAGTATGGAGGAAATGAAGCTAGATGAGAACACATTGGAAGATCCACCTAAAGAAGAACCACCTAGAGAGAAAGAAGAATCAAAGCAAGAAGAATCAAAATAGGAAAAATCATCTAAAGGTATGCAAAGAGAATTCAAAGGTAGATGTTTTGCTTGTAATACTATTGGGCACATGAAGAGAGATTGCACAAGTAAGCAATTTAAACCTCTTAATGGACATTGTTATAATTGTCATGGTTTTGGACATAGAGCTAACGAATCTAGAAGACCTAAAGTAATTTTGAATAATTATGATAATAGAATGATTGGGAATACTAACAATGCAGATAAGAGATCTATTGAAGAAATGAATAAAAGAAAAGTGGTAGTATGTTTTAGATGCAACAAAGTAGGACATATTGCTAGAAATTGTAGGTCACAGATTAACCAGCAAGGACAGAGATTTGGAAACAATAGAATCATTTGTCAGATATGCAACAATTTTGGACACTCAGCAAGAGTTTGCAAAATGAACAATGGAGGTTATCATCATAACCCTAACCCTAGGAACAATGCAAGAAGGAATGAAAATGCAGGAAACAAAGAGAAAGGTTGTTGTAGCAATAAAGATGAAGTAAAATTTGATAAAGGCACAGATCAAGGAGGTATATTCAGCACTGAAAGTAGTCAGGAAGGTAATGTATCTGATGGTAAGGATGAATCTTTACTTGACCCTTCTTTAAGTACTTAAATTATGTAAGTTTCTGTAGTTTAGGATTTAGGATTAGTGTAGATTAGCAATTTGAATGAGTTAAGTTTTGTACAGTTAGATATAGGTTTGTTATGTTGTACTAATGTTGTGGTTAAGTACGCAAAAGAAAATATTATGTTTTGCGAGGTCGCAAAATGTTTTATGGTTACAGGTTTGCAGAATCAGGTTTTTGAGGTTTTAGCGGCAAAATGAATGAATGCGATGTCAGATCGAGTTAATGTGAAGTGTTATTAGGTCAAAATCAAAGTTATTATGATTTCAAAGTGATTGAAAAGAGATTTGAAAGAAGAAAAAGCAAGTTGAGGATGATTTGAAGAAGTTTGTAAGTAGTTTGCAGCGCCGATCATACCGAAACCCTAGATTTGCAAAGTTGAGGTATTTTTTGATCTTTAATCAGTTGATAAGATGGATATTTCTATGGTCCATAATGTTAAAGATAAGAATAGACCTAAGATTAAGAAAGAACCAGTAGAACCAGCTGAAATTGATGACAAACTAGTACTATCATCCGTACCAGACGGAGTATTACACATTGAGAATGTTAAAGGATATTTAGGTTGCAAGTTTGAAACCTTGGGAGATGCAGATTTTAATGATGATTACAGGAAATTGTATAATCAAGACATGTCAATTAAACTAGCTTATGGGCACCTAGAGAACAATGAAATTATCAATTATTCCATGAAGTATGAATTTGATGATGAGGAATGTACCAAGACCATTTTAAGTAGAATCCAAAATGGGAAATTCTGGATGGAGGATAGAGTTATTGATATAATTGGCAACCTAATTCATGATGTTACTGGATTATCAAAAGTTGGAGAGATTCCACTGAATGAAAAGAACATGATAAAGATTGTCTTAGATAACACTGGATCTAGTTATAATGGTAGAGGAATTGTGATAAGTAAGATTAAGCAAGATGATGTTAGGTACCTTTGCAAGATCCTAACAATGAAATTCTGTGGTAGTTTAAGGGAAGATGACATGGCTGCAGGAATGGTTCATGTAGCTTATCTTATGTGTATTGAGAAAAAACAAGTAGACCTATGTGAAATTCTGAGAATTCAGTTGTTTGAGAACTTAGAAAAGATTAAGAAGGCTAAGTACACATAGTTTAGGTTTTCATCTCTAATAACCTATATGTTTTTCCACATTTTGAGAAGATTTCTGTACACAGTTGACTGGAGTGACAATGTGAACACAATGGAAAGAATAAACTCAGTCTACATGAAGCACCTAATTGATAAAGTCAATGACAGTGTGAAGCTTGTATTGAAGACTTTTCAGAATATGGTTAAGAACAGATCAAGGATTCGTCAATCCTTAGTTGAAAAGCATAAAGATGACATTTGTTTAATGGTAGACACTGATTTCACCTACATTGAAGCAGTTGAGCCTAGAATGGAATTCATAGACCCTCTTGGCTATGAAGTATCTGAAGCAGAAACAGTAGGATATGTGAATAGACTATTAAAGTGTGAGTTGGATGGTCATGCAAATAGGTTTGGAACCTATGAAGAGAATTTCAACTTTGCAATAAGTTTAAAAGAAAAGAAGCAATCTAGTAGGAGAGTTGAATCAACTATAAAGAAAATACTGAAAGAATCAGGTATGTCAAGTCATGAGTTTGACATAGCTAAGAAGACTACAGAAGCCTTAAAGCAAAGTGAAAATCTTGTAGTTCGACCTATAGTATCTAGTGCAGACCCTATTGATCCTATTGCAGTAAAGGTAAAAGTTGAAGAACCTGAAAAATTTGAAAGGGAAAAATCCTTTTCTCCTATTCCTAGCAAAAGAGTAAAAGAGAGTGCAACAGGACCTGACAAGAGACAGAAAGTGATTGTACCACCTGTACCTAGAAAAGTAGCAGAAATTAAAGATGATGATGTAGTTTCAGTCAAGAAGAAAACTTGGAAACCAAGAATTGAAAGAGTTAATGAAGATATATTGCAGCATGGAGACTTCACTAAGATAAACAAATACTATGATCTATATGGGTCATTTGATAGATTAAATTTTGAAAATGCAATGATTACACATATGATTTTGACAGATAAGAAATTTAGCACTATTCACGATAAGATCCCAAAAGATTTTTATAACAGACTTGTGAATAGAAAATAGAGAGCACAAGAAGAGGACACAAAGATGAGAGAACATGTAATCAGACAGTTCTGTGAAGTTGAGGATGAAGATCATTTGAAAAGAATCTTGAAGCCTCTTGGAACTTTATTGAGAACTAAGAGAAGAACAATTCTTATAATGGCAGGCAAAAAGGAGGAAGTACAGAAAGAGACTGAACAAGCAGTAATGCAAGTTCTTGCAGATATAGTTGCAGGAAAGCATGTTGGATCAGATCCTCAACAGAAGCAATCAGAGGAACAACATGCAGAGGAAGTTGGTATTGAAGAAGTCCCATCTTCTTCACATATCAATATTAGCAAAGAATCAATGGACATTGAAGGCACCAAAGTGACACTAGAGTCAGATGATGCAGTGTTTTGTGATCTAGGAAACATTGTTGACAATTTGGCTTTAGGAGAGCTAGAGAAGGTTACAGAATCATAAAAGGATACAGAGGTAGAGGAAGCACTAGCTGTATCAGAATCAGTTCCAGCAGAGCAGACAGTTAAAGGTAAACAAATTTTGATAGAGGTCACTACCTCTAGTGCACCTTCTATACTAGTTAAGGACATTAGCACACCTGATAGTAAGAAGAGACAAATTGGTTCAATTTTTGAAGACCTTGGAAAAGAGGTTGAAGATGATGATCAGCTTGAGTTCATCACATCTCTTAATAAAATTATTGGAAAGAATAAGAAGGTGAAGGACCTTGAAGGCAAAGTTAGAGTTTTGACAGAGAAACTTGAGAGTGTGATCAGCACTAAGGTATTTGACTCGGATCCACTTGAGAAAGCTAAAATGGTAATGAACTCTTTTGACTCTGAATTTTATAACTTGAAGGATATTGCTAGAATAAAAGCTCAAGAAGCTTATGAAGCAGAAATGCAACAAAATATAAGTGTAAATATTCGAAATGATATTGGTAATTTGGATGTATGTATAAAGAATTTGAGGAAACATTTTGAGACTAGAAAGAGTTTGTATATACAATGCACAAAATCAGAAATCCTATCAGTTGAAGAAGATAAGAAGATCAGAGAGAAGATAGATGCAATTACAGCTGAGACAAACACATTGACAAGCCCTAATGTAAAGATAAGTTATGTGGAGAAGAACATAAGGAAGTTAAATGATGAAATCAAAATGTTAGTAGAGGAGAAGAATAGAAAGATGATCAGGATTAACATCTTGAGAGAGCATGTCTCAATCAAGACCTCAATTGTTGAAGACCAAATTGAGGAGTGTCTTTTAGCAAAGACATCTTTTCAGAAGTCTAGCTTTAATTCCCTGCAAGCTTGTCAGATAGCAGCATACAGATTGAGTACCTTACTCAATGTTGCTGAATCCATCAAGAAGATATGGGAGAAAGATTTTGAAACATGGAAGTCAGAGTTTGGCGACTGTGTTGCAAGCCTACCGGCTTTGTAATAGCTGATAACAAGGTATCAAGTTTTTTTTTGAAATTTTTGTACACCCTATCTTTGTCATTGTTGTCAAAAGGGGAGAGATAGTAGAAAATTGATAATATGTTGAGGAAGGATACTCATAGGGGGAGCTATTCTATGGAGTATAATATTGTATATGTTTTGCATAACATTTGGCCACAATTTTGTGTAAGTGTTTTGAAGTTTTGTTTGCACACTTAGCCAATTTTCCCATATGTTGCCACTAATGACAAAGGGGGAGATTGTTAAAAATTTGGTTAATGTGGATGCATAGATGTTGTCATTATGGAAACATATGATCTCTACTAAGAGCGTAGAATCTGGAATGCAAGTATGGCAAGTTGAAGAAAGAAATTGTCTAAGTATGGATACAGTGATCCTGATAGAGCACCCGATGAAGATTTAGTTGGCGACATCCACTAGAGCAATATTTTGTTTGCGTAGTTAACTGAAGCTTCTATAGAGTATGAGGATACCCTCTCAGTGCGCATAAATTTTGGAGCAGTATGGACGAAGTTATTCGAAGTTTACCGAAGACAGTTTTGCAGACAGAACGGTTTTGGAGACAGTATTAGCGAAAGAGTTAAGGGATTATTTTGCTTGTCAAAATAATGACTTAACATTATGAAGGGACAACATCCTAGATGTTTACCCTTGGATAAAGTTTTTGGAAGCCGACCATATGAAGTTATTAGCTCTAATAACTCATATATTAGGCATACTTGAAATGTAATGAGTATGATGTTTTTTTGTAAAAGGAAAGAAAAGGATAACTTGAGAAAGTTGCATATTATGATAGCAGCGAAGGCTATTGATGTGAAGTTGTAAGCAGTACCATATTATAGTCAGAAACATTTTGTATTACCTATTTGGGTAGTGAGCTCAGCTGGTGATCAGGTTTTGTAATCTAATTCCTAACAGGGTTAAGGCTTCTAACAAGGCCTAAAGTCCTTTAACCAAGACAGATCTATTATACATTTTAAACAGACTCTTAACAGGGTCCAATATCCCTAACAAGATACTTTTGATTAGTGATCTTTGTGGGTACCATCCCCACTAGGGTTTTCCCTTGGCTAGGGTTTCCTCGAGAACATATCATGTGTTATGAGTTCTTTCTATTTACTGCTATGTCTGTTAATTAGCTTGATAATCTTTGTATGCACTAAAGTAATATGTTATATCCATAAGTGGGCAAAAGTAAAAGTTTGTGAAATAATGATTCACCCCCCCTCTCAATATTTCCTATTTCTCTCTCTCTCTCTCTCTCTCTCTCTCTCTCTCTCTCTCTCTCAATTTTTGGATTTGATGAAGACTTAAGTCACTTAGGGGCTTGATATTTCTTTGTCTCCTTTACCTTGATAATATTGTACTTATGCATTGATCTAATTTATTGCAATCATGAGTTTATCTCATACTCTCACTAAAGTGGAGGCTAAATGTACCATCCTAAAACGTTAGCACACATAATTAGATGTTCTATCAAGCCCCATTAGGTATTTTGAGATGTTATGTCGATTATGCTTGATCCTATCAACCTAATTCTTATTTTTCCATAATTTTTCCACCATCCCAATATCCGGTCCTAATTCTAGATCAAAACCCTATGTACATACTATTTCAAATTTAATATACCCAAGAACATAACATTTGAGACATTATGTTCACTTATTTTGGCCCAAATTTGGATCAAAGTATGGGAAATTAGATCCCATGGTGGGCTTGGCTTATTTTTTTAATCGTAATATGATGGATGAGGTATATAAACATATACATTATCAAGTGCAATCAAGTTTTCATAAGGCATTCAAGAGATCAAGCAATCAAGCATTCAAGCAATTGGATTCAAGATTTGAAGGCAAGCATCCAAGATATATTTTATTCTCAATCATCCAAGTCAATTCCAAGGAAATATTATCCATTGAAGAATGATTCTTTCTCATGATTTCCAAATAGAGGAGTTCTCAATTGAGCCAAAAGATCCTTCCTTCCATCCACATTTATCTCTCCTTCATTGCAAGTGATTACCAAACATAAATACATTGAATATGTAGGAGTGGAATTCATATATCCATGCATTTTTTTAAGGAATACTTGATTCTATTCTACATTCTAAGGTCAGCTCCTTGAATTCAAGCACATTAAAAAATATTCATGGGTATGAGAAATTTATACATTTGTCCAGGAGGGTTTATGCAAGGTGAATCAAACATTTACCTTTTCATTTTCAAATTTGATTCCTAAATAGGGGTTTGACCAACACAATCCCCTTTTACCCAACCTTTTCCCCATTTTTATGTGTGTAAGAACATGTTACAGATCTTTCATAATTTTTTTAGGTAGACCGAGAATAGTTGGAGAGTCCCCAAAAGTTTTAGACAAAAGTGCCTGGAATAGAATGTTTGAAACATTTTGTTCCTAGGTAAATTATGTTTGATCATTCTGTACCCTACAATTTTAGTTCAAACTAAATTTCTAGGTTGGTACAACAATCTGGACCCCAACTCATCTCATTTCTAGTTTCTAGTGGTTAGTTATCAATCTGTTATTTTTTATTTTGTCTCTATTTGTCTATCTTTCCTTATACAATGTATCTTTCCTCTTTCCATTTTCAATTTACACATTTTTAACGAAGGATCATTGTCCCAATTAGTGTTTGGTTCATACTTTAGCCTATTGGGACCTCTTCCTTCCAAGTGTGTAATTTAGAAAAGGAGGGACAATCAACCTATTTTTATTGCTTCCTTTTTCCTATTATTTACTATCATCTTGCATCAATCAACCACACTTATTTCCTTTAATGTCTTGTTGTGCATGTTCTTTAAAATATTAGAGCAACCATCCTTCCATACAAGATCTTAAAGTATCTAGGAGAACAATGAAGTCAATCATTTTTGGGGTGCTTTTTGGGTATAGCTTTGATTATTTTATTGTAATGCATTCATGAAGAAGATATCCATTGTTAGTTTATTTTGTAGATATATAGCTTATGGTTAGGCTTGATTAGGTCTTTAAATAAGTAGTCTGATTTCCATCATCATCATGTTGGAATTGAAACATTCTTGTCCCTTTTAAATAATCATTTTCTTGTTGTTTGAGTGATTTTGTGAGTTACAAGTTGGACTTGCATTTTCAAACACTAGAACTACACATTTGTCACCCAATTCTGAGCATTTGACTTTTTGACTTTTTACATTTTTTGCATTTTTCTACAATGTAGGGTTTCTACATATTTGGTTGTTACTCTTACATATATGCATTATATTCATATTCATTTGAGCTCTTTTTTTGTGCTTTGTCTTTTTATTTTTCTATCATTTTTCAAGTTTGACCATATTTGTGCATTTGCTTCGCCAAACATGTGCATCTAGTGGGTATAGTTGTGCATTTGCTTTCTATTCATGCACTTTTTTTTACAAAGAGTCATATTTTAGATTTGGATTATGTTGAGATAACCTTTTTGGACTAACAAAGTGGTGCATTTTTTATTCATGTGCCCAAGAATTAGAGTTGAGACAAATAATGCTTTTTGGATGTCTATTTTACATGCTTTAGTTTCTTGATTATCTTACATTTTTTATTTCTAAGGGTGAATGAACAAACATCCTTGTTGTAGTTTATCTCACATTTGGATTTCTAAAGATTAATGAATAATTGTTTGGTGTTTTTGGTTCATTTTCCCACTTTCTATTTAGATCCCAAGATATTATGAAAGTATCTTTTCCCCTTTCCTTCTATGGGCCTTGGGTGTAAGTAAAGTTACAATACATTCTTTCCTTTTTTAGAATGCCCACCTTTAGAGAAGTGATCACTTCAAGGGAATGACCTAAAGTATCTTTTCCTTATGTTCGCTATATAAATGACCAAGGTGAGAGATAAAACCTAACTTTATCTCTATCTCAAGGAAATACAACTAAACACCTTAGGTTAGTATCCCACCCTATTGATTGAGATTATTATGTCAATTTTAGTGCAAGGGAGGGTACTCACCATATGTATTTCCTTGAGATAGAGATAAATTATTGTGTTGTATAAGCTAATTATGGCTTCCAAAAATAGGTTGAGCGCTTCTTGAATTGGACCCCATTAGTTTTCCTTATCTAGAAAAGAAAATAATGTAAACACTCCTTAAGGTGTGAGAATTTGAGTTGAAGAAATACCAAGATGTGGGCTTGAATTTGTTGCAATAAAGATATTGACCTTAGGGAGAAATTTCTTGAAGTGTTTCCAATTGTGCTGAAACCTGTGAGAAATTTGGGCTTTGAGGAAACTTGGTCATACCCTAATTTGAGTAGTTTATCACAAAAAATTGTAAAACCATTATATTTTTGTGTTTGATGTGGTTTCTTGACATATTTGATCACACAAAATGAATCAAAATTAGTCAAACTTTCAAATTAGATTAAATTGTCAAAATTCACCAAACATGCACTTGTCCTCATTGTTCATGTGCATTTGGTTCACTAGTCTTACACATGTAAACATTCTTCATCCACTTTTTCTTAACCAAAATTGTGCATTTCATATTTGTTTACATGTATTTGTTGATGAAGAGTCCATCAGTTTGGTGAATAATAATCCAACAAAGGAAGGTACAACCTTGATGATTAGGAGAGTCTTATATCAGGAAGAACAAGAGAAGGAACCGATACATAGTAAGAATCTATTTAGAACTAGATGTTGTGTGTGTGAATTTTGTACCTAGCTGTAGACACAACACTTCAGTAAAACATTAGAGGTTAGCAAAAACTAAAATCTGCAATGAAATGAAAACTAAACTAACCAGGTGATTTATTGCCTTCTAGTAGATGCGAGTATGATACTTTCAGGTCAAACCGAGATCAGTGACAATGCAACACCTAAACGAAAGATTTGAATGCAAAAAATATGAAAGACTATGAATGCAAATTAAACTATATTTTTGGATTTTCTATGCAATAATATGAGAAACTGTATGAATCTAAGCTAATATGAATTGAAATTGATATGCAATTTTAATCTAAGAATGATATGAAGATGAAATCTATGATATAAAAATATGATATGAAACTATGCAAAGATTATGATCAACTATGAAAGATCTCACAAATCGCCTGTCGCAAGTGCTTAATCCTTTAGTCGCCAATTCGCCAGAGTAATTGTGCAAATTCGAGTGTTGATAATTATGAAGAGCTGAGCCTTGGTTTTATAGAAATCCAGGGCTTTGAGGATGCAAGAGAAAAACCATAAATCACTCTTGATAAAATCAGGTTGATTTTTGAGTTATCAAGAAATTAGAGATAATTAACTCACAAAAATCATGCAAAAGCAGTGTTTAACTCAAAATAGAGTTTTAGATAAAATTTCAACTCATCATCAAATGTTGAGTTTCAATTTTAAAATTGATTGTTAATTTCTAGTTGCTTGCTTTTTTTATTGTGCATGATTTATTTATAAATTAATAAAAAATAAAGTGATTTATTCTCAACTTAACTAAGTTTTGAATTAAAATAATTGATTTATGGGTTAATCAATTATTAAATCAAACTTTTATTCAAAAACTATATCATTAAATATTGACAACTGACTTTAATTAATTAAATAAGAATTTAATCAATTAGTCATGAGATTTTAGATTTATTGTCAAATTAAATAATACAATTTAGGAATAATTTAATTAAATCTAATTGAATAATTAAGTGGCAGTATTAAATCTAATTAATTAAATATTCAAAATATTCAATTAATCAAACTTTAGGATAAATAGGATTTATCGCCAAATAATAATTAAATTAAAGATAAATAGGATAAATAAGAATATTGCTAGGAATATTCCTCGATGCAGAATTAAGGATAGAATCAATTAGGATTTGATAATGTGCAGATGTGCCTTAGGTTAGGACTTTGATGTCGATTTCGTTCGAATTGAAGATGTAGGAGGTTAATGAACTTATAGCCCATTTTTGGGGTATTACATTTTGCCCCTCTTTGAATCACTGTGCAAAGCGTAGTGGTTCAAAGAATAGTCTGTGTAGGATAAAGATATATGAAATTGATTTGAAAGATGAACTGATTCCGAGATAGAAATCAATTGAAAGATTGGAAAAAGAGATACCGACCCAGGCCCAGAATGACCAGGAATTGAGATGATGCTAGCTATATCAACAACGAACCGGTGATTACAAAAAAGTGCCAAAATGCCTGATTCTGAACCTTATGATTGTGAAGAAGTGAGTGACCGATTCCAAACCTCAATGTTCTTATATGAATCATATTGGTATCACATCCTGAACCCATCGGTTACAAAGAACCAAGGAAATAACACTAATGAACCGATTGTTACAAAAAGCTAATATAGTTTACAAGATAGATTTAGGATACTAGATTGATATGGATCTCGATGAATCTGATATGCCCCAAGCGATGATAGATTTTCCCCAAGTGAAGAGGTCTTTTGATGAATCAATAACTAGACATGGTTGTTGTCTTGATTACTGAGAGAAAGATTTGATTACATATTTAGATTTACAGACTATGAATGATGTGCAATACCATGCCCCCTTCAGGATTAAAATTGAAATCTGACAAGAAAAGTTAGTGTTGAATGGTTTAGAAGCATGTTAAGTGATTTGAGAAGTGGTTGTGCACATCTGAGAATGCATTCTGCATCGTTTAGAGGTCCTAGAGACCAAGTTTGACTAGGTTAAACCATGAGTTGACCATGGTTGACCAAGTTGAAATTTTGATAGTTTGATGTAAGATAATTAGTTAAGTTGAATTCTAGATTTCTATGATGATTGAAGGTCGATTATGCAAGCAGTAGATCATCATGGGTCCAAAAATTTTAAATCATGATTTTGACATAGTAAACAATCTTAGATTTTAATTTTAATCTCGAAAATGAGTTCATAACGTCAAAATTAGCCAGGGGTGCAATTTTTGTGAAAAATAGAGCACTTTTGAAAATTAGGTCAAAAGCTATATAAAGGCCGGAAGGGCCATTTTCAATTCATTTTCATCGTTGACTTTTGAAAACCTTGTGGAGCCCTCTGAGCGAGAAAATGGCAAAAATGAAGGTACCTATGTCTTCTCATCATTTTGAGCGCAGCCAGAGGCATCAGAGACCTCGATAGTATGGACATCCGGTAAGTGGACCTCTGTGCCTCACTAAAAAGTCAATTTTTCTTTGTTTATAGCATTTTTATCATATTTTTTGTATGTTTTCAATTTTGAATTTTTGCATGCATAGAAACTCATATGAGTATCCCTATGGGCTCGTACAACTTTGCAATTCTAGTTAGGTTGTCATATCACTATCCCCCAAGATTCGTATGAGAGGGACCCAAGAGTCATACGACATTTCGTCGGGTCCCTCATAACTTGTACAAGGAGATATACAGTGTCGTATCATCATTGTTTATCGTATGGTAACTTAGGAAAACTCATATGAGTTCCAATGCCAGTCTGCTTTATCATTTGAAAAACAGTGAGCCCAAAACTCATTTCTAGGTCAAATTTTTGAATTTTCTAATCTTTTAGCCTGATTATTGAGTCTTTGATCTACCTTCTGAAATAGTAAACTATTCAATTCCTACATTTGTAGCCTGTATTTCAAACAAATTACTGATAGGGTTCCCTATTTTTGTGCTATGCAGGTCACATATCATGATGTTCATGTGCGCATCTCACATCCAACTACACAGAGACTCTGTGTTTCATTGCCTGATCCTATGAGAGTTCGTCTTACTTCATGCGGATTTGAGTATCTGGTTCATTTACCTAAGATTAGGGTAAATCATGGACTATTGATTTCTTTGATAGAGAGATTTCATTATGAGACCTAGACTTTCCACTTGCTGACTGGGGAGATCATTGTTACACCAGAGGATGTATACCATATACTGCACATTCCCTTCCATTCAGGTCAGCATCCAGAGTATGTGAGTTCAGGGAACTCTGGTTTACTAGCATTCAGACATCTTTTTGGAGATGATACACAGCTGACTAGTTCTATTTCCTAGGAGACCTTAGTGCAGTGCTATGGTAAGACCCATAGATTAGAGTGCATCCTTGTCGGGATGATAGGAGGTATTATTATGTTCGACCGCCAGCAGAATGGTCTATTGATGGGCTGGGCCCCGATGGTGGCATGGTTGATGGCTACTCCTTCTGAGTTAGCTTGGGGTCAGTACATGCTTACACATATGTTCTTTGAGATGCATGAGGTAGTGTATCAGGAGAGCAAGTCTTTTGCTGCTGGTGCTTTAGTTCTATAGATCTGGGCATGGGAGCATATCCCAATTTTGAGACTAGTGTGTTAGTCACGGTGACAGCCATAGGAGCCCATTATTTATATTTATGCTGGACATGTTACATAGGTTCGCATGGGCCATGTAGAGTACTGGAGATGGTGACTTGATGACATGACATTTGTACGATGGAGGCCTTATGCAGATATTGAGCCTTGGCCTACTGCATGAGAGTAGTTCAGTTTCTTCTTCCAGTGTCGTGTGTTGATTGGATGATCATCCTTTGTACTTGAGTGATTTATTATTACCAGGGTGTGGTGACAGTGTGGACGAGTGCAGGATGCACCTCAGGATTATGCCACTTACGCTTGGATATCCCATGAGCTCGGACTTGGATGGATCATGAGGCTTTCTTACGCCTTGTGTTCATAGGAGTATAGTGGTATTATCGGTAGGGACTGGGAGTATAGACCACAGGTCGTTGATGCTGGAGTGACAGATGGCTTTATATCATGGCTTGCAAATCACTTGATCTACAATTTCTTTGATCCCATAGAGTTGATACCTTCCATGGAGGAAGCTATGGATGTTACTAGAGCTTCGATGAGACAGGGCTCGAGACTCGCATAGGCTCTGATTTTGCACCCCACACCTCTGAGGCCAAGAGCAATGGCTCCTCCCCAAAGACCAACAGGATAGATGAGGCCCCCTCATCCCACTAGTTCTGCAACAAATAGGCCTACAGGTTCACATAGATGAACTAGGGGAGAGGGTAGTACTTTAGGTAGTGTTGGTACTGCTGAGGAGGTACTTGTAGCAGAGCAGTGCGTAGGTGGTGGTGATCCAGATCCATTACAGGGTGATACTTCTTTTGATTTAGGTGCTGAGGTGAGACGTCGTAAGGCATAGAGAGTTGAGACCACAGAGAAGCCAACTGCTAATACTGATATGCCAGTGGTAGATACTGATCCTATTGTACCACTTACTCCACAGGAGGTTGTGAGGAGACTCAAATTACAGGTCAGGGAACTAAAGGTGTGTAGTGCTCGCTAGGAGAAGAGGTTTCTTGAGGTAGATAGACAACGTGCTAAGCTTTGTGGTGAGGTTCAGATATTACAGGTAGAGGTTATTCATCAGACCTCTCAGGCCACATATTATGTGTCTGCATACTATACTATTGTCCAAGTTGCACAAAGAGTTCCTTCATATTCTTAGTATATGTTAGCATCAAAGGAAGCTAGGGCACCCAGAGAAGAGGTAGTGCCAGATGCACCACTGCCAACTCCACCAGATGGAGAGGATCAAGCTGACAGCTGATCTATCTTCCTAGTCTAATATTTTTGATCTTTTGTCTATAGATATATTGTTCTGACTCTAATAGCTCTCATGAGCTCATTCTTTTGTACACTGTGTCAGTAGTGCACCCCTGGCTAGTTTGAGTTTTATGATATGAGATCGAGATTTTTGGTTGTGACTTCATGTGTACTTGTCATGTGTTTGATTTCAGATGATATCATGTGATGTAAATTCCATGAGTAGAGTAGAATGTATGTATGGATTTATGCAATGCAATGGTTTCTTTCAAATGTATGAATGTTATACAAATGTGATTGATTATGGAAAGTATATATATGGAAATGTATGTAATGCAATAGATGGAATGAATGATTATGAATATGTAATGTAAGTGCAAATGCAATGATACACATAATATGTTTTGCAGGTATTGATGAAGACAAGTACTCAGTCTTATGTCAAAAAGGATGTTTAACCTAGGATTGTGACTACTCGCATTTCTGTTAGGAGACCTTCGTATGAGATTCAACTCCTCATTTTTAGGTTAAGTATAGTTTTTAGAAGAATTGTTGAAGATTTGCAAGCAATTTGTGAGATCATGCAAAGTGCAAAGTGTAAAATGACATGCAACCTGGACCTAGGACCTAGTCACTGATCACGTGTCGGTCATTTTTCATCATTGAGTTTTTAGGTAATCGGATAAATCAATCCAATGCCCACTAGTTAGGAAACTACGAACATATAAATATTGATTTGAAAGCTCAAGAATCAATACAATACCCATTGGCTATACAACCATGAACATATGAATATTGATTTTATTTTCAGAATGTCATATTAGATATAATCACCAAGGCAAAAATGCCAGGATGACCTGAATATCATGTCCATTTTGATATAGCAATTTGTATAAGCATCAAAACATAAACGTTGTGATGACCAGAATATGCCTTGCATTCAAACACATCAAATAGTCAAGAGATCATTCTAAATCCAGTGTGAATTACCCGTAGTGACCCTTTATCGTTCACATCCTTACGCAAGATCGTGTTTCATAGTAGGAGAAAGAACTCACTCAAAAAGACAATAGTTAGATCAAACTTCTTTGAATTTTTCAAGTATCAATGGTCGAGGTATGCATGGCCATCCAATTCAAGATAAAGGCTCTTACAGATAGACACCATTTAAATCCACAATTTCCAAAGTTGTTAGATTTTCACATACAAGCAGAAAACAAAGAAAAGATTATGCCCCCAGTCATCAGTCTCTAAATCCTGTAAAGGACATCATCGAAGAGCTCAAAGGACACAATATAAAAAAATCTCAATGTAAATCAGTAAGCATACAAGTAGATGCAAAATCTTTTCTGGAGACGAGACAGACTGACTAACTTAAATGAAGCTTTAAAAGACTTTGATTGGATATGATACATCTAAGATACATTGGAGGCCATAGGATATGACTTTGATTGCCCCCAAGTGTGAAACATTGATAGGATACAGACACTTGAGCTTATTGGTGTATAGACCGACTTATTGAAAACAAAAAAGTGGGAACAAACTGGGAAATATGTACAAACTAAAGCAAGACTAAAAGCTAGGAAAGACCAAGATTGTACTAATAGATGGAGCGTTTTGAAACAAGTGGCACCCATTTGCCGGGTTTTCACCATCTTGGTAGAGATTCTATTTTTGCTACCAAGGCACCTGTTTCCAAGTTTTCACCAAGGCACTTTTTCTTTTTCTCATTTTTTTGGATTTTTCTTTTTTCCAATTTTTTTGTACTTTTGATTTTTTTTTACTTTTTTTTTGTGAATCACCAAGGCGCCCATTGCTAGGTTTTCACCAAGATGTTCATTTTTTTAGGACTTTTTCCAATTTTAAAGATTTTTTCAAGATATTTTACCATAGACTAAATGCTTTAGGCATAGAATTTCTTCAGATGGAGAATATTGATTGGTTCTCAGAGCTGTTCTCCTTTAGTCGTTGAGAGTCGATAGGCACCAGAGCCAAAAGTAGCAGTAATAACAAAGGGACCCAACCAGTTGGGTTCAAACTTCCCCTTGCGCTCCTTATGTGATTGATTTTTAGGATTCTCTCTCAAGACTAGATTGCCAACCTGGAATTCTCTGTGTCTGACTTTCTTGTTGTAACCTCTAGACATTCTCTTATGATATACTCTAAGATGATCATACGCTACTTGTCCGCACTCATCAAGTAGTTCAAGTTCTTGCAACCTAGACACTCTGTAGTCATCATTAGTTACTAGACTGTGTATTCTGATTCTTAGTGATGAGATTTCAACCTCAATAGGTAGTACTGCTTTAGACCCATAAACTAAAGCGAATGGAGTAGCCCTAGTGGACATTCTGATACTTGTTTTGTAGGCCTAGAGAGCTGGATTAATCATAAGATGCCAGTCTCTTCCTATTTTATTAACTATTCGGTGCAAGATTTTCAATAGATTCTTGTTTGAAGCCTCTGCTTGTCCACTCCCTTGAGGATAGTAGATATATGACCAATGTTGTGTAATTTTGAATTTGGCACATAGATCATCCAAGTCTTTGTTCTTAAATTCTCCATCATTATTTGTGACTATAGAATGTGGAATACCATACCGGCATATGATGTAGTTCAAGATGAACATAGAGATTTTCTTTCCAATTGCTTTTGTTAAAGGGACGGCTTCTACCCACTTTATGAAATAATATGTAGCTGTAATAATGTGGGTGTGCCCATTAGAAGAATGAGGATGTATGGATCCTATAAGATCAAATGCCCATTGATAAAAATGCCATTAAGTAGTGAAGGGAATTAGATCTCTCCCTGGAGCATGAATTAAGTTGCCATGCACTTGGCACTTTTGACAGTTCTTAGTACACTTGATAGACTCTTTCTCCATTTCTGGCCAATAGTACCCAGCCCTAATAAGTTTTTGAGCTAGTGTTAAACCGTTCAAGTGTGACCCACAAATACCATTATGGACTTCCTCTAATGCATGTTGAGACTCTTCCCATTCTAAACATCTAAGTAGCATACCATCTAGACCACGTTTGTATAGATCATGACCAATAATGACATATAAAGAGGCATTACACATAAGGTATCTCTTTTCATGATGGTTAAAGATATCGGGAATGATTTGGTCTTTGAGATAGGAGAATAGGTTTTTATATCTAGATGAATCATGACCTACAATAGTGTAGATCATACAGGTATCAGGGAGTCATATGCAGGATATGATAGTGCTTCCACCAAGAACTCGTAGCGTAGCTCATGTTCAGGCTATTGTAATAAAGTAGATAATGTTTCCATTGCATCAGCAACCTTATTCTCTATTCTAGGTATTTGCTCAAATGTGATAGATATGAAATATTTCTTTAGATCATCTCCCATTCTCTTGTATGGAATGAGATTTTCATCCTTTGTTTGGTACACATCATTGACTTGATGAATTATGAGTTGTGAGTCTTCATGAATGTGTAATTTTGTTACCTTCCACTCAATTGCTACTTTCATTCCATTCAAAAGGGCTTCATATTCAGCAATATTGTTTGTACAAGGAAATTTAATTCTGAATGCCTTAGGAATGGAGTATCCTTGAGGAGCGATAAACAAGATACCTCCTCCAGATCCATTCTATGTATAGGAGCCATCAAAGAATAATTTTCATTCTCTAGAAGAAATATTCATGATAGAGGAATCCAAGAATTCCATTTACATTGGTGTGTCATCAAAAAAAGGTGCATCTGCTAATTGATCAACAATAACTTGGCCTTTAATAGCTTTTCTTTCAACATATTCAATGTAAAATTCACTTAAGAGCATGACCCATTTGGCTAGTCTACCCATGAGGGCAACTTTGCTTAGTAGGTACTTTAGTGGATCTATCTTAGCTATTAAATGTGTGGTATGAGCCAACATATAATTTCTTAGTTTTTGTGATGCAAAGATCACAGCTAGACAAGTCTTTTCAATCATAGAATAGTTCTTTTTATATGCCACCAATGTCCTACTGATATAGTATATAGCTCTTTCCTTCTTGTTCTCATCATGTTGTGCAAGCAATGCCCCCAATGATGTATCTGTAGCAGAGACATATAAGATCAAAGGATTCCCTTGAATGGGAGGCATTAAGATAGGAGGATTTGATAGATATTTTTTGATATGATTAAAATTATTTTCACATTCCTCGCTCCATGCAAAGGTCACATCTTTATGTAATGTCTTTGTAAAAGGTTGTGATATGTCCACTAGCTAAGATATGAAGTGTCTGATAGATTGAACTCTCCCTTGAAATGTTCTCATTTGACTGATGTTCTTATGGGGTTGCATCTCCATGATAGCTTTAACTATTGCTGGATCAACTTCAATTCCTTTCTTTGAAACAATGTAGCCTAAAAGCTTTCCAGAAGTGACACCAAAAGCACACTTCTTAGGGTTTAGTCTATGACTAAACTTCTCCATTCTATCTAGTATCTTGCTCAAGTCATTTAGATGTTCAGATCTTGTCATAGATTTTTCCAAAGTATCATCAACATAATCCTCCATAGTTCGATGCATCATGTCATGAATAATAGATGTCATAGCTCTCTGATATGTAGCACTAGCATTCTTAAGCCCAAATGGCATGACATTCCAAGAGAAGGTACCCCACACACATGTGAAAGTAGTTTTCTCTTGATCCTTTGGAGAAATTTTGATTTGATTATATCTATAAAAACCATCCATTAAAGAATACATCTCGAAGCCCGTAGTCATGTCCACTATCATATCAATGTTGGGTATTGGAAAATCATCCTTAGGGCATGCTTTGTTTACATCTTTGAAATATGTGCATACTCTTATTGATTTGTTTGGTTTTGAAATAGGTACAATATTAAAGATCCATTTAGCATAATCAATAACACAGATGAATCCGACTTTTAGTAGTTTCTCTAATTTAGCTTTTACCAAGAGTGCAACATGTAGATGCATGTTTCTCAATTTTTGTTTAATAGGTTTGACGTTTGGAGCTATAGATAAATGGTGCATTATAAGATCAAGATCCAACCCTGGCATATCTAAATATTTTCATGCAAAGTTGATCTTCTTTTCTGTTAAGAATGTGGTAAATTTTTTCTTTTCTTCTTCTGATAAGGATTGTGCTACATGGATCAACTGTGGTTCCTCTATTGTTCCCAAATTGATATATTGAGTGGGCTCAATTAGAACTGGAGATCTATCTTACAAATGACTCAGAAGAACATCAAATATCTCATCCTTAGGTGCCTCAGAGAGGTTTTCACCTTTAGATACATCTTTTATTTTTACTTTTGTAGGTTCTGAGATTGCCACAAAGTGGTTTTCACCCTCATAACTCCTTTTCTTTTTATTTTTATTCTTATTTTTTTGACTAAGATACTTGATGTCTGACTCCATCATGCTAACGCTCGGTTCACTGATGGAAGTCCTCATAGGTTCAACTGCATTGAGGTAGTAAGCAATGGCATAGTCATTGGGAAAGGTATAAATACCTTGGCTCAGATTTGTAGAGGTTTGGTCAAGAAGGTCAGGATGTTGGATAGTCAAAATTGTGAAAGATTGGGAAATAGTGTTTACCGATATGGATTTTTCATCATTGGTCCTAACCCGACGCTCGATTTAAAAGGTGATATTACAACTTAAGACATTCAATTCGTGAATGGGCTCAATGTCATTGTGGGAGTCCACTTCAGCCATTGGTGGATCAGACTCGTTAAGTTCATCATTTCGCTCTAGACTTACATTGGGTTTAGGTGCATATTGGTGAATAACATCAACATGTTTCTCTATGATAAGCTCATCTTCTTCTGGAATAGCTCCCCATTCATAGTCATTTGACTCCTCATCTATGCCTCTAGGAAATCTAAGAACATGAGTAAAGTCAAGATGAATACCCCAAGAAGGGTTTCCCTTAGATTCTGATTTGAATTTGTACTCATGGGAATCTGTCTCAGAATAACTACCACCTTCCTCTTTGTTTGTTTGATTATCTTCAAGATTAGCTAGTTCTTGTGTTGCAACTATCTCTTGCTTTATAGTAGGTTCTTGTGTTTCTACTACATTAATTCTTTTTATTGGATCATCTTCAACTTCAAGGAGGTCTTTTATTTCTTTAGGAAAATGCTCATAAGGAATGAGATCTTTAGTGGTGTCTGAATCATCACTATCAGATTGTTCTGTCATTTCTTCCTTTAGTTGATTTGATGTGGATGGCTCAATCTATTCTAAGACATGTGGCGAGTTCTTGCTAAGACAAAAAGGCTTCTTCTTATATCCTTGACCTATTGTATTCTTGTTCGCTCATCCACGATGATCAAGAGGTGACTAGAGACCCTTACCCTGTAGTCCTAGAGGTCCTTTTCCAGTATATCCCATTTTAGTGATCAATTTATCTCTTGGGCCATATGACTTAGAAGGGATATTCGGTATTTTACCATCGCACTTTTGAACAACTTGAGATTTAGGTTCATCTTTGTAGAGCCATGCAAGCACAGCTTCATCTTCTTCAAACTCTTGTTTAGATACTTGTTCTGTAACAAAATTTCCCTTATATGCCTCGAGAGGTTCTTTGGACTCAATTTTAGATAGTTTTAGAGTTTGTCCATAGGACTTAGGTGAGATAGGGAGAGACGTCAAAGATAAGACTGACTCTATAGAATATTCTCCCATACCATTTTCTTTGATCTTGACCTCTTTAGCAATGTCTTCTATTTTGGATGTTGAAGCAACATCTAGCTACTTAGTGGAAGATTCTTTGTTATTAGGAACAAGTTTATCAGCACTTTCTTTCAATGCATTGCAAGTTGTGTATAGATCAGCTGGAATCATCACTTCTACTCCTTTGTAAGGAAATTTCAAACACTAATGATATGTGGAAGGAATAGCTTTCATTTCATGTATCCAGGGTCTCCCTAGAAGGATATTGTAAGCCAAAGGTAGATCAAGAACTTGACATATAGTATCTCTGATAACAGGACCTATTCTGATAGGTGAGACAATTGTTCCTTTGGAAGATCTTTCTTTCTCATCATATGCTTTGATAGTTATCTTCTTTCTAGGATCAATGGCCATTTCTGAAAATCCCAATTGTGTAATCAAGCTGAATGAACAAATGTTTAGACCAACGCCCCCATCTATCAACACACATTTGACATGATAGTTTTGGATCAAGACTTCAATGTGTAAGAGCTGGTTATGTGGATAACTCAAGGAGTTATCATCTTCCTCTGAGAAGGAAATATACTGTGGAGACGTAAGATGACCAACCATAGTCTAGAATCTATCTAAATCAAGGTTATCAAGAACATTGGATCCGAGCAGAGCTTTGTCTAGAATGGCTCTATGAGCTGGAGATATCTGAAGCAACTCAAACATGGAGATTTTTGTATTTGTATGCTGGAGTTGTTGGACAATACTGTATGAAGTAGGCCTCGTGTCTTTAGAATTTGAAGATTTAGATGTAGCCTTCTGTTTAGAAGCAAATGAAAGATTGAAAGGCACCTTAGGGACATTTGATGAATCTGGTATTTGTCCTTGTAGATGTGCCTAAGCTTGTGATCAAGTAACTGCATTAGCTGATTGATTTTCTCTATATTTTCTCACAATTATGATAACATTGCAATGCTCAAATAGGCATGGTTCAACCATATTGATAACATCATTGTTTCCAGAGTAGGCATAATTAACTTTAGCACCCATATTAGGCTGAGAAGAAGAATCTTCCTTACCATGTTTAGGAAATGGTTTCATGAATGCTGTATGATCATTATTTCTCTTATGATTATCAATCGTGATTTCTCCATTATCAATTTTGTCTTGTATGATGTGCTTATAGCGAACGTAGTTATTAGTCTTATGACCCTTATTGTGATGGAATTCATAGAAATCGTTCTCTCTCCACCATTTTAGTTTTGGGTCAAGATCAAAGACCTTTATCTCAGGCAAGTAGATGATTTTGTTTACCAATAGAGTTTTCATGGCAGATTCCAAGGATTCTCCAAGAGGAGTGAATTTTTGATTAGGATCTGTAGCCCAAGGTTTGTAATCAAATGACTTTTTGTTGGGCTCTGTTGCTTTAGCTTCAGAAGCTTTGATGGCTTGGGTGCCAATAGTGAGATTGAAAGTGGGTGCCTTGGATGGGGCACGAATAGCATCAACAATGTCATCTGTGACAATGCCTTTATTCTTGTTCTAGTTTTTGTTCTTGTCTTTAGAACTAGATCCAGATTCATACTTGTCCTTTTGAAGTGTGATGTCTCCTTTTTTCACAAGTACTTTCTCAATTTTGATGGCATTATCTACCATCTTATCAAAAGATGTATGATTTTGCATTTGTAAAGGGTAGTTGATTTCTGGAACAAGATTGTTGATGAAGATTTCCAGCTTCTTAGTTTCTAGAATGGGTCTAGCATATAGAGAAAATTTCTTCCTACATCTCTTGAGAAATGTCAGGAATGGTTCACCTGGATATTGTTTCAAATTGCAAATGTTGATCATGGTGACTAGATGTTGAATATTGTAGGAGTATTGTTGATAGAATAGTTTGATTAGCTCCTCAAAAGTCTTGATAGTAGGAGGCATTCTAGAGAACCAATGAATGACTGCTCCTCCCAAAGATCAAGGGAAAAGATGCATTAAGTAAGTTGGTTCGTGCATAAACTCCATAGATTGAGTACAAAATTCTCTGACATGATCTTGAGGATCAGAGTTTCCATCATACTTATCATATTTAGGCATCTCCACTCTCTTAGGGAATGGCGGCATGTACAAGTCTTTATCAAATGGAAAAAGACATAAAGCTTCCATGGAGAACTCCTTAGGTTATTTTTCTTTCTTAAGTTTGTTAAGTTTGACTTGCATGGCATGCATCTGTTTCATCATAGCCATGATAGGAGTTTCTTCCTCATGTGTAATGATATCTTCAACATTTAAGTTTGGAGGGAGTTTAGCTCCTTGATGAGCTAACTTTGAAAGTATGCTTCTATATCTTCATTCAAGAAATGTTTCATCATTCGTTTGAAGTTATCATCATTTTGATATTGGGAAATTTTAGAAGGTGTAGGTTCTTGATCCATACCATGTTGAGAGTGATATCCTTGAGATCCGTGATGTGTCCCTCCATGAGACATGTTAGGAGTTTTAGGACTCCCTAGATTAGATTGAGGTGGACTTTTTTTATTACCTCCGTGAGTTGATGGAGGGGGTATGTAACCAGTTTTCAATCAAAAATTGCCAAGACCGTCCTCTTCGTAAAGACAAGAATTGTAGAGTTTCTCAAGAGTTGGACCTATGTGAGTAGACAAAGTTGCAGTGTTAAGTGCTTCTCTGGATTTCTTATGTGAGGAAGCTCTAGTTTCCACCATTAACCTTGGGTGAAGCAAGAAAGCAAGGTGAAGACAACTGAAGAATGACTTGATTCAAGAAGATCGAATGACGCAACATTGTCAAGATTGAAGTGATTAAAGATTATATCAGACGTAAATGAAGGATACTATGCCACAGTAGTGTGGGTAGATGCCCAATAGATGCCGGGCACAAGCTCACAACACTTAGCCATTTTAGCAAGAAGACTGAATTTGAAGATAATTTTGACAAGATTTTGACACAAGATGAAAAAGACTCAAATCGATAAATCAGAAGGCAAAATTAGACTCCAAGTCTCACTTGAGGAAAATGAATGAATTTGTTCTAGTTTCTTCCAAAACTCATACGACAGTTGCAAAAATCGCATGACAGTTGATAGCAGGATTTGGACTTTTTGTTTCTTACTGGTGGCAAAACTTGTACAACACTATACAAGTTGTCATACAACAACACAGGGGTTCTGAAATGACAATTGCAAAAACTCGTACGACAGTCTGACCTTGTGGGATGACTTTTGACTCCAGAAAGGCATTTTACTTTAGATTTTGCAAATTTTAGGTTTTCAGTTTCAGATTGTTTGCAAATTTTTCTGTCCAGGTTTGAAGATTATTCTTGGATTGTTCATTTTCAGTAACCAAATAGATAAACAAGCACACAAAACAACAAGAAAGTGATTCCAAGCACATCTAAAAATAATGAACAGGGGAATAAGAAACGCTAGGCATGAACAATCAAGTGACTGAATGTGCTAATCCCTAGGAGTGCTAATTGTGTATGTTCCAAAAATTTTTTAATAATGCACATATTCCTAGAAAAATAAAAATTTGGCCTCACTAGGGTTTGTAGTAATGGTCTGACTCTACAACTTTTGTGATCTTAAGAGGGCGAACTCCAATCCAGGCACACCGGGGTTTTGACACAGTCCAAAAAATTAATCAATCAGGAGCTGCTAGGGAGATTTGACATCCCAACAAGAGACCACACCTGTGAAGATTTCCTCCACAAGGACATTTATATAGCAGTTGTTGCTACCACAGAAAAAATGGCTATTACTGCTTGAGATTATATCCACGTGGTTGACCCCATTAAGGGAATGTCCACTACGGTTAACCCTCTCTAAAAGTGACTCACAAAAGATACCACATGGAGACTGGTTCCATATTCAAGGATCTGAGTTTCTGATAATACCCAAAAAGGGAGTAGAGCATAGTCCTCTAGCCTTTTTACTTTTAACCAAAACAAAGCAGATAGATTAATCTTACACGCTAAGACCAAGATTATCTCACAAAGATCTATGACATCAACCACTTATGATATATCAACCTCTTCAGAGAGAGAATGTATCAATCAAAAGTTGAAGACACACTAATCTAGTAGAATGTGAGACTCTCTCAGTAACCTCCCTACCTACAAGGGGATCCTTTGTCAAGAAGAGCCTCACATGCATGAACAAGTAGAAGAAGCCCATTCTCTCGAGATCATCCACAAATAGTGTTCATAGGGCCTATTTACTATGTGTAATAGATATGCAGAAAGCAAATATATGTTTGTTTTATATCCCAAAATGAAGTCTGTGATATAAAAGCAAAAAAAGTCACACAAGCTTGACATGTGAGAGTTCATTTTAATCCAAATTGAAATGTTATCAGCTTGAGAAGAATACCTGAATTCCTCGCAACAGGCTTAGTAGGTTTTTACCTATTTTAGCAATTTAGTTGTGCTTTTTCCAATCAGATTCAACAAATATCAATAAAAAATAGAAGATTTCAATTGTTAGGGTTAGCTGTTAGTCCAAATCTAAAAATCAAATCTAAAAAATTGCCAAAAATCTTGAAATGACAACTAAATCCTGGAGTCAAAACTCATACAAATATGGGTTACCTCCAAGATGACAGTCTGGAAACTCGCAAGACAGTGGGTATCTTCTCATATGACAATTGAGCTTCAAAATGACAATGTGCAGCTTTTGATATGAGCCTCGATAAGATCAACTATCGTACGACAGTGGGTACCTCCTGGTATGACTTTCTGACAAAAGTTGTACGAAAAATGTACGGATGAAAAATAAAAGATCAAAGTTTTAACCATAAAATGATAAAAAATTGATAGAAATTGAATGGAAACCTATTTCAGGGCCCCACAGTGGGCGCCAGAAATGTGTGTGTGAATTTTGTACCTAGCTATAGACACAACACTTTAGTAAAACATTAGAGGTTACCAAAAACCAAAATCTACAATGAAATGGAAACTAAACTAACCAGGCGATTTACTGCCTTCTAGTAGATGCGAGTATGATACTCTCAGATCAGATCGAGATCAGTGATAATGCAACACCTAAATGAAAGATTTGAATGCAAAAATATGAAAGACTATGAATGCAGATTAAGCTATATGTTTGGATTTTTTATGCAATAATATGAGAAACTGTATGAATCTAAGCTAATATGAATTGAAATTGATATGCAATTTTAATCTAAGAATGATATGAAGATGAAATCTATGATATGAAACTATGCAAAGATTATGATCAACTATGAAATATCTCACAAATCACCTATCGCAAGTGCTTAATCCTTCAATTGCCAATTCGCCAGAGTAATTGTGCAAATTTGAGTGTTGATAATTATGAAGAGCTGAGCCTTGATTTTATAGAAATCCAGGGCTTTGAGGATGCAGGAGAAAAGCTATAAATCACTCTTGATAAACTCAGGTTAATTTTTGAGTTATCAGGAAATTAGAGATAATTAACTCACAAAAATCATGCAAAAGGAGTGTTTAACTCAAAATAGAGTTTTAGATAAAATTAGTCATGAGATTTTATATTTATTATCAAATTAAATAATATAATTTAGGAATAATTTAATTTAATCTAATTGAATAATTAAGTGGCACTATTAAATCTAATTAATTAAATATTTAAAATATTTAATTAATCAAACTTTAGGATAAATAAGATTTATCACCAAATAATAATTAAATTAAAGATAATTAGGATAAATAGGAATATTGTTAAGAATATTCCCCGATGCATTATTAAGGATAAAATCAATTAATATTCGATAATGTGTAGATGTGCCTCAGGTTAGGACTTTGATGTCAATTTCATTTGAATTGAAGATGTAGGAGGTTAATGAACCTATAGCCCATTTTTGGGGTATTACAAATGTAAGGTTCAAGACAAGGTGTGTAATGTTGTCATAGGCAGTGGAAGCTTTGGTAATCTTGCTTTGGAGGAGCTTGTTGACAAGTTAAAGTTTCATAGGTTGAAGCACCCTAAACCCTATCAAATTACATGGATACAAGATGAGTACAAGGTACTAGTAAGTGAACAATGCTTAGTTAAATTCAAGATTAGGAAGTATTATGATGAGATTTTGAGTGATATTATGTCTATGGATGTGTGTCATCTCTTTTTGGGTAGGACATGATAGTATGATAGGAAATCTATGCATGATGGTAGAAGGAATGTTTACACTATTGTTACTAATGGGGTAAAACAAAATTTGTTGCCCTTAGAGAAACCTCTTAGAGGTCGAGTGTGTACTAGTGCAAGAATTTGTCTAGTGGATGCCAGGAATTTTTGGGATGGCATGAAACATCATAATGTGTATTTTTCATTGATACCTAAGGAGTCTAAGGAGAAGGTATTGGAAGGAGAACATCCTGAGGGAGTCCCTAAATTTTTGAATGAATATTTTGGTATCATATCAGATAATGTTCTTGATGGATTACCACCAGTGAGAAGTATCAGCCATTGCATGGACCTAATACTGGGGGCTAGTCTGCCTAATAAAGTAGCTTATAGAATGACACCGATAGAGAGTGAGGAACTCAATAGGCAAGTGAAAGATATGTTGCAGAGAAGATTGATCAGAGAAAGCTTGAGTCCATATGCGATACCAGTAGTGTTAGCACCTAAGAAGGATAATCAATGAAGGATGTGTACCGATTCCAAAGCTATCAACCAGATTACCATCAAATACCAATTTCTCTTGCCAATGATGGATACCTTGATGGATTGCTTGAGTGGAGCCAAGTACTTCACCAATATAGATTTAAAAAGTGGCTATCAACAGATTAGGATTAAGAAGGTGTGAGTGGAAAACTGCATTCAAAATAGATGAATGTTTGTATGAGTAGTTGGTGATGCCTTTCGGATTGTCTAATGCACCAAGTACTTTCATGTGATTGATGAATGAAGTCTTGAAGAAATTATTGGGTAAGTATGTCATTTTTTACTTGGATGATATCTTGGTTTTCAGTAAAAGAAAAGATGAACACTTGTTGCATGTTAGGAAAGTATTGCTGAGGTTGATGGAAGAAAAGTTGTTGATAAACATCAAGAAGTGTACTTTCATGAAGGATGAGTTGGTATACTTGGGATTTGTAATTTATGTTGAAGGATTGAAGATGGACCCTGAAAAAAGTGAAATCCATCCTTGAGTGACCTAAACTGGTGATAGTGAGTGAGGTAAGATCATTCCATGGGTTAGCCAGTTTTTACCAAAAGTTTATAAGGAAATTTAGTTCAATCCATGGACCGATAACTAAAACCATGAGAGGTGATAGGAAACGCAATCGGAGCGGTCTTGATTCAAGAAGTGAAACTTGTTGCTTGCTTCACTGAGAAGTTGAATGATGCTAAGAAAAGGTATTTATTTTATGATCAGAAGTTTTATGCTATATGGTAAAAGCATAATAATATGTCACCCTTTTATAAAGGAAAATGCTAACAAAATCAAAGTTGTTCAACTTCAATAGTATAAAAATGGCATTTATGTTTAGAATTTGAAGATGATGTAAACTGATTAAATGTGTTAAAATGGATTAATTTTATGATTAATATTTTTAATAATTTTTTTGAATGAGAATTGATATGTCTTTTTAATTTTTAAAGACAATTTTTCAGTTGTTGAAAAATGCTGAAAATTAGTGGTCTAGTTCCCACCCAAAAAAATATGTAAATAAACATTTTTTCCCCTAATTTCAAAATATGTTATAGATGAAATATATAGCTAGTGCATGAAGAAATAAAAATTGGTTTGTGACCTATATTTTATCCTTTATAAAAATTCAAATTCCAACTCAACTGAAATCTACTATTTTCATCTCCTGCCATATTTTTCATAACAAATCTATCCCAATAAAAAAAAGAAATATATATTCTTGAAGAGGACTCTCTCCTCTAGCGCACCGTATATTTTTCAAAAAAAATTAATATGATATACCATTTTTTTATTTCTCTGAATCAACATCTCCTTGGCTGTTAAAATACCTACGTGCAATATTTTTTAATTACAATAGACTATGTCTAATTAAAACACTATAAAATCTATATGAGGATATTCTTGACTCTGATCTCTAAAAAATGGTATATTTTTTTAAAATATAATTAAAAATATTAAGAGTTATTGAAATGTCACTTTTTTGAAATAATTTTATTTCTATGGGAATTGGACCCAAAGTGGTATAAAGCATGCATTTAATAGACATTTCCAATTGGAAAAGTTAAATCACTTATCTAACTTAGCTAGAATGAATCTAGGTAGACCATATGTTTAACTGAAATTAATTTTTAGTTAGAAATACTAAAATTTAGCTGTGTTGATAAGTTAGCCAAAAAGATGACATATTATTATGTGTTTACCCTATAATTCAAGCATTGAAGAAATGGAGGCATTATTTGTTACCTAGGAGTTTGTCCTATATACTGATCATCAAGCATTCAAGTATTTGAGCAACCAAGGTAACTTGAACCAAAGACATTTGAGATGGGTTGAATTTATACAGAGATACACATTTGTGTTGAAACATGAGAGTGGTGTGGCAAATAAAGTTTTCGATGCCTTGAGTAGGAGAAGGAATGTGTTGACTGAAATGAAGATTCCAATTTTGATTAATTGAAGAAATTGTATGAGGGTGATGCAGATTTCAGTGAACCGTGGAAATATTGTAAGGATCCTATTGTTGCTGAAAAGAGTACATGGTTGGATTATTTCATGCAGGATGAGATGTTATTCAAGGGTAATCAGTTGTGTATACCAAGAAGTTCCATGAGGGTCAATCTGATTAAGGAGAAACATAGTGGCAGTTTGGCAGGGTATTTTGGCATTGATAAGATAATAGCCTTGGTTAGTGAGAATTATTTTTGGCCAAAAAATCAAAAGGATGTGAGGAATTATGTTCAGAGTTGTAAGGTATGTCAAGATTCCAAAAGAAGTAGTCATAATGTGGGGTTGTTTACACCTTTAACAGTACCGATTAGACCTTGTGAGGATATTAGCATGGATTGTTTGTTAGGTTTACCTAGAACATAGAGAGGTTATGATTCTATATTTGTGGTTGTGGACATATTTTCCAAGATGACACATTTTATTCCTTGTAGGAAGACAACTGATGCAGTTCATGTGGTTAGCTTATTTTTCAAGGTCATTGTGAGATTACATGAGTTACCTAAGAGCATTGTTTCAGACAAGGACAAAAAGGTTGTTGGATATTTTTGGAGGACAGTTTGGAAGAAGATGAAAATGGATTTGAAGTTAAATTCTACTTTTCATCTACAAATAGATGGACAACCAAAGGTAGTCAACATGATTTTGGGAAATTTTCTAAGGTGTTTAGTTGGAGATAAGCCTGAAAATTGGGATTTAGTTTTACCTTAGGTAGAGTTTTCTTATAATAACTCAGTGAATAGGAGCATAGTGAAGACACAATTTGAAGTAGTTATTAGGTTTACTCCTAAAGGAATAGAAGAGTTGAGGGATATCAGTCTTGATGTTAGGAGTGTTGAAGGAGAATATTTTGTTGAGGTGATGAAATCAGTACATGAGGAGGTGAGACATAACTTGGAGGAAATGAATCAAGAATATAAGAGAAGAGATGATATGAAGAGGAGACATAAGGAATTTCAAGTGGGAGATGAAGTTATGGTATACTTGCAGAAGGGTAGATTTCCTATTGGTACTTATAATGAGTTGAAGATGAAGAAATTTGATCCTTGTAAGATCTTGAGGAGGTTTGGTCCGGGGAAGGCATATGAAGTGGAGTTACCTGATGGTATGATGAAGGGTGCTCCCCTTAATACCACAACCACATAAGAGAAATAGAGAAACAACAACAATAATATGCAAGAACAGAAAATTGGCTTCTTATTATCTCCACAAATGTGGAATTACAAACTTTCAGAATTACAATATGCAAAGCCACATGGGCATTCCATTACAATATTCTGTAGGACAAAGCCTCGAATCAATACCCAGATCTACTACCCAGAACTATTCTGAACTGCCTAAGACAATAATACAGCCTTCCTTTGGGAAGGTTCCAGAATTTTAGCCAATAAGGCCGACCAAACTTAGAATTATTTTATTTTACATTTTATTACATCATAGTCGGCTCAAGATAACCTTTGAAACCCGAACAAAAATTTTGAAGAAAATTATTTTCCGCCATTTCAGGTGACCCAACTTCCGAAGACCATAAGTCATCACCAGTTGACCCGATCGGCTATTATAACCCCATTTCAGAAATGCCACGAAGTGCTCTACAGGCTTGACCGGCGCAAGCGCTCGTCACCCAAATTTTCAACCTCATCTGGGGCCTCTAAAGCCTTCAAAACTGAGTTCAAATTTCTTGTACCCTGCTGCCAATACCAAAAATCTTCAATATCTTCCAACATACACTTGATCTAGAAATGAAACTTTACTGGCAGACTTATATGACCAAAATGAACCTCCAAGAAAGAAATCAGATCATTCTGAGCACATACGAAAATTACCAAAAATAGTAACTTTCCACAAATATCAGCTCTGCACAAGATAACCCTTATTGAATTCAAAAATAGAAATATTTTTGGGTGATGCAAGATTGCTCTTACACCCAGGATGCTCCTGCATCAGACACCTAGGGTAATTTGAGAAGTGAACCTGTCACGACTCAGGTGTGCAGAGGAAAACCAAGATGGCTAACCTCCTCCTTTGTCAGCCATGATGAATTTTCAACCGGCCGTCCTTTCCACTTGACCAGATATTCTTCATATGTCCTGTTCCTTGTGCTTCTGCCAACACGACTGTCCAGTATATCTTCGATCTTCTTAGTGTCTGAACTAGTTGCTGGAATACTCCACTGTGCTACTACAACCTCATCTTCAACACCTCCTTCATGATACTCTGTCAAATCTGAAATGTTAAACACTGGTGAAATATTCAGCTCAGTAGGCAATTCTACCTCATATGCATTTCCTGAATCATGTTTCTTCAGTATCTTACATGGCCCAAACTTCTTCATTTGCAACTTGTTATATGTACCAACCGAAAATCGCTCCCTCCGCAAATGAACCATGACTTCATCACCAACCTGAAATTCTTTATACCTCCTTTTCTCATCTGCCTTAACCTTATACTGTGCATTCATCTTAGTAATATGCTTCCTCACCTCCTCATGGATGTTCTTCAAGTGTTCTGCAAAATCCTCAGCTTCAGCACTACTTATTTCTCCTTTATCTATCTTCCTCAATTCAGATGCATTTCTTGGACTACTTCCATATACAATCTGGAATGGTGATTTACCAGTGCTCCTGTTGACAGAATTATTGTATGCGAATTTCGCCTGTGGTAAAATCAAATCCCATCCTATTGGCTTATCTCCAACCAAACATCTCAGCAAATTTTCCAAACTCCTATTCACCACCTCTGTCTGTCCATCAGTCTGTGGATGATGTGATGAACTAAACTTCAAATCTGTCTTCAACTTCTTCCACAATGTACGCCAGAAATATCCAACAAATTTAGTGTCCTGATCTGAAACTATGGTCTTTGGCAAACCATGAAGTCTCACTACTTCTCTGAAAAACAATTCTGCTACATGAACAACATCATTAGTCTTCTTGCAGGGAATAAAATGTGCCATCTTTGAAAATCTGTCAACTACCGCAAAAATTGAATCGTGTCCCCGCTGTGTCCTCGATAAACCAAGAACAAAGTCCATGCTGATATCCTCCCAAGGCTTCTTTGGTACAGGTAATGGCTGATACAACCCTGTATTCTGCTTCACTCCCTTCGCCATCTGACATACTCGGCAACTCTGTACAAACTTCTTCACATCTTGCTGCAACTGTGGCCAATAATAATTCTCACTAACCAAACCAAGGGTTTTATCACGACCAAAATGTCCAGCCAATCCTCCACTATGCTTCTCCTTGATGAGATTCTCTCTCATAGAACTTCGTGGAATGCACAACTGACTCCCTCTGAACAGCATATCATCCTGGATGATGAAATCCAACCATTTCATCCTATCTAGAGTAACAGGTTCTGTACAAGCTTTCCAAGCTTCACCAAAATCAGGATCCTCTGGATATAAATTCTTGAGTTCCTTGAACCCAACCACTTCAATCTGCATTTCTGTCAGCAATAGTTGCCTTCTGCTAAGAGCATCTGCAACCCTATTAGACTTTCCACTCCTGTGTTTCAAAACAAATGTATAACTCTGCAAAAACTCAACCCATTTCAAATGCCTTTGATTCAATTTTCCTTGACTATTCAAATATTGCAAAGCTTGATGATCAGTATACAAAACAAACTCCTTAGGAAGCAGATAGTGCCTCCACTTTTTCAATGCCTGAACTATAGCATAAAATTCCTGATCATAAACAGAATATTTTCTCTTGGCATCATTTAATTTCTCACTGAAATAAGCAACAGGTTTACCTTCTTGGCTCATAACAGCTCCTATTGCAGTACCACTAGCATCACAATCTACTTGAAACACCTTATTAAAATCTGAAAGTGCTAAAACAGGTTGTTCTGTAACTTTTTGTTTCAACAATTGAAAACTCTTTTCTGCTCCATTAGTCCACTTAAACTCTTTTTTATCCCCTCTCATTGTTTCAGTCAAGGGTCCACAAATACTGCTAAAATTTCTGATAAACTTTTTGTAAAAGCTAGCTAGACCATGAAAAGATCTTACCTCAGTAGCACTCCTTGGAGTAGGCCATTCAAGGATAGCCTGTACCTTCTCTGGGTCCATTTTTAGACCTTCTGCTGAAACTACAAATCCCAAATACACTAACTCTTTCTTCACAAAACTGCACTTCTTCAAATTAATCAACAATTTCTCATCTCTCAACTTCTCAAACACCATACGAATATGCATCATATGTTCCTCCAATGTCTTGCTAAAAATCAAAATATCATCTAGGTAAACAATGACAAACTTACCCAAAAATTCTTTCAGAACCTTGTTCATGAGCCGCATGAAAGTGCTCGGTGCATTGGTTAGCCCAAAAGGCATGACTAACCACTCATATAGTCCTTCCTTTGTCTTGAAGGCAGTCTTCCATTCATCTCCTTCTCTGATCCGAATCTGATGATATCCACTCTTCAGATCTATCTTTGAGAAATACATAGCTCCACTCAAACAGTCCATAATATCATCCATTCATGGCAATGGAAACCTATACTTGATTGTGATCTTGTTTATTGCCCTAAAATCTATACACATCCTCCATTCTCCATTCTTCTTTGGTGCTAATACCGCTGGTACAGCACAGGGACTCAGACTCTCATAGATCAATCCTTTCTGTAACAGTTCATGTACTTGTCTGTTCAACTCCTCACTTTCTGCAGGTGTCATTCTGTGCGCTGCCTTATTCGGTAAACTCACTCCTGGGATCAAGTCCATCTGATGACTGATCTTCCTGACTGGTGGTAATCCATCAGGCACGTTATCGGATACAATATCCTGAAACTCATTCAACAAATCTGCAACTTCTACAGGAACATCTTCTACTTCCTCTTTACCAACTTTTGGAATTAAAGCAAAACATACATGCTCATGCCTCATACCATCTAAGAAATTTCTTCTATCAACAAAAGTTATCCTTGCATTACCACATACCTTTTCTTCAGTCTCCTTCAATGGTTTTAGCTTATGTCGCACTCCATCCTTTGTCAGGGAATAGGTATTCGCACGACCATCATGTACAGCACATCTGTCGAACTACCATGGTCTACCCAACAATATATGACATGCATCCATAGATATGATATCACACAATACCTCATCTTGGTACCTGCCGATCTTGAACTTTACCAGGCACTGTTCACTGACCATGACCTTGTGGTCATCCTGCACCCAGGCAATCCGATATGGATGTGGGTGTTTCTGTCTCTTGAGCTTCATCTTTGTCACCATCTCTTCTGACACCAAATTGTCAGTGCTTCCACTATCGATAATCACATCACAGCATTTACCCTCACACTTGCATCTAGTGCGAAACAGGCTCCTCCTTTGCTCAGGTTCATTCTCACCACTCAACAGGACTCTTCTGTTAATCAACGTTTCTCCTCTCTCGGCATCTTCAGAATTTGATGATCTGGCATCTTCATCTATATGTGCAACTCTGGCCTGGCCTTCATTTCTCCTGTCTGTTCTGCCTTGGCGCTGAGGACATTCAAATGCCCTATGACCTTCTTCTCCACAGTGAAAACATGTTCCACGGAAGCCACCTCTTCCAGATCCTTGTCCTCTTCCTCTTCCTCTCTGATCTCTATTATTCTGATCCTGGAAGCGATTGGAATTATTTCCACGCTGATTCTGACTACTACTGGCCTCATCCTTCTTTTTCAGATCTTCATTTCGGCCACCATATGACCGTCCACCAGATCGTCCACCGTGACGTCTTCCGTTTTGTCTGCTCTCAAACTTCTTGTTCAGCTTTTCCTCTACTTTTAGGGCAAACTGGTATGCCTCTTCAATACTGTTCATTCAAACCAGATTCAGCTCCTCCTGAATGCTTGGCCTTAACCCATTAAGGTATCGGGCAACTTTCTCTTTATCAGCTTCTGCATGGCCTGTTCTGATGAGAAGTCGATAGAACTCCTCTGTATACTCCTGAACAGATCTTCCTGCTTGCTTCAAACTTTGCATTTTCTTCAGTAGGTCAAGCTCGTAATCAACAGGAATGAACTGTCGCTTCAATTTATCCACCATCCGATCCCATCTTGTGATTTTATCTTTCTCTCTTCTATTTCGCTCCAATTGAATTTCTTGCCACCAGATCTTCGCATGACCTTTCAGTCTGGCCTTCGCAAATTTGACCCTATCAGGATCCTCAACATCTTCATACTCAAAATATTCCTCACATTCATTGATCCAGTCGATCAATTCCTCTGGGTTAAGATTTCCAGAAAATGTAGGAACCTCAATCTTAGGTCTTTTCCCAATCTTGGAAATCGCCCGAAAAAGTCTTTCTTCCTCCTAGTTCACAATTTCAGCTTCTCCTTCTTGATATTCTTCTCCAGCTTCATCCTCACTTTCGTCTCTGATTTTAAGATTCATTCCTCTACGAATCTCTTCTTGTAATGCTCGCACTTGTCTCTACAGCTCTCTAACCTCAAGTGTTACAACACCAGCTCTTCCGCCACGTTCCCTTCGTGGAGGCATTTTCGCGATGCGCGCTAAAACCCTAGCCACGGTCTTGGTGCAAACTGCCTCACAGTCGGCGATCTGTTTACACACTCAAGAACTCCTACTCTGATACCACCTGATGAAGGGTGCTCCCCTTAATACCACAACCACATAAGAGAAATAGAGAAACAACAATAATATGCAAGAACAGAAAATTGGCTTCTTATTATCTCCACAAATGTGGAATTACAAACTTTCAGAATTACAATATGCAAAGCCACATGGGCATTCCCTTACAATATTCTGTAGGACAAAGCCTCGAATCAATACCCAGATCTACTACCCAGAACTATTCTGAACTGCCTAAGACAATAATACAGCCTTCCTTTGGGAAGGTTCCAGAATTTTAGCCAATAAGGCTGACCAAACTTAGAATTATTTTATTTTACATTTTATTACATCATAGTCGGCTCAAGATAACCTTTGAAACCCGAACAGAAATTTTGAAGAAAATTATTTTCCGCCATTTCAGGTGACCTAACTTCCGAAGACCATAAGTCATCACCAGTTGACCCGATCGGCTATTATAACCCCATTTCAGAAACACCACGAAGCGCTCTACAGGCTTGATCGGCGCAAGCACTCGTCACCCAAATTTTCAACCTCATCTGGGGCCTCTAAAGCCTTCAAAACTGAGTTCAAAGTTTTTGTACCCTACTGCCAATACCGAAAATCTTCAATATCTTCCAACATACACTTGATCTGGAAATGAAACTTTACTGGCAGACTTATATGACCAAAATGAACCTCCAAGAAAGAAATCAGATCATTCTGAGCACATACGAAAATTACCAAAAATAGTAACTTTCCACAAATATCAGCTCTGCACAAGATAGCCCTTATTGAATTCAAAAATAGAAATATTTTTGGGTGATGCAAGATTGCTCTTACACCCAGGATGCTCCTGCATCATGGTATGGATATATCACCCATATTAAATGTTACAGACTTATATGAATATCATGAATCAAAAGGAGGTAGTGTTGATGAGTTGGATCTTGTACATGAGTATCCTAAGAAGCAAAGAGATCAGATAGAATAGATTTTAGATAGCAGAGTTGGTAAGAGTACACGAAGCAAGCGGTATATAGAGTTTCTTGTTAAATGGAAGGACATACTAGTTGAAGATTCATCATGGATTTCTCAGGCTGAGGTTGACCACTTTTGTTTTCCTTTATCCCAAGAAAAGTGAGGGACTCACTTTTCAAGTACCTCAGGTGTCTGATCAGGAGCATCTTAGGATCTAAGAAATCTTGCATCATCCAAAAATATATTTAGTTCTTGTTGATCAGTCATGGGTTCTGATTGTGGTCAATTTGTACTTGTTATTTTGAGTTTAGGTTTATATTATGTGTTTTTGGATTTATTCCAAGCCTTATCCTATGATCACACCTCATTTGGAGTCACTACGCGGGAGTTCTTGAAGATTCTTTCCTAACTGTATTGTTCTTCATTTTTTCAGTCAGTCAAGGTGTTCACCAATTGAATATCCAATCTACCAGTTGGAAATCCTAGTTGTGATGTGTCAATGCATTATAATGTTTGAGGTTGACTTACTTATGTGATCACATCTCTTAGTTTATTCATTGGGGGGTTGTTCCTAGGGTTTTGGGATCCGACCTAATTATTGTATTAAAAAAAATTTGTTCTTGGAAAATGTGATCTATTATGGGCTGGTCGATGGTTGTAATAGATAAATAAGCTTATATACTTATTCCTAAGGGATAAGTTAGACTTCATAAGATTATTTGGCCTTAGTTTGGCTAGGGTTAGCAGGGAATTTATGATCATAATCAGGCATGTATGCTTAGCATGTAAGAATGCATGTTGTAGATCGGTTGTAAGTGATTTTATGATAATAATAATTGAAGGTTGATTGATTCATTTCTTTGGTGTCTTGGCTATTGTTTTCGTTGTGCTGTTTGGGCTGCAAGGTTGGACTGATATTTTGTGGATTTCTCCATCCTTGACTGCACCATAACAAGACATTGATATAAACAATGTGACATGGAGTATGACATAAAAGAAGAATTAGAAAATCCATGTCAAAGCATCATGACAGATTGTGTTTTATTTTTATATTATAGATATGATTAAATCACATTGAAATGGTTATTAACATTAGCATAATCATTGATAGGAGAGGTACAAAACACATCAAGATCTTCATTCAAAGCATGTTATGATCAAACACAAATCATAGTACTAGGAAAATATAAGTATACAAATCATTTATAAACACAAAGAATATCATGTTACATAAGTGAGCATCAACAATACTAGGCTGCATAAGAAATAAGAGTGATAATCACACGTAGGTTAATGGAGATCTATTACAACACCATATATTTTATAGAGAACCTACAAAAAAACATACTGCAAGTAAGTGAAAGGAACCAAGTCATAGTGTGCAAATAGAAGTGACAGAGCGTTAAAAATATGCATGGTATTGCTATATAGATCACATAGCACTTCAAGCTATAGCTCAAAAGACAAAGCAATAACATATATGAAGATATCTACAAAGAATCGATTATACTGTTATTACATGAAGGTCAAAAAATTGAATATAAATATTAGAATATATGTTACATCATCAAAGTCAACATGAACATAAAATAGTGCTCTAAATACAATTTGGACCAATAGTGAAGCATGGAGTCAAATTTTCTCCGATACTGTACTGCACGAAGCCATTCAAGTGACAGGGTTAAAGAGACCAGTTTTGTTTAATTCTTATCATTATGTGCTAATTTTTAGTTGTTCCATTATTACATATCATATTAGAAATTTTTTCAAACCCTCAAAGACTTCTAAATGACCATGTCATTTTGTATGAGAGACAAACCCTTTAAAATAATTATGATTTGCAAGAGATTAATATGAGCAAAACTCAAGATCATGCAACAAATCTTTAGGGAAACTGCAAATCCAAGAAGATAATGTTGTTAGTAAGAGACACTACATTGAATGAATTGTATGTTGTCATAGATGCAACTAAACATTATTCTCTTGTCCACTTGATCATTTTTGGATTTATTGAAAGTCAAAATGGAAAATTGATTAATTATGGAAGAACATGAAGAGTATACAAGGATTGGTAAAAGGATCGGTACAAAAAGATGCAAGAAATTTTTGAAGGTGCAGTTAGGAGAAGATTTGTCAAGTAATATCCTACTTATATCTATGATCACGCCTATTTATATTTTGATTTGCCTAAGTTATGAAGATATGAATATCGAGTTGACAATGATGCATAAGGAGCAATGATAGTTACTTGTTGGATCAATCAATGATCCTAATAGATTGATGATCTATTTGGTTTGATAACTCTTTTTGCTAGATTTGACATCATAGATGTTATCTATATTTTGGTCAAGGTTAGCATGAAGATCTGATCGTTGTTTTGATCGAAGTTCAAAAAGTTTCATTTATGTTCTTGGAGATGACAAGTTAACTTATTTTGTTTTGATATTGGGTATATAAGCCCGAGTTTTTGTGATGATTTTGTGATGTGGAGATAAGAGGATATTCTATGAAAGTAGAGATGATGTATTAATATTCATAAAATTTAGAGAACCTAATTGCAAAGGCTACGTTGATAGATATTTGTTGTACTTGAATGGAACTGTATAGGCATAGTTGATGCTACTTCTCAATTCATCATTTTGGATTGTAGTCTAAATATTTTTATATGGCAGTGAACCTCTATATGTATTGTAATATGAGAAGTGAGCTCTAGGCAGTGGGCCTAAATGCAAGGTACATTCCATTTTGTACTATTGCTCCTAACTTAGTCTTTATTATTCCTACAAACATAATTGTGGGTTCCATCCCCACTATGTATTTTCCCTTAATCGGGTTTCCATGCAAAAATCATGGTGTCATGAGTTTATATATGTTTTCTTTATGAGTTTTTTGTTCACTTTTGATGCAAGGGAGGATGGCAGGGGCCAAATGATGGCACGCCCTAACTTGATCCACCTTGCTCAACAACACGCGGAATCACAAACACACAAGAGTGAGAGGGAGAATGTGGGTGCTTTCATTAATTATCTTCAAACAGATTCATACATGCTAGGTTGTAAGGCCTTCCTAGTTACGGCCAGATATTACAATTAATTACAGAAGTCCTCAAACATGTGAGGATTTGCAGATAATCTCCAATCTTCTAATTTCTATCTTCTATCAAAATTGACTCCTAAACTCTAACCAAACAACTACATTTATACAAGAGACTACCAAACTAATTTGGCCTTCAGATCCATAATCAACAGAAGGAATGGTTAGATTTGGACCACACGCTTTCCAATGATGGATACCAACATTAAATCTACAACCCAAATTAAATGCATAAGTCGGCCTCAATAGAAACTCAAAAGAAACTTGTCGGTGAGAAAAGCCAACCGAGCACTAGAGAGATAACTGACCAACACCGGCGAACAAAGGAAACTAAGAAACACTAAACCAACTTAGTCAAAGTAGGAACCAAGCACCACAGACAAACTCAAATATGCTTTTGGTGACATAGGATTGCCAAGGACCCAAGATGCTCCTGCATCAGACACTTGGGGTTATTTGAAATGATTCTCTAAATCATTAAGCAGGTATGGTCCGAGCTGCATCCAACTCAGACTATGAAATCTAAGAACTGTCTTCAATCGGTCTATTCTTCCACTTTACAAGATATTCCATATACCATTTTCCTCTTGTACTTCTGCCAATTCTTTGCTCCAAAATATACTCAACTTCTTCATTCTACTTCTTAGGATACTTTGTTAGTACTGCCATGTCTTCTCTAGGTTCATGAAACTCATACAAATTAGCAATGTTGAATATAGGTGAAATATCCATGTCCTCAGATAACTCAACTTCATATGCATTTCCACTGTCAAATTTTCTCAAAATTTGACAAGGTCCAAACTTCTTCATCTTGAGCTTCCCATATGTTCCAACAAGAAATCTATCTTTTCTCAAATAAACCATCACTTCATCACCAACATCAAAAGTCTTATGTCTCCTTGATCTATCAGCTCTGTCTTTGTATTTCTAGTTACTCCTTTCTAGCTTAAGTTTCACATCTTCATGCAATGTCTTCATGTACTTAGCAAATTTCACTCCTTCAGCACTTCTCTTTCTTTCATCATCAATGTCTCTCAAATCTGATATAACTCTCGGTTGTATGCCATTCACAATCTCAAATGGTGTTTTTCTAGTACTCCTATTCACTGAATTATTGTATGCAAACTCTGCTTGTGCCAACACTGAATCCCAATTACTTGGTGTGTTTTTAACTAAACATCTCAAAAGATTACCCAGACTTCTATTCACAACTTATGTCTGTCCATCAATTTTTGGGTTAAATGTAGAACTATATTTCAAATCAGTGCCCACCTTTCTCCAAAGAGTCTTCCAAAAGTATCCAACAAACTTACTGTCTCGGCCAGAGATAATACTCCTCAGTAATCCATGCAATTTGGCAATTTCCTTAAAGAAAATATCTTCTACATGTATTGCATCTAATGTCTTTTTGCATGGTATAAAATTTGCCATTTTAGAAAATCTATCCACAACAACAAATATAGAATCATTACCTCTTACTGTCTTCGGTAAGCCAAGAACAAAATCCATACTAATGTCAATCCAAGGATTCTCAGGAACAACAATCAGTGTATACAATCCAGTATTCTGACTTACTCCTTTTACAACTTGACAAACTTCACAACTTTTCACAAATTTTTAAACATCTTTATACAATTGTGGCCAAAAGTATGTCTCCTTAAGCAAATTCAATGTCTTATCAACACCAAAATGTCTAGCCAAACCACTACTATGTTTCTCCTTTATCAAATTAGTTCTCATTGGTCCTCTCAGTATACACAACTAAATACCTTTAAACAACATACCTGCTTGCATAAAATATTCATCCCATTTAGTACTCAGTTGATCTTGAATAGGTGCTCTGCACTTCCTCCATGGCTCAAAAAATTCAGGATCAAACTCATCAGAATCTCTCATATCATCAAAGCCTAAAATTCTAATTTTTATCTCAGTCATCAAAATTCTCCTTCTACTCAATGCATCGACAACTTGGTTAGTGACTCCACTCTTATGTTTTATCAAAAATGTATAACTCTGCAAATACTCAACCCATTTCATATGTCTCTAATTCAACTTATTCTAACTACCCAAATAATGTAAAGCTTTATGATCAGTATACAACACAAATTCACTCAGTATCAAATAATGTCTCCATTTCTTCAGTGCTTGAACAATAGTATAGAATTCTTGATCATACATAGAATATTTTCTTCTAGCATCATTCAACTTTTCACTAAAGAAAGCAACAGGTTTACCTTCTTGACTCAACATAGCTCCAATTGCACTTCCACTTGCATCACATTCCACTTGAAATACCTTACTAAAATCAGGCAATGCCAAAATAGGCAATTCATCAACCTTCTGCTTCAGAGTATCAAAACTTTTATCAGCTCCATGTTTCCACTTGAATTCTCTTTTGTCTCCTCTCATAGTCTCAGTCATAGCATTACAAATTGAATTGAAATTTCTTATGAACTTTCGGTAAAAACTTGTCAATCCATGAAATGATCTTACCTCACTAGCATTCATAGGTGTAGGCCAATTTAAAATAGCTTCAACCTTTTCAGGATCCATTTTCAATCCATTAGCTGAAATCACAAATCCCATATACACAATCTCCTCTTTCATGAATGAACACTTTTTCAGATTTATCAACAACTTTTATTCTTTCAATCTCTGCAAAATTTGTCTAACATGCAACACATGTTCTTCTCTGGTCTTACTGAATATCATAATATCATCAAGATATACAATCACAAACTTACCCAAGAATTTTTTCAAAACTTCATTCATCAACCTCATAAAAGTACTCGGTGCATTAGTTAAACCAAAAGGCATAACCAACCACTCATACAAACCTTCTTTTGTCTTGAAAGTAGTTTTTCATTCATCACCTTCTCTAATTGTGATCTGATGATACCCAATTTTCAAATTAATTTTGGTAAAATACTTCACTCTAGTCAAACTATCCATTATATCATCCATTATCGGTATAGGAAACCTATACTTCACTGTTATCTTGTTGATTGCTCTGGAATCAGTACACATTCTCCATTCTCCATTCTTTTTAAGTGCCAATATAGCAAGTACTTCACAAGAAATCAAACTTTCTCTGATCAAACCTTTCTCTAGCAACTCTTGAATCTGTCAGTTCAATTCATGATTCCCGGTAGGTGTCAACCGATGAGGTGCCTTATTCAGTAAACTAGCTCTAGGAATGAGATCCATACAATGATCAATGCTTATTTTCAATGGCAAACCATCAGGTACATTATCATAAATGATTTCATTGTACTCGGTGAGTAACTTATCAATCTCCTCAGGAACACTATCCTCTGTTTGCTTACTCAGTTTGTTAGGAATCATAGCAAAACACACATCATTTCTCTTTAAATCCTTAACAAAATTTCTTCCTTCCATCAAGAAAACTTTCACAGATGTGAAATTTCACAAATGTACAAACATTACTAATAGGTTCTTCCATCAAAGGTAACAAGATTTGTCTCTTTCCATCAGCCAAAATAGTATACATATGCAATCTCTCATCATATATAGCATGTCTATCATATTGCCAAGGTCTACCCAACAAAATATGACAACAATACATAGGCATGATATCACACAATACCTTATCATAGTACTTTCCAATTTTTAAATTCACATAACATTGTTCACTTACCAAGAGTGTATGCCCATCCTTGATCCATGAAATTTGATAGGGCTTCAGATGTTAAAAACCTTTTCAACTGCAATTTTGTGACCATTTCCTTAGATGCCAGATTCTCCAAGCCACCACTGTCAATGATTACCTTCCAAACTTTGTTAGAAACTCTACATCTGGTCTTAAACAAACTTTTCCTTACCGGATCTTCCATTTTACTTTCATTCCACAGTGCTCTCCTTACCATCAAGTTATTTTCCTTCTCAGGTCAGATCACAATTGCAGGTCAGATCGCAATCTGCCACCCCACAACAATTCAACTAGGGCTTCGCAAGGAGCCTTCAAATCTAGATTCGCAAACCTAGATCTAGATCTCACCTCGCTCTGATACCACCTGATGCAAAGGAGGATGGTAGGGGCCAAATGATGGCACACCCTAACCTGATCCACCTTGCTCAACAACATGTGAAAGCACAAACACACAAGAGTTAGAGGGAGAATGCAGGTGCTTTCATTAACTATCTTCAAATAGATTCATACATGTCAGGTTGTAAGGCCTTCCTGGTTACGGCCAAATATTACAATGAATTAAAGAAGTCTTTAAACTTGTGAGGATCTACAAATAATCTCCAATCTTTTAATTTCTATCTTCTATAAAAACTGACTCCTAAACTCTAACTAAACAACTACATTTATACAAGAGGCTACCGAACTGAGTCGGCCTTCAGATCCACAATTAATGGAAGGAATGGTCAGATCTAGGACCACACGCTTCCTAATGATGGATACCAATATTAAATCTGTGACCCAAATTAAATGCATAAGTCAGCCTCAACATAAACTCAAAAGAAACCTGTCGATAAGCAAAGTCAACCAAGTGCCAGACAAGCATCACCGAGCGCTAGGGAAATTACCGAGCACCAAAGAGATAACCGACCAACATCAGCGAACAAAGGAAACCAAGCAACACTAAACCAACTCAGTCAAAGGAGGAACCGAGCACCACAGAAAAACTCAAATATGTTTTTGGTGACACTGGATTTCCAAGGACCCGAGATGCTCCTGCATCAACTTTTTACTATATTCAGTCTATGGTTAAAGAATCAGATCGGTAGAGATAGAAATTTTAGAACAATGATTCACCCCTCGCCTTCTCAATGATACTCAATAACAATAATTGGTATTAAAGCCTTATTCTTTAGAGGATGTCTAGTAGCTTGAGGAAGGTCCTAATGGGTGATTCAATGGTTCTAGCAGTATTCAGAAGCAACTCTTGATTGCACTTGAGGATGTTCACAAATCAAATGTTGAAAATATTAAACTAAAGGAAAAAATCAAAGAGGCTGAAAGCTTTATAGAAAGTATGAATGATCAACTGAATAAATCTAGAGAAAACTTGAAATATCTTGTTGAGAAGTTGAAGTTAAAAGGAAGTACTAATGATTCATCAGGCATGAAGGAGAACTATGATCAATGTGAGTACCTTTTGAAATAAAAAGATAACCTAAAACATGAGATGGAAGCCATGTTGATAAAAATGACTAAAGATATTGAGGAAAAGAAAGGGAATCAGGAACATCTTGAAAAATCTTTAAAGGAAAAATCATATGAATGCCACAAATTGAATTGTTAGATTGGACAAATACAGCTAGATCTTGATGAAGCCAAACATAATGAGGAAGATCTTGAAAGAGTTAATGAAATTATTAGGAGTGAACTTGATATAACTAATGAATTCAAAGAAAAATTAAAATATTGTTTATGTGAGGCCTACCCACCCTATCATAGTTAGCACTAATTTCCAGTTCAAACTCTTTAGTTACTATTTTGATTTGAGATATTTTGGACTTATTAAAAAAATATTATTATAAATCATATGTTGTGTTAATTAGTACCTTGATTGGGTTGAATAGTATGATTAGTTGATGCTTAATGAATAGATGATCCAGATACACCTATGTTTATGATTTAATGATGTAGTATGATGGATATATTAGATATTTTATAATGTAGATTGATTGTAAATAAAATTTATGCTCATGGATTAGATGCAGATATTGTTTAAATTCTAGTAAATCATTGATGCAAATGCGAGTGAGTGTGTGTTTGAATTACATTATATATCTTGCTATGTTATGTGTTGAATTATGTTACAAATGAATTATCAAAAGGAAAGTGCTGTGATGTGTGTTTGATTATATCATTTACACTTATGTCATTGGTGATTTCTTGGACCTACTGATGTGTGCAATGAGTGTGCAAGAAGATTGACCATGGCTCTAAATGTGGGGAACAAAGAGTGAATCTATGTTTAAAATAGTAAAGCCAAAGTTTTCACTAGTGAAGAGACATGAACCTCATTGTCATGTATTTTATTCATGAAAGTGTTGTTAAATATTTGTATTTAATTTTGTAATTTGATTTATGTTAGTCATGCTATTTGTGAATGGGTTGTAATTTATGGTGTGTCACTTGACACATGGGTGTATTAGGTGTTGGCATGACTAACCCTTTTTAACCATCATAAGTATGACACCAACTAGAGGGTTAACTTGTAGATTCCCTATGCTTTCCTATGGTTTAGGAAGTTTTTAGATGGGTCAAGGTTGGATAAACTCATAGGTTAACTTCAAATGAGCTTTTGGAGGGTCTAGGAAGCTTTTAGAGGGTGGTTAGGGTACTAAGGGTTGGGGCTTAGATTTTGGTCATTAGATGGCCCAAGACTCATAAATGCACCTTCAAAAATAGCCCCAAAGTCAAGATCCGAGTTGTAGAGTTTGGAGAATTTAGGCAAGTCATCTTCTCAAATCCATTTAATCTTAAAACCTCATTTATGAGGGGAGGAAGATATTTTGAGAAGTGGGGTTAAGGGTACTCCATTTATTGTTGCAATTAGTGGTTGAGTTAGGAAGCCTATTAGAGGAAGTTTGAGAGACATTTTGGTTGTTCACCCACTCTCTACTCTTAGAGACTTGTTAGAATTAGAAGACTTCTTGGAGGAAAAAGCTTAGGATAAGGGATAAAGCTCTCCTCAAGTTCTCATTTACCTTAACCTTGGAAGTAGGTTGGCATTCAATCTCTTTCCATTTTTAGATGCAAACTTATGTGGAAAGATTGATATGCTCTCATGGAAGCTTATGGTTATGTTGTTTTCTTGTTATGTGTTTATTTTAAGTATTGAGTTTTATTGTCGTGTTAAGCGAGTTTTCAAGGTGTACACCCTTGGGAGGGCTGAGTAACCTTGAGGGGTGAAGGGGTTAGTGACAACACTTGTAGTGATGGTGCAGGGGCACCTAGAGAACAGGGCCCTCACCATTTCTTGCAATTTTGTTGTGTGGTGCTCTTAATGAGCTTTGTATAAACAATAAGGGTCTGAGGACCAGTTAGAGTGTTTGGCAATGTTAGTTGGGGGTTTAGAAGTCCTAAGAGTCTTTAGATAGACCTTGAGGTTAGTAAAGTACTCCTTGTTATGAAGTCAACCTACTAGAAGGATAGGAGTTAAAATTAGAGATTTTTCAAGATGTTAGTAAGGAAAAATAGGTTTCCTATTCCTAGAAGTCATCTAGGAAGGGTCTCTAGTCTTAGAAAGCTAGGAGTTAGCCAATTTGGCAAAAAGATGTAAAAGTTGTAAAAGTTGCAAAGTGCAACTTTGCAACTTTACAAATATTGCTAGACAACATTTTATGTTCCATTCCTAAAATGGTGCATTAGACTCAATGACCGATGGAACCTCTAGCTATGATTGGAAAAGACCTAAGAAGCCAAATATAAGCTTACCAAACCCTAATATTGCCATAGTCGTGTGTGTCAGCGTACAGACAGTGTGTTGTAAAAAGAAATATATGTGTGAAAACTTAACAGAGAATTAATGGAAGCTTATTTGAGTTGATTGTGTCACTATAATCTTTTCGCATTATTCTTTGGTGTTTATAGAGTAATTTGTATCTATTAGATTAGGTTGTGTGAGTGTTTTATTCCTTGCATTGTAAATATCTTTGTTTGTGCCAGTCCACTATCCTGAACTAGGCAGTTGGTCTTGTGAGCAATGTAACTCACTATCCCACTGTAGACTCAGTACGGCCTTTTGGGGATAGTGATTGGGTTCAATGTACTTTGTGATTGCAGGAGGAGGGCCCTTCAAAAGCTATGGAGGCATTTCTAAACTCTTTCCCTAGGTGAGCCTGAGCAAGCCCGGTTAGGGAAGAGTGTTGATTACAGAGGTTATAACTTGCAAGGTTGTGAAGATCCAGAGGAATGGAGATATGGAGTGGAAAGGGGATTGAGTAAGCCCACTTTGGTGTGAAGAAAGAGCTCTCATCAATCCAAGAAGACACCTAGAAAAGCTAAGGATCACTCAAGCCAAAACAAGGCCTAGAAACCCTCACAAACCCTCATTTTGTGTCAGGGCTCTGTACGGCCATTTGGAGACCCAAAAACTCAAAAATCCTTGAGCCCTAATTGAAAGAATAGGAGTCTCTGAAGGAAGTTTAGTGGGGTTAGTGACAAGAAATGGAGTTATTTCCTTGTTTCTCGGAGCAGGAGGGCTAATAGGGGCACTTTCCTTGTAGCCCTGTTTTGACAAAGAACCTTAAAATCGATAAGGAGAAACATTGCATGAGGTCATTTTAAGCATTGAAAACACTAAAATGGAAGGTTTTTTATCACCTCCATAACCCTGTAAGGACCTAGGAGAGTTATGAGAAGTTAGACCTTAGTGAAGGCTAAGGAACCTAGAGTATTCCTCATCCAAGAAGAGTACCTAGAAGTGGGAAGCATGGAGTTTTGCACCAGATAGGAGAGTGGGGTTTGGGATCAGGGGATCATAGATTGAAGAAGGTCCTATAGATCCATTTGGTAGACTTGGAAGTCACCTTAGGTCTCAGTGGTAGACAAGAAGCCTGAACTAGTGATTAGTTCATCCCCTCTCCCTATCAAGTATAATTAGAGCCTTATAAAGGTGTGGGAAAAGCAATTGAAAAGAAAGGTGAATGTTCTCACCTACTGAATCTAGTGGATCAAGCAAGATGGTGACCAATGCAAAATTGGCCAAGAAAGTTGAAGAGCAGGAGGAGGACAACAAGTTGTTGAGAGAAAGACTAGTACAACTAGAACGGTTGTTAGGTGATGTCCAAGACAAGGCAGATAGAGTCAAGGACAAGATGGAGTAGAAGGAAGAGAAAGAAGCCAAAGAGAAGGATATTGAGTTGGAGGAAGAAGCCCCAACACCAGACCCTACTATACCAGAGGAGCCTTTCTTGAAAGCACTAAAGGCAATGAACAACAAAGCTTTGGAAGGCATTCCCTTGTTCAGTGGCAAGATGGATCTAGATCTTATCATGGATTGGATTGATGGAATGGAGAACCATTTTGAATGTGATGGTGTCTCTAATGCTCAAAAGGTCAAAGTAAAAAATTCAAGGTTAAGAGGCTTTGCCTTAACTTGGTGGAAGTTTCTCCAAACAGAAAGAGAGAAGGAAGGGAAGAGCCCCATAGTTACTTGGAAAGGAATGGTGACTAAAATCAGGGAAGATTATATTCCTGAGGATTATGAGATACAGTTGCATAGAAGAAGGCAGAACTTTAGACAAAAGGAGATGGATGTACACTCCTATACTGAAGAATTTCAAAAACTATGCTTAAGGTCCAAGGTGGTGGAAGATGAAAGCATTAGGTTGGCAAGATACTTGAATGGTCTTAAGTGGTCCATCCAAGAAGATATGAGCCTTGTCACTCCTAAAATAGTTCATCAATGCTACCAAATTTCTTTAAAGGTGGAAGAGAAAGGAAAGAGGAAGCAGGACCAGACCTCAAAGAATAGAGGAAGGGGCAGAGATGGTAGAGGACATAGGGGAAGCTATGGAGGTATAAACAATGATAGTAGACCTCAAGGTGAGTCCAAGCTAACTGAACAAAGTGGAGAGACCAGCCAAAGGCATGGTTCAAGAAGAGGTAGAGGATTTGGAGGAAGAGGTAGATCACCAAGAGGAAGAGGACCATCTTATTTTGTTGGCATGAAGTGTTACCATTGTCAGCAATTGGGGCATCCTGCCTATAGGTGTCCTGAAAAGGGATCATCTTCACAAGGTGAAAAGAAAGTGGCATATGTACATGAAGATACTTCAAGTGTGAAGTTTCTTGATATTCAATTGGATTCAGAGAGTGGTGAGAATTTGATGATAAAGAGGGTCCTAATCAGAGAACCAGTCAAGGAGGAGCCCAAACAAAGAAGGTCACTTTTCAAGGTAAGGTGCAAGATAATGGGAAAAGTCTACAAAGTTATCATAGACTCAGGGTCTACTGATAACATTATCTCAGAGGAGGCCATTACTAAGCTCAAGATTCCTAAAATACCTCATAGCACTCCTTATAAGGTCACATGGTTAAATAAAGGGCAGCATGTCTTGGTTAATGAGCAAGCAAGGATTGAGTTCACCATAGGAGGGTATAAACACAAGCTCTTATGTGATGTTTTGCCAATGGATGACTGTCACCTATTACTAGGTAGGTCATGGTAGTTTGATAGAAAGGCCATGCACAATGGTGAGCTCAAATCATACACTTTTATGAAGGATGGAGTGAGCTACAAAATTCAGTCATTACTTGAACAAGATAGCCAAGGAAGTGGACCTAATGTATTGATGTTGAAGGGGAAAGAGTTCGTGAAGACTCTTGAGAAAGAAGAAGGAGTGGGTTATGCTATTGTAGTGAAACCCAAGGATGACATAGAGACCAAGAAAGAGGGCATACCTCATGAAGTGGAGCAGATTTTGAAGGAGTTCAAGGGCATTATATCAAATGGAGCACCTGCAACCTTGCCACCTAAGAGAGCAATCAGCCATCAAATAGATTTGATTCTAGGGGCATCATTGCCAAACAAGGAACCTTACAAGCTAACTCTTGAACAAAATAGGGAAGTTGCAAAGCAAGTACAAGAATTGATGGATCAAGGGCTAATAAGAAAGAGCATCAGCCCATGTGTTGTTCCTACCATTTTGGCACCCAAGAAAGGAGGAACATGGAGATTGTGTACAGACTCCAGAGCCATTAACAAGATCACAATCCGGTATAGGTTTCCCATACCTAGGATTGAAGATCTAATGGATTGCCTAGGAGGGGCTAGGAATTACTCAAAGATAGATCTTAAAAGTGGCTATCATCAAAAAAGAATAAAAGAGGGAGATGAGTGGAAAACAGCTTTCAAGACCACTGAAGGACTCTATGAATGGCTAGTCATGCCATTTGGCCTCTCCAATGATCCAAGAACATTCATGAGGCTCATGAATGAGGTGTTGAAAGACTTCATAGGTAAGTTTGTGGTAGTCTATTTAGATGACATATTAATTTTCAGCATGAGTAAAGAGGAGCATTTAAAGCATCTCAAGATTGTGTTGTCTAAATTGAAAGAGAAACACCTAACCATCAATCTAGATAAGTGTGACTTTATGAAGCAGGAACTAGTCTATTTAGGCTTTGTTCTATCTCAAGGAGATCTAAATATAGATGACACTAAAGTTGCAGCAATATTAAGTTGGCCAACTCCTAAGAATTCCAATGAAGTGAGGAGTTTCCATGGCCTAGCTCAGTACTATAGGAAGTTCATCAAGAACTTTAGTGGGATATGTGCTCCAATGATGGATACCATCAAGGGTGGATTGAAAACTAAATTTGTGTGGACACCTGCAGCAAATAAGGGATTTGAGACATTAAAGAAAGAGGTAGCTACTAAGTCTATTCTAAGGTTGTCAACCTTTGATGAACCCTTTGTCATTGAATGTGATGCTAGTAACATAGTAGTAGGAGGATTTTTGAGTCAAAGCAATAGACCAGTGGCTTTCTTTAGTGAGAAGCTAAATGCAGCAAAGAAAAAGTACTCTTCCTATGATCTAGAACTTTATGCACTTGTTCAATCCCTTAGAAAGTGGAGGCATTATCTTTTGCCCAAGGAGTTTGTAGTGTTCACTGATAATTAAGCTTTAAGCTTTCTCAACTCCCAAGACAAGTTGAGAAGAGAGTTGGGCCATTTCCCATATTGGCCAAGTATGGACAGAATGCTTACAAAGTTGGTCTACCAGATGATCTAGCTATCTCTCCCATCTTCAACGGTACAAAGGACCTCTTACTGAGGTAGATCAAAATGTGGAGGAAGCTAAGAAGGAAGTTCAAGCAGCAGCTCTACCTCCCACAACAAAGCTAAGAGCAGAGAAGATATTGGACTCCTAGGTGCATACAAAGACCAGGCATGGAATCTATAAGGAACACCTTATCAAGTGGCAGGGTAAATTAGATTTAGAAGCAACTTGGGTCCCTAAGAATTAGTTTAACGTTCAGGGCATAGATCTCCACCTATTATCTCCAGCAGGGACTTAGCTTCTTTGGTGGGGAGTATGGTGTAGGGGCACCTAGAGAACAGGGCCATCACCATTTCTTGCAATTTTGTTGTGGTGCTTTGAATGAGTTTTGTATAAATAATAAGAGTCGGAGGACCAGTTAGAGTGTTTGGCAATGTTAGTTGGGGGTTTAGAAGTCGTAAGAGTCTTTAGATAGACCTTGAGGTTAGTAAAGTACTCCTTGTTATGAAGTCCTATTGGAAGGACAGGAGTTAAAAATAGAGATTTTTCAAGATGTTAGTAAGGAAAAATAGGTTTCCTATTCCTAGAATTCATCTAGGAAGGGTCTCTAGTCTTAGAAAGCTAGGAGTTAGCCAATTTGGCAAAAAGTTGTAAAAGTTGCAAAGTGCAACTTTGCAACTTTACAAATATTGCTCGACAACATTTTATGTTCCATTCCTAAAATGGTGGATTAGACTCAATGACCAAAGGCAACCCTAGCTATGATTGGAAAAGACCTAAGAAGCCAAATATAAGCTTACCAAACCCTAATATTGCCATAGTGGTGTGTGTCAGTGTACAGACAGTGTGCTATAAAAAGAAATATGTGTGTGAAAACTTAACAGAGAATTAATGGAAGCTTATTTGAGTTGATTGTGTCACTGTAATCTTTTTGCATTGTTCTTTGGTGTTTATAGAGTAATTTGTATCTATTAGATTAGGTTGTGTGAGTGTTTTATTCCTTGCATTGTAAATATCTTTGTTTGTGCCAGTCCACTGTCCTGAACCAGGTAGTTGGTCTTGCGAGCAATGTAACTCACTATCCCACCGTAGACTCAATACGCCCTTTTGAGGATAATAAGTGGGTTCAATTTAATTTGTGATTGCATGAGGAGGGCCCTTCAAAATCTATGGAGGCATTTCTAAACACTTTCCCTAGGCAAGCCTAAGCAAGCCCAGTTAGGGAAGAGTGTTGATTGCAGAGGTTATAACTTGCAGGGTTGTGAAGATCGAGAGGAATGGAGATATGGAGTGGAAAGGGGATTGAGTAAGCCCAATTTGGTGTGAAGAAAGAGCTCTCATCAATCCAAGAAGACACCTAGACAAGCTAAGTATCAATCAAGCCAAAATAAGGCCTAGAAACCCTAACAAATCCTCATTTTGTGTCAGGGCTCTGTACGGCCGTTTGGAGACCCAAAACCTCAAAAATCCTTGAGGCCTAGTTAAAAGAATAGGAGTCTCTGAAGGAAGTTTGGTGGGGTTAGTGACAAGAAATGGAGTTATTTCCTTATTTCTTGGAGCAGGAGGGCTAATAGGGGCACTTTCCTTGTAGCCCTGTTTTGACAGAGAACCTTAAAATCGCTAAGGAGAAACATTACATGAGGTCATTTTAAGCATTGAAAACAATGAAATGGAAGGTTTTTTATCACCTCCATAACCCTGTAAGGACCTAGGAGAGTTATGAGAAGTTAGACCTTAGTGAAGGCTAAGGAACCTAGAGTATTCCTCATCTAAGAAGAGTACCTAGAAGTGGGAAGCATGGAGTTTTGCACCAGATAGGAGAGTGGGGTTTGGGATCAGGGGATCACAGATTGAAGAAGGTCCTATAGATCCATTTGGTAGACTTGGAAGTCACCTTAGGTCTCAGTGGTAGACAAGAAGCCTAAACTAGTGATTAGTTCATCCCCTCTCCCTATCAAGTGAAGAGTCTCCCATGTGTGCGAGGGGTAGACATGGATGTTATGGGCTCAATGATGCCAAGTTTATTTTATGTTTTGAGCCATGGGTGACATATGTTCTTGTGGAAAGGACTATGTTTTAAGCTCATGTGGGCAGCCCATGTGTGTCAATTGTTACTTGTGAAAATAAATATGTTTTGAGTCATAGGTGGCATATGTTCTTTTGGAAAGGACTATGTTTTAAGCCCATGTGGGCAGCCCATTTGTGTCAATTGTTACTTGTGAAAATAAATATGGTTTGAGCCATGGGTGGCATATGTTCTTGTGGAAAGGACTATGTTTTAAGCCCATGTGGGCAGCCCATGTGTGTCAATTGTTACTTGTGAAAATAAATATATTTTGATCCATGGGTGGAATTTGTTATTGTGGAAAGGACTATGTTTTGAGCCCATGTGGGTAACTCATGTGTGTCATTTGCTACTTATGATAAGGAAAATATTTTGAGCCATGTGTGGCATGGATTCTTGTTATAATCTCGGTTATCTCCTCTTGGTTTTTTAGTCCACTTTCACCCCATGTTAAATGGTTTTCTTTAAGACCTATGTATATGCCTTGTTATAGGAGTTTTTGTGTGTGTTCTTGTTTTGTAAAGTTTTCTACAAGTTTGCTTGTTTGTGCCTATTCATACTTTGTTCCCCTAGCTCGGGGGTGACCTTGTAAAGGTCTAGGTTAGGAGGTGAGCCTCCATGGTCAACCTAAATGTTTCTTGCAAGTTCTTTTTCTTGATTCCTATGGAAGGCTTTGGATGAAGATTCTTGAAAGTTCTCCTATGTTATGAATTTTTATGCTTTCTATCCTTGTGCTTAAGTGTGTATTTCAAATATTGTAAATAAGGGATTTATAAAGAAATTCAAAATTTGTAAAATGAGGTGTGTTGCCGATTGTTGGAGCTTCATTGTCTGTTGGAGCATTGTCGGGTTTTGGAGCTTCTTTGTTTGTTGGTGCGCTGTCGGATGCTGGAGCTTCTAGGGTTTTGTCGGTTGTTGGTGTTTCATCATCTTTCATTGCGTCACCGATAGTTGGTGCTTCGTTGTCTGCTGGTGCTTTTCCTTCTATGGGGTTGGTAGGGTCTTTTGTTGATTTTGTTTCCAAGACGGTTGTGGTTGCAAAGGGATGCAAGGTTTCCACTATCAATGGGGCTTCCATTGCCCCGATTCTTGTTCGTGGGTCTTTATCTACCTCTACTAGTTGATAGAGATTTGATGAATAGTAATGAAATTTTTAAATCCCACGGATTGATTTTTCAATTTCAAGGTTTTTGGCCTAGCCTTCCCCAATTGCATGATTGGATCTCTCAAAGATGGAAAACAAAATTATTAGGTAATGTTAATATCTATCCAATGGAAAAAGGATTTTTCATTGCAAATTTTGATAATGTTGTGGATAGAGATACAATCCTATGTGATGATTTCTTTTGTTGGGACGATGAAAAAATTATGCTGATGGTCAGGCTGTGGCACCTTGATTTCAATCCTTCCACTGAAGTCTTTAGTTCTATCCCTATATGGCTAGGCTCCCCAATTTGCCCCTTCATTTGTGGCATGATTCCATCCTTGAGGAAGTGGGTGGGGCTTTGGGGGAATTCGTGTTGATTGATAATGAGTCTGATAATATGTATCATTCTATTTTTTCTTGTATCTTGGTAGAAATTGATACCTCAAAGGGCCTCCCAGCTAAAATTAAAATTGAATCATCCTTGGGACCTTGGATCCAACAGCTTGACTTCAAAGGCATTCCTTTTAGATGTTGTAAATGTTGTAAGACTGGTCATATTTCATCCCAATGTGGCTTCATTTCCAAGAAGAAGAAATATTCTTATGACTTTTTATTTATATAAGGACTTTTATTCTTATGACTTTTCATGTGTGAACCCATGCTTGGGCATGTCTTAATTGTTTTATCCATGTTTAGAATTAATGATATTAAAATATTTATTTATTCACTTTCTTAGATAATTTTAAACTTTAATGCAAGTGTTCCATAACTATTTTTATTTATCTGATTAGAGAGTAATATAACTTAACTTATCCCTAGAGTTTGTATTAACTTTTCCTTCTTAATGATGTTCTCTATCAACTGGAGCACGTAATTAAACAGGATTGAAACTTTAATCTTCAAGGGAAGTTGGCCAAGTCTATGTTGGTCATGGTGCCCCTCAAACCCATTCAGGGTTCTCAAATAAGAACTTAGATGATAAACTGTAACTTCTTAGTCAACTTAGGTAACTTTAGTGTTTAGAATATAAAAAATTGTTGGTGTGTTTTTGCTCAGATTTTGGGCATGACAGTTTAGAAAAGTTTGATGAGCATCTTGAGAGACAAATACATAAAGGAAATACTCAAAGACTTGGACTTGAGAAGGGATAAAGTTATAGATCAAGAGAGAAAATTAATTCATTAGAGAATCAGAATGAAGAACCTAAGAAGACACCTATGAGGCAACCAAACTTCAATGGCAGATTTTTTACATGTAAAAAATTTGGTCATAGAGTGAAGGAATGTAGAAGTAGACCTAATCCCACATCTTTTTATGGTTATTGTTACACATGCCACAACTATGGACACAAATCAAGTGAATGTAGAGCCATGAATATCGATGGTATTAGATAGTCAGATGTAAAATTTGCTTCAATGGTTTTAGGATATAAAGTATATCATTCTAGCAGAGAGAACTCTACCTCTAGCACCATAATTTATAGTGTATGTCGAATAGTTAAGGAGAAAGCTCAGTATGATGTTTGTGGGATTTTGAGATAGCATATTTTGGAGAATTTGGGGAAGATAAAGAAAGATGGGAAACAAATATTCAAGTATGGATCCTTGATTATACACATATTTTTCTATTTCATGAACTACTTTCCAAGAATTGATGATGTTGAACAAAATAAAGGCATACCAGTGGCAATATAGATCAGTCGATACTACCGTATGCAAAATCAGCAATTGGTGACAAGAGAACTATAGGGATACTTCAAAAGTTTTCAGAAGAAGACACTGATGCAAGGATTTCTTGGATCATGCATATGGGTTATGAAGTAGATCCTATTCTACTTGAACTATATGCTAAGGACATGTTAGACAAACTGGTTGAAACCAATAAAGAGAGGTTAGAAACCTACAAAGAGAAAATCTTGGAAGTACACTCAAAGATAAATAACCCTATCATGAAGAGGAAAGTGAGAAAGGAAGTTGAATTTATGAGAGAAATAATCGGTTTCAAAAAGAGAAGATGACTGATGCTAGAAGGAAGTATGAGGAGAAAGAAAAGAAGAAAGTAGAAGTAGATAAGCCTATTCATATAGAAGATGATGATGATGGACCCCCTCCCTATATACCACTCAGTAGACCCACTCAAAGTTTGATGAAGTCATCTGCCAGTCCATCACAAGTGAAAACATCAATAAAATTAGAGGTTAGGACATTTACGATGAAGGTTACCAAGCCTAAATCATTCAGATCGAAGGTAGTTTTTGAACCATATTAGAAAAGAGTGAAGACAAAGAGACAAGGGCCACAAAAGAGAACCAAGGATGTGATAGAGATGAGTCTACTAAATCAAATGATTCGAAGAAGAAGTTAAGGTATGAAGGAAGTGATTGCAACCTTTGAATATCTCAATGCACTTGACTTGGTTGAGGTAGAAAGGTCGGCATATGCTATTTGTGGGTAGATTAAGATTACAAAGAGTGTCAAGAAGAGTTGGAATGTAGACTTTGTAGCTTTGAGGAGCAATTTTTCTGATATTATCAAACTTTTGTAAGTATATTTTTCACATCTATGTACATAAGCAGATGATATAGGATTTCAATAGATAAATTTTTTGAGACATCTTGACCTTTTCCATTGATGTCAAAGGGGGAGAGATATGGGTGAAAAATGAGTTGTTCAACAGGGAAAACACAAATTTTTAGAGAGGGATCTATCTTTTAGTGTTTGGAATTTTGCTTGGGCACTTAGTCATTTTTCACTAAGTGTTGCCATCAATACCAAAGGGGAAAATTATTGGCAAGAGACACTGCATTGAATGAATTATATTTTGTTATTGAGAGCAACTACACATTATTTTCTTCACCACTTGGAATTTTTTGGATTTACCAAAGGTTAAAAAGGAAAATTGGCTAAGTATGGAAGAACGTGAACAATATACATGGATTGAGAAAAGGATAGGTACAAACAAATGCGGGCAAGTTTTGAAGTGCATAGTTAGGAGGAGATTCTACAGGTCATATCCTACTTATATCTATGATCGCACCTATTTAAATTTTGATTTGCATAAGTTATGAAGATCTGTGTATTGGGTTGACAGTGATGCATGAGGAGCAGTAGAAGTTACTTATTAGATCGATCAACAACCCTAACAGATCGATGATCTGACCTATTTGATAATTATTTTTGGTAGAGACAACATGATAAATGTTATCCATATTTTTGTCGAGGCTAGCGTGAAGATCTGATCATTGTTTTTGATATTAAGGAAAATAAGTTTTGAAGGGACCTGAAACCCTTTGCAAGAAGGTCACAAAAGATAGACAGATACAATCCACAAAGATGAAACAACTAAAGACCTAAAAATGGGTTTTTCCAATAGGCTCCCACAACCTAGAGCAAACAGCTCGAGCGAGGCCCGAAGAAAACCTAGCCAAAAGAAACCTAGCCAAAAGAAAACCCCAAGAATTTAGGATTTTCCTTTGGCCCCCTTGTGATGAGAACAAAGGGTCATATCAAAAGAAGGCAAAGATCTCTTGGATTGTTTTCCTTTAACCTTGATCCATCCTTCTTCAACCTTAGCAGCAGCATTCTGCCAATCCAGCATGTCCAAACCTACAAAAGAAAAACCCCCAGAGGGGGTAGCACACTGTCCAAAGACAACCGGCTGAGAACTAAGGCCAAGGAAAAGGGAGACTCCAACAGAAGAGCCAGTAGGAGCAAGCCCAGAAGCTAACACTGCAAGAGAACCAAAAAGAGAAAAATCAGTCCCAACATGAGGGGAGGCCACCACAAACACGAAGGAATCCCGCACACTCGCAGATAAAGAAGGAGAAACAACATCAATAACTCCATCAACATAAGCAGGTCCAAAAAGGGGAGAAGACATAGGGCCAACCTTCTCAACAACTTGCAAAAAGCTCTGGTGAGAAGACACCTTCTTCACCATATAGTGTTGAGAAGACACACCTTGCCACCATGAGGAAGTCCTTTTAAATTTTTGAAGCTCACAATGGTTCGAAATATGACCAATCTTGAAACACCTTCTACATCTGAAGGGGAGGCCTTCATAATCCAAGTGTTGAATCCATCATCTACCATTTGGAGTAACTAGTTTGATCTCTGCAGGAAGACCTATAGAGAAATCCAAATCCACCAGAATGTGGGAAAAAGTAGAGTGAAGCATGTCATAAGATTTCTCATCCACCAAAATAAAATCACCAATAGAATCCCCCACGGTTTCAAGAAGAGAATCAACCCAAAGATGGAGGGGAAGACTAGGCAACCTAACCCAAATGGGCAGCTTATTAAACACTTTAGAAGATGGGGAAAAGTCAAGATGCCAAGGTTTCAGCATCAGCATGAATTGACCGTCTTAGCAAAAAAAAATTCACAAAGGATAGTATTTCTATCCACAGTGTTTTCAAATTTCGCAACAAAAAAAACCCTTAGCCATAGGAAAAATGTGGATTGTACTAGAGATAAGGGGCTCCTAGTGCCTGGAAATCTATGAGTGCAAATCAGGTAAACAAGGCCAGTGACCCTTGAATCTACAAATCAAGCCATGTGAAGAAAACTCAGAGGCAATGACATTAATCTCAAAAATAGTCTCCTCCTCCAGTTCCACAGCAATATTTCTGCAAACTAGGAAGGCACAATGAACTTACTTCCCCAAAATAGGCCTAGGTGCATGCACGAGAGGAACATAAGATGAACTAGTAGAGGTAAGGGCTGCAAGACCCTGCAAAGCCACCACGGAAGGTCCAACAATGGCCTCAACCACAGGCGATGCAGAGGAAGCAACCGCAACAGGAACCTTAGGGATAGCAGAGGCGACAACACCAGTGTCTGCAATGACAAGAGCATTAGAAACTACAATAGGAGCAGTGGATGCCAAAATGGAACTAGAAGGAGTCGAGTGGGAACCAATAGTTGTCGTTGCAAAATGAGCGGGAGCAAAAGCCGCTGTAGAACGAGTAGGAGCAGAAGCCGTTGCAGAACTAGCGGGAGCGGAAGCTGCTGTAGAATGAGCAGGAACCGGAGCCATATTTGATTAAGATCTAATCATTGTTTTGATCAAATTCCTACACATTTCATTTATGTTCTATGAGCTGACAAGTTAACTATTTTTTTTATTGGGTATATAAGCCCGAATTTTTGTGATGATTTTACAATGCAACAATAAGAAGATATTATATGAAAGTCAGAGAACCTGATTGCATAGGTTAGGTTGATAGATATGTGTTGTACCTAAATAGAACTGTATAGGTATAAATGATGCTACTTCTCAATTCACCATTTTGGATTGTAGTCCAAATCTTTTTGTATGGAAGTGAACCTCTATATGTATTGTAATTTAATAAATGAGCTCTAGGCAGTGGGCCGCAAGGTGCATTCCATTTTGTACTATTGCCCCTAACTGAGTCTTTATTATTTCTGCAGAGATAATTGTGGGTTCCATCCCTGTCGCAGTTTTTCCCTTAGCCAGTTTTTCATGCAAAAATCATGGTGTCGTGAGTTTATGTATGTTTTTATATGTGTTCTTTTTTACTTATTATTGCATTTTGTCTATGGTTAAAGAATCAAATCGGTAGAGCTATACATTTTAGAATATACCTTGATGCATTTAAAGCCTGAGTTAAATGCAAAATAGCTATAAGAAATTCTAGATAAAGTGAGACCAACTTTCAAGACTAAGACAAGAGTTACAAGATTGTTGATTGGTAAGTCTCAATCAGTACAAGATGAAATAGAAAACATCTTGAAGAAGCATTTTGGCCTTATAGATGAGAAGAAGGATGAAGTGGAGAATGTTAGAAATAGGGAATACTGAGAGGGGGGGTGAATCAGTATTCTACAAACTTTATCTTTTGCCCAAATATGGATATAACAGATTTTCTTCACACATGCATAACATAAGAAACTAAATAACATGCATAGCAATAACATCAAAGAACTCATAACACATTATTTGTTCTCAAGGAAACCTTAGCCAAGGGAAAACCCCGGTGGGGATGGTACCCACAAAGATCCACTAATCAAAAGTATCTTGTTAAGGATATTGACCCTGTTAGGAGTCTATTACAAGCATATAGTGTATCAGTCCTAGAATTGGTTTCCCTTCTCAAAATTGAATTCTCAATTCCAATTCCATGCCTCAATTCTAACTCCAGATCCTGAGGTGGATTGGCAGAATGCTCATTTTGGACCAAAATTAGAATTGGCCTATACCAATTCACCAATTCCCGTTTTCCAATTCCAGGTCAATTCCAACAACCAATTAACTAAAAAAATGATTGATGGAAATACCCCCAACTCTAAGGAACAAAAGGAAAAAGGTGAGAAATATGAGGTAAAACAAAAAAAGGTTACGTAGAATGCAATGTTAGCTCCTGCAGTGCAGCCAGGCTGCAGTTTAATGGCTGCATAGTAGTGTGACTTGTATGCCTCTAAGTGGTGCAGGAGCACCCAAGCCCCCTATTGAAGACAAGCAGACCTTGAAGACATATGGAGGCATGAAGGAACCTAATCCAATCAATTGGAGCATATTGAGACCAATTATGGCTTTTGGAGGCAATAATGTGAATATAAAGGTTAATGGTATTGAGGGTCCTGATAAGGACCCTAGGACTAATTGATGATGTAAGGGGTCTAGATTAGTTTAGAGAGTTTAGAATAAGACTATAAAGTCATCCCATGAAGTTGGATAAATCAGATAGTGCAAATAGTTAACAACTTGTAAGTTACAAATTCAAATTTTTGAATTGTAATGGTTACTTGGATTTAGGAGGGAAAGTCTATTTTTCATTTGTTATGCATTGTAATAACCTCTAATCGCTTGGAGTCAGTTAAGGAAGTTGAAATACATCTATTTAAATCCATGTACGGATGCAAGACTCAGAAGTGTAATTGCACATGTGACTGTACAGCTGGAAGAAGAGTTTTTGCAATCAAATTCAAGGTTACTTACAATTTATGGTTTTCTTTTGATTGATCTCTATCATTGGATGAGTTGATCACATTAATACAGTCATATTATAAGTATTTGAATGGTTTACTGATCCATTTGTATTATAATCACTGATTTATATTGACTGGTGTAAGGGATTTGAGTTTTCCAACATCACAGTTTTGGGTTTTGTTGAATAACTTCATCCATTCCTCAAATGGTCGTCTGATTCTCAAGGGATGGATGCATATTAACATGTAACATTATGTTCTAACACCAAATATGCAGGAAAGTTGGCGGTTGCAGGGGTACCCTATGAGATTGGTGGAGTAAGTTGGATGAAATCGGAGGCTAGCCTATAGCAGTAGAAGATCTGCTTGAATAAGTGTGTATTTTTATGATTGGAGAAGTGTTATATGGATGAATACATGGTGTAGGATCCATCAATTCATCCTGGAAGCGTCAGTGGTGAGTGGAATCAAGAAACCCTCATTTTAGGGCCTTTGTGAGTAGGGTTTTTTTGACTTTCATATCAAATGAGAGCATAGACTCAAATTGACTTGGGAAATCTTCATATGGAATCATTTTAGAACACTGTCCAGAGTTAGGAGGTTTGGGGTTAAGTATATAACATATTTCCTTTGTTAAAGTGACCAATTTCTAGGGCAAAAATAGTAAACAGTCAAGAGACAGCCTATATCGTCCAAAACAAGCCTACCTAAGCTTTTGGTATGTTAAAGGAGAGACAAATGGGTATCTAAAACTCCCATTATTTTTCCTTGTGTTCGCTTGGTGGTGCCTTTCACCGAGTGGTTTTTTTGTTCTACTCGATGGTGTTCTTCACCGAGTGGGTTTGGTGTGTTCTGTGTTGCTCGGTGGCCTAGATACTTGCAAGGCTTCCTTACCCAAGGGTTCCTTTCCCTTGCCCAAAACCTTTTGAATCACTCATAACTAAATGTCTTGAAGTCATTTATGGTATTGGGAACATTGGGGAAAGATAAGGTTGAGTTTTGAGTCATTTTAGCCATTTTGTGCCATTATAACCATTGTTGACACCTTGGTGTAATTGCATTTGCCTTAGTTGTTTGTGAGCCCTCACCTACCTTTGCATCAAGTGGTATCAGAGCATAGTTAGTAGGTCCTTGAGAAGGAAGAAGAGACAAGTCTTGGAGAGGATAGAAGCATTGGAAAAGGAGAGGAGAGAGCCTAGGAAAGAAGAGGTTCCTGGAGGAAATGAGGAAGGAGAAGACAAATACATTGAGGGACAAGCAAATAGAGCTCATAGAGAAGAAGATGATCCTGAGGAGAGGAGATTTATGAGGCTGATTAAGGCAGGACAAGGTACTGGTGGGAAGAGTAATGTTGATTTGTCAATGTATCAAGGCAAGATGGAAAGTGAAGAGGTGCTTGGATGGGTAGAAGCACTTGAGAACTATTTTGACTTAGAGGATGTGGATGAAGACAAGAAGGTGAAGTTGGCCAAGTCAAGGCTAATGGAAACAACCCTTACATGGTTAACCAGTATTCAAAATGAAAGGATAGAAAAGGGATTGAACAAAATCTCTAATTGGGAGAGGATAAAGGCTATGGTGAAGAATCAATTCTTGCCATCAGATTTGGCAATCCAAACAAAGATGAGGAAAAATAATTTGAAGCAAAGGGACATGGATGTTATGTCCTATACTGAACAATTTCACACCCTAAGCATTAGAGGAGTGGAGGATGAAGATGAGAAAGTGGCTAGGTATATCAATGGCCTTAGGTATAATAATCAAGATGAAATAGGGTTGAATGTGCCAAGAACCCTTGGAGAATGCTTTCAACTTGCAGTTAGAGCAGAAGAGAAGTTGAAGAGGAAGCATGAAAGGCAAGGCAGCAATAATAGAGGAGGTGGATCAATGAGAGGCAGAGGTGGAAGAATAAATTCTAATTTTCATAGCAATAGTGACAAGGATAAAAGTAAGGACTTCACATCAGACCAAAGAGGAGGCCATAGAGGTGGAAGATTTGGAGGAGGCCGAGGAGCAGCAAATACATTCTCGGAAAGATGCTTTAATTGTGGGGAGACAAGGCACCAATACTTCGAATGTCCTGAGAAGAACAAGCAACCGGAGAAAAGAGTCACTTTGGCACAAGGTGAAGAAGGGAATGAAGAGCAGAAAACATATCAAGCATACCCTGAAACTGATGGTGAATATCTAATGGTGAGTAAAGGATCACCTATGCAGCAACAGGAAGGACAAAATACATCAATTTTCATATATCAATCCCTAAGTAATGGTAAGGTTTGCAAATTGATTATTGATTCAGGAGCACATAACAATTTGGTGTCTTATGAAGTTGTAAATAAGTTGCATTTAACAACCTTTTTGCATCTAACAACTTTTTTGCATCCTAAACCTTACTATGCAACTTGGGTAAATAAAGATAAGAACATGTTGGTGAAAGAACAATGTTGGGTTGAATTTGCAATTGGTCCTTATCATAGTCGTGTCTTATGTGATGTAATGGATATGTCTTGTGGGCATCTATATTGGGAAGGCCATGGCAGTATGCTAGGAGGACCATTCATGATGGTTATTTAAATGCATACATAGTACATAAGGGTGATGGGAAGTATGAATTGAAACCCTTACCTAATAATGCTGCAAATGAAGGTATTGTAATGTGTTTTGGGGATAAAAGTCCTATGAATGTACAGGGTTACAATCACTGTGATACAAGTTGGCATGAGGAGAGAAAACATAACCATGGACTGGTTACAACAGAGGTCAAGTACGGTCCTAAAAGATCAGGGCTTTGGGACTTGGAATATGTTCAAGTAGGCACCATCTATTGCCCAATCAGAGAGCAGACAATAGGTGACAAATTTCAGGTGTTGCAGGCACAAGAAAGGCAAGATGGTCGACAGTGAGATGAAGGAATGGAGCAGGTGCATGGTCCTAGACAAGGACCCAAAAGTTTTGTTTATTGTACTAATCCTAAAACAGTGCGAAACACGCAATGGATTTCAAAGAATTGATTCATTTACAGAATGAGCAAGACGCTCATAAATAATACAAGAGTATTTACAAGAATAGCAAGTTTCTAATAAGAAACTGCTATGAAGATCGAAGACGATCTTGACTAAAATAGAATATACAATGATTGAGCATTAATATTAAATTTAACATAATTTAATATTCTATTACCCTCCCTTAATGCTCAATCTATTAACTACACCTATAGACCCCCTGAATTTTACAAATTTATCAGGACCAAGGGGCTTGGTGAAGATGTCTACTGGCTGCTCCGAAGTAGGAACATACAGCAACTGGATGGATTCGTCTTCAACCAGCTGTCGAATATAGTGACAATGTGTTTCCACATGCTTGGTTCTTTCATGGAAGACTGGATTCTTGGCGAGTTTAAGCACTCCCTGATTATCACAGAACAAGGGAGTAGGACCTGCCTGGGGGACATGCATATCCGCAAGCATTCGTCGAAGCCAAACCGCCTCACAAGATGCCTTAACTGCTCCCCGATACTCTGCTTCTGTCGAGGAGAGAGCTACTGCCTGCTGCTTCTTACTAGTCCATGTGACAGCACCAGATCCCAAACTAAACACATAGCCTACTGTAGACTTACGATCATCAACCGAACCTGCCCAGTCAGAATCTGTGTAACCACTGAGTATAGGATCAGAACTCCGAGTGTACAGAAGTCCATAATCAGAAGTGCCACTCACATAACGCAGCACACGCTTCGCTGCTAACCAATGATCAGCCTTGGGAGCTGTCATGAAGCGTGAAATGTAGCTCACTGCAAAACTGATGTCAGGTCTAGTGGCAGTAAGATAGATGAGGCTGCCCACTAGTTGCCTGAACAGAGATTCATCCACAGCTGGTGAGGATGACTGAGCTGAAAGTTTGAGCCCGGGTTCCATAGGAGTAGAGGCAGGTTTGCAATCCTGCATTCTGAACCTGTCCACAAGACTTCTGGCATACTTGGACTGAGAGAGAAAGATACTGGTCTCAGTCTGCCAGACTTCAACTCCTAAGCAGTAATGTAGAAGTCCCAAATCTGTCATATCAAAAGTGCGGCACAAATCCTGTTTGATTCCAGTGATCAAATGTGCTGAACTGCCAGTAATGATTAAGTCATCCACATAGACAACCACAAACAGAATATCATTACTAGTATACTTGATATACAAGTTTGCATCAGATGGACTCCACTGAAAGCCATGATCTGTCAGGTACTTATCAATTTTCATGTACCAAGCCCGAGGAGCTTGTTTCAGACCATAGAGTGCTTTGACTAATCTACAGACCTTCTGTTCTTGACCAGCAACCTTGAATCCTGGGGGCTGCGTCATGTAGACTTCTTCCTGTAAGTCACCATTCAAAAAAGCACTCTTGACGTCCATCTGATGGACTTTCCAACTGAACTGGGCTGCTAAGGCAAGAACGAGCCGTATGGTACTCATTTTGGCTGTAGGAGCAAAAGTCTCCTCGTAGTCAATGCCTTCTTTCTGTGAGAACCCACGAGCAACAAGACGAGCCTTATACTTGTCTAGGGTTCCATCAGCTTTGTATTTTACTTTGTACACCCATTTGCAGCTAATGGGCTTCTTCCCTGAAGGAAGATCAGAAAGGGCCCAAGTGTGATTCTTCTGAAGACTCGGGAACTCAGCTTCCATAGCCTGTTCCCACTCAGGTATACCTTTAGCCTCTGAGTATGTCTGAGGCTCAAAAACACTGTGTATGTTCGCCATGAGAGCAAAATTGACTGTATGCTGCTGTTTGCTCTTATTACGGGAGGTTCTACCCTCAATGAGCTCAGTATCCCTGAGATCACTAATGGTCTTGGCCCACCATTTAGGCCGGAGAGTAGAAGTACGAACATCTGGAGGAGCTGAAAGAGGCTCAGGATCAGGAGCAGGAGCATCTATATCTATCAGTCTGTAGGCCTTATGGTGATCACTGTATCCTGTCATCATGAGTTTCTGACTTTTGGAATCCAACTTGGAGCGCTTAGCATCTGGAATCCAAACATAGGCAACAGAGCCAAAAACCTTCAGGTGACTGATCTGAGGCTTTCGACCAGACCAAACCTCTTCTGGAGTCTTCCCTTTAACAGCCTGAGTAGGAGAGCGGTTAAGAAGGTAGACAGCAGTAAATACTGCTTCAGCCCAATACTTGTTCGGAACACTCCTGTGTTGTAACATAGAGCGAGCCATCTCAACAACCGTACGATTGCGACGCTCGACAACACTGTTTTGCTGAGGAGTGTGGGGTGTAGTCAACTGGCGTTTGATGCCATGGGTATCACAGAAGTTGGAGAATGCAGAAGAACAAAATTCCCCCCCGTTATCTGTCCTAAGAGTAATGATACTATGTCCAGACTCTTTTTCAACAAAGGACTTAAACTTCTGAAAGACACTAAATACATCTGATTTATGTTTAAGAAAGTACACCCACATCTTTCTACTAAAATCATCTACAATGAGCAAAAAATATTTGCAACCAGTAACAGAAGATGTATTCATAGGACCACAAATATCAGCATGAAGTAATTGAAGTACCTTAGATGCACGCCAAGACTGTCCATGTGGGAATGAAGTCCGATGCTGTTTGCCAGCTTGACAGGCGCCGCATACTCCAAGATGCTGAGTCTGAATATCAGGTAACCCTGAAACAAGTCCCTCCCGAGACAGCTGAGAGAGATACTGAATGTTGAGATGTCCATATCTCTGATGCCACAGAGTGCTGAGAGGAGAAACACGAGCTGCCAGAGCCACTTCAGGAGAATCACCAGTGTCAAGAAGCCTATATAGGCCATGATCCTCTAGACCAACAGCAACAGTAAGACGAGTCTCCCGATCAATGATGGAGCACTTGTGAGCACTGAACACCACATCTAGTTGAGGAGAATTCCTCATAATCTGGCTGACAGAAAGCAGATTAAGTGCCATTCCAGGGACATAGTACACATTCAGAAAAAGAAGAGTCCTGCCACCAGACTGTATCTGAACAGTGCCTTTGCCAACAACTGTATACTCCTCACCTCCGCCAAATACAACAGAATCACTGAAAGGTGAGAAGTCTGTAAACCAGTCACGCCAATGAGAAAAGTGACGTGATGCACCAGAGTCGATGTACCAAGCAGAAGACCTGGCATGATCTGAAGACCGCTTAGCCATAAAAGCATAAAAGGCAGACTCCTTCTGCTCGGAATGTTCCGCAACATGCACCTTCTGGTGTGACCCTCCCTGCTTCTTTTGTTCAGAAGCGAGCCTCTGACGGCAATCTTTCTTCATATGGCCGTACTTGTGACAGTAATTGCACTGCACATTTTTCTTCTTAGCTCCATCCTGTGTCTGAGAAGAGCCTTTCGGCTGAGAAGACTGAGAGGACTGAAATTTGCCTTTATCCTTCTGAAAGGATTGAGCTGTGAAGGCATTTTCCGAGGAGGCTGATGTAGTACCACTACCAAATTGCTGTTTCCAGCGATCCTGCTGTAGAAGTTTGGTGCACAATTCTGAAAACTTCAGATCAACATTAGTAGAAGTAATGTTGAGAGTTTCAATGAAGTGTTCATACGATTTTGGAAGACTTTTTAAAGTAATTACAACCATATCTTCTTCCTCCATAGTCCGACCAATAGCTTCGAGTTGATCTCGAATGTCCTTAATCCTCGTGAGGTGCTCCTATAAGGACATACGTTCGTCCATCATACTAGAGAACAATTGATTCTTCAGAAAGAATGCTCGGCTCTTGTCGGATGTCTCATGCAATTCCTTCAGATGCTTCCAGATGTCAGAAGCTGTCTTGCCGGAAGGAATCTGCGGTAACTGATCATTAGTTACTGAGAGTTTGAGAAGCATGACGGCCTCCCGATTGCGTTCATCAAACTTATCTTGATCTGCACCAGGTGTACCAGGATTGAGCTCTTTTTCCAAAACAAGCTGGTCAAGACGCCTATATTCAAAAATGGTCAACATACGCTGTTTCCAGATGTTGTAGTTGTGACCATTAAAGCGTTGACTGCCTTCTAACATCAGATTGGTGAGAGAAGCCATTTGCACGTTTCCCAAGAAAAATTCCTGGCTGACCCAGAAAAATCCAAAGACAACCCAGAAAACGGCAGATGCTTGATTGTAATGATGGATTTTGGAAGAAACTGAGGATGAGGGTTATTCATAAACCCTAGCCGCATCTAAAAAAGTGTCCAAACACGGGCTGAATCGCGTGCAAAAAAAAACACACAACACACAAGAAGTGTGTCGCGATTTGCAGAAAAATCGCACAAACGCAGTCGCGCGGGTTACAGAGAGAGGCACCAAAAGTTGAAACGCGAAGCCCTTACATGATTCTTAGACGCGAATGCAGGATGAGTTCAATGTCGTCCAGAATGAGCGCAAGGCTTGCAGACGCGATTTTGTTTGGAGACGGGTTGTAGGTCATGAAAAAAACACCAGAAACAAACACGAGTTAAGTGTTTGTTGTTCACGAACAGGAGGCTTCAAAACCGTGCGATGGCTGAAAGAGAAGTCGCGCGTTTTACAAAAAAAATGATGCAACTCAGACCCAAACCAGCGATTTTCAGATCCAAACCCGCGATCTAGCTCTGATACCATAAAACAGTGTGAAACACGCAATGGATTTCAAAGAATTGATTCATTTACAGAATGAGCAAGACGCTCATAAATAATACAAGAGTATTTACAAGAATAGCAAGTTTCTAATAAGAAACTGCTATGAAGATCGAAGACGATCTTGACTAAAATAGAATGTACAATGATTGAGCATTAATATTAAATTTAACATAATTTAATATTCTATTAAATCCTATTGGTGAAGTGAGTGTAGGTTCTAGAAGGCAGAAGCTGATCTTGGGAGAATTCATCTCCTATCTCAAGAACAAGAAGGAGAGTGGGCACTTGCAGACCCGAGACAGGACTAATTCTTGGGCCAAGACTTTTTCCATTCATTGGGAGTATGGTGTAGGAGCACCCAAGCCCCCTATTGGGAGTATGAAGGTATTGTAATGTGTTTTGGGGATAAAAGTCCTATGAATGTATAGGGTTACAATCACTGTGATACAGGTTGGCATGAGGAGAGAAAACATAACCATGGACTGGTTACAACAGAGGTCAAGTACGGTCCTAAAAGATCAGGGCTTTGGGACTTGGAATATGTTCAAGTAGGCACCATCTATTGCCCAATCAGAGAGTAGACAATAGGTGACAAATTTCGGGTGTTGCAGGCACAAGAAAGGCAAGATGGTCGACAGCGAGATGGAGGAATGGAGCAGGTGCATGGTCCTAGACAAGGACCCAAAAGTTTTGTTTATTGTACTAATCCTCTTGGTGAAGTGAGTGAAGGTTCTAGAAGGCAGAAGCTGATCTTGGGAGAATTCATCTCCTGTCCCAAGAACAAGAAGGAGAGTGGGCACTTGCAGACCCGAGACAGGACTAATTCTTGGGCCAAGAATTTTTCCATTCATGGGGAGTATGGTGTAGGAGCACCCAAGCCCCCTATTGAAGACAAGTAGACCTTGAAGGCATATGGAGGCATCAAGGAACCTAATCCATTCAATTGGAGCATATTGAGACCAATTATGGCTTTTGGAGGCAATAATGTGAATATAAAGGTTAATGATGTAAGGGGGGTCAATAGTACCTAAGGGGTCTAGAGAAGTTTAGACTATAAAGTCATCCCATGAAGTTGGATAAATCAGATAGTGCAAATAGTTAACAATTTGTAAGTTACAAATTCAAGTTTTTGAATTGTAACGGTTACTTGGATTTAGGAGGGAAAGTCTATTTTCCATTTGTTATGCATTGTAATAACCTCTAACCGCTTGGAGTTAGTTAAGGAGGTTGAAATACATCTATTTACATCCATGTACGGATGCAAGACTCAGAAGTGTAATTGCACATGTGATTGCACATGTGACTGTACAGCTGGAAGCAGAATTTTTGCAATCAAATTCAAGGTTACTAACAATTTATGGTTTTCTTTTGATTGATCTCTGTCATTGGATGATTTGATCACATTAATACGGTCATATTCTAAGTATTTGAAGGGTTTATTGATCCATTTGTATTATAATCATTGATTTATATTGACTGGTGTAAGGGATTTGAGTTTTCCAACATCACAATTTTGGGTTTTGTTGAATAACTTCATCCATTCCTTGAATGACTGTCTGATTCTCGAGGGATGGAGGCACATTCACATGTAACATTATGTTCTAACACCAAATATGTAGGAAATTTGGTGGTTGCAGGGGTACCCTATGAGATTGGTGGAGTAAGTTGGATGACATCGGTGGCTAGCCTATAGCAGCAGAAGATCTGCTTAAATAAGTGTGTGTTTTTATGATTGGAGAAGTTTTATATGGATGAATACATGGTGTAGGATCCATCAATTCATCCTGGAAGCGTCAGTGGTGAGTGGAATCAAGAAACCCTCATTTTAGGGCCTTTGTGAGTAGGGTTTTGGGGCTTTTATATCAAATGAGCACATAGACTCAAATTGAATTGGGAAATCTTCATTTGGCATCATTTTAGAACACTGTCCAGAGTTAGGAGGTTTGGGGTTAAGTATATAACATATTTCCTTTGTTAAAGTGACCAATATCTAGGCCAAAAATAGTGAACAGTCAAGAGACAACCTATATCGTCCAAAACAAGTCTACCTAAGATTTTGGTATGTTAAAGGACAGACAAATGGGTATCTGAAACTTCCATTATTTTTCCTTGTGTTCGCTCGGTGGTGCCTTTCACCGAGTGGTTTTGCTGTTCTACTCGGTGGTGTTCTTCACCGAGTGGGTTCGGTGTGTTTTGTGTTGCTCAGTGGCCTAGATACTTTCAAGGCTTCCTTACCCAAGGGTTCCTTTCCCTTGCCCAAAACCTTTTGAATCACTCATAACTAAATGTCTTGAAGTCATTTATGCCATTGGGAACATTGGGGAAAGATAAGGTTGAGTTTTGAGTCATTTTAGCCATTTTGTGCCATTATAACCATTGTTGACACCTTGGTGTAATTGCATTTGCCTTAGTTGTTTGTGAGCCCTCACCTACCACTGCATCACTAAGGACCTATATGCATTCATTCATAGCTTATTTTTTCTAGCAATATCAATCAGCTGTTACAAAAAGATCTTAAAACAATCAAATGAATACCTGAGTGACTGTAAAGAGAGATAGAGCCTAAGGTCTGTAATTGTAAGGTGGCTCCTATAGCACCATTGGCTATAGGTTCATCATATTTATTCCCAATAATATTGCTACTATTGTTTCCAAAAGTCTCATAAGCTGAATCAGAGAAGGAATCAGCTATTGCGATTTGTTGTGCTGATTATTCATTTTGCAAGCATTTATAGTTCATTTCTGCATATTTTGTCAGATATGTTATCTATTGTATTAGATCTAATTGGAATTAATATTCTATCATTGACCTGATTTGTGGAGTTAAATCAATAGTAATATACAATAATACATTGATCATAAGAAGATTAAATAATAGAAGAATAATTATGTCAAAACACAATAGTCATGACAACATTCTCAACTAATTCTAACAACAAAAGTTCTCAAACAATTATCTCTATAATACAACTAAGTACATACATATGAAGTAGCAAATAATATCCACTGATAAGTGGAAATGACAGCAAAGTCAATAACAAACTGTAAAGCAATAATAATGACAAAGTCAAAGCAGTCTTTGGAAACAGTTTTGTCTATTAATGACTATCCTCACAAATTATAAATAATGCTAGCAGGCAGTTATCAAAGGCAACAGTGATAATCACTAATCAAAAATAACAAGTCATCTCCCCTCCCGTGTTCACAAGGTTTTCAAAATCAATTATACCAAGTGTCTTCACAACTGTAGAAATCCCAACAGCAATGATTGATGTCATCCCTTGAACCAGATCTATCTTCTATTCAATAAAGGTAGCCAAAAATCATAAAAGCTAATTTTACACTGTTAAAGGTGTATAACCTGTTAAAAATGTTCCAGAGAAAAATGATAAAAAAAAGTCTCAGTTCTGACACGAGTTTAGAAAAAGAATACAAGAAAACTAATTTATTGTGATATTAATATATGTTAATATATTGTTGAAATTTTCAGTCAAAGAGAACCAGTGATGTTTTGAAAAACTCACAACATTTCCAAGAAAAATGTCAGGAAACATGCTGTGAAAAGATATGTTGGAATACATCACAATATGTGACAATGTCGGAGTTTCATTTTTGGCCAAAGAATAAATCAATCCTTAAGGAAGATAAAACGTCCTCCATATTAACCTATAACATGTTTAGGCCTCAGTATAGTAAATAAGTAGTAAATTCCTGAGTACTAAAATAATACGCTCCCACAAATATTTTGTCAGATAACTTTTTTGCTTAATTATAGTGTCTCAATGTGATGAAATTAAACTACACAAGACTAACTCTCTCAGGTTAATTAAATTGAACTAATTTGAATATCTACACAGATATGATAGTGAATAATGTGGATTAAAAAGTCATAGTTCTGACACAAGTTTAGAAAAAGAATACAAGAAAATTAATTTATTGTGATATTAATATATGTTAATATATTGTTGAAATTTTCAGTCAAAGAGAACCAGTGATGTTTTGAAAAACTTGCAACATTTCAAAGAAAATGTCAGGAAACATGCTGTGAAAATATATGTTGGAATACATCACAATATTTGAAAATGTCGAAGTTTCATTTTTGGCCAAAGAATAAATCAATCCTTAAGGAAGATAAAATATCCTCCATATTAACCTATAACATGTTTAGGCCTCGTTATAGTAAATAAGTAAAATCATACGCTCCCACAAATATTTTGTCAGATAACTTGTTTGCTTAACAATAGTGTCTCAATGTGGATGAAATTAAACTACACAAGACTGACTCTCTCAGGTTAATTAGATTGAACTGATCTGAATATCTACACAGATATGATAGTAAATAATGTGGTGTAGGTATTTATGAGAAAGTTCCCTAGCAGGCAACCAACAAATGCCTTACATTAGTTCTAAATTGTTCCTGGGACATGTTTTCTAGAATCTACTATAAACAGCCAGTCACATCCCTCTAATTTTAATGAGCAACAAAACAGCCCACGCATTGAACACATTTCTGTAAGTCAAAATGTTGTGAAATTAGCTCCACTCTACTAAATCAATAAAACTTCCACTAATTTGAACATTGATCAATCAGTAAATAGGATCCACGAATATAGAAGACATGTCAAAGTCTAATAATTGAGAGAGTCTACCAAAATATGACCACAAAAAATAGAAGCACACAGTCTACAGACCGCATAATTTAAACTCCATTTCCTAAAAAAGTTTGCAAAGACAAAATTTAGCATTTTGAAACTTCAAAACTTTACGAAAGTATGCAAACATGAAATTATCTTTCACGATTGTAGTGAGGGTAGAAAAAAATACCTTTTATCCATTGCAGATGAGAAGTCCATCTCTGTTGTAGCATACTTTGGCAATAAGAAGTTCCAGCTTTGACCCAACCTCCAACACAAATTTGAATTGATGCCCAAATCCAACAAAATCAAGATTACGTTTTAGTAAGAATACACCTTGAAAAGATTGCGGTGCAACAAAAGAAAAATGCATCAAACCCACTCCCACTCTGTTACAAATAACTTGGATATATTAAAATGAAAATAATCAATTTAACTTAAGTACATATATTATATAGGGAAACTAAACAGTCCTCATCAACAAAGTAGGTGATACACGCCCACTTCCATGTATTACTGCATGTAATTGGTATATCTATGTCAGAAATACATTAGCCACCAATGCACTATTTGTTTAAATTTGACCTGCCCCATGAGCTGGTTATTTGCAAACAGAGATACATTTTTCTCCTAGTTGCTATTTATAAGACAAAAAAAAATAGTAGCAATCTTGAAGAAAAACTGCAAAGATCAATTAAAATGCAATGCAAAAGGATGGTCATGGAAGAGCTACAACACAAAAAGCTACAGGCCATATACTAAATGGATTGAATTAAGAGACCACAACAAATATCTTACAAAAAAGAACAACTCTTACATGCATCAGATAAATTGCAAACAGGATAGGAAATTTAGGAAGACATTGTTGTCTCCATATTATTTTCAACAATATTGAGGTTCTATAGTAGACATTAGAAATCAATACAGACTATCCAGTACATTCAAGAAAGACGTAGAGGACTAGTTGTAACATAGTCAATATAGTTAAGGTACAAGAGAAAAAAAGTTAAATACACCTACAATCATACATTCTCTCCTTTGTTATGCAATTGGTGGCTTCATAACCCAAGTGAGAAGAAACTGAAAACAAGAAATGTTTACAAACACTTGTAATTTCCTTTTAAAGTTTTATCTAAACTGCTATATGGTTTAACAAAAACATCAAGCAGAATAATAGAATATCACTGAGATAAGTAAAAGCTTGATAGAAATATCCCCAGCTTGTCATGCCCATAAAAACTCAGTCTAAAATCACACCAACTTTTTTTTTTGAAAGGTATAATAGTTCCAAGTTTATGTTGTGGGTTAACAGGTGTCCATGACAAAAGTTTGAAAAGAGTCTGGAGAACAATTTCTCTACAAACATTGGTTCCTAAAGTTACTAGCTGAAATAGATCTAACAAGGGATTCTATCTAGGTGGAGAAGTTGTAATCAAAGTTAGCCTAACATTAAAGTTTGTTTATGGAGGTACCAAATATAAATTTAACTATATTGATATCGAATGAATGAGTCTATAGACAACATTATGCTACGTTGAGTCATAGGGTTCAATTAATAAATTGTCGTGATACTAAATCAAGTGAATATTTAATTATCAACATAATGGCTAAACCAATTCGATGTTCATGAAATTAAATTAAATTCTATTTTAAAAATTATCCCATTTTGCTCATCCCTAGGGAGCATACTGCCAACCCTAATTACAATATTAAAAGACAACATATTATATATACATATTTTTCTTTTACAATGTTGATTGTACTAAGTATTATTGTATTTAATAATTAATACAAATAAATATCATCGTAACGAATAAAATATAATAAAATATTAAGTGGTACTAAATATATTAGTTACCAATTAATACTTTTACTAGAACTTTTGTCATGGACACCTGTTAACCCGCAACATAAACTTGGAACTATTATACCTTTCAAAAAAAAAAAGTTGGTGTGATTTTAGACTGAGTTTTTATGGGCATGACACAGCTCTAAGTAACAAAAGGAAATCCCAAAAATGTGAGAAAAAAAAGGTAACACAAAAAAGATAATCCTCCTGCAAAGTAGCAAGATTAAAATTATAAGCTACAGGCCATAAACTAAATTGATTGAATTAAGAGACAAATATATTACAAAACAGGACAACTCTTACAAACATCAGATAAATTGCAAACATGCTAGGAAATTTAGGAAGGCATTGTTGTCTCTATATCATTTTCAACAATATTGAGGTTCTATAGTAGACATTAGAAACTGTCACTTGTATTGAATAGACTATCCAGTCCATTCAGGAAAAACATAGAAAAACATAGAGGACTAGCTGCAGCATCTTCAACAAAGTTGAAGTGCATGAAACAAAAAGTTAAATATACCTACAATCATGCACGCTATCCTCTGTTCTGCACTCGGTGGATTCATAACCCAAGTGAAAAGAAACTTAAACCAAGCAATGTTTACTTCCAATTTCTTTTTAACTATACTATTGCGTACTTCAACAAAAACTGTAAACATCAAGCAGAAGAATAGGACATCACTGAGATAAGAAAAAAATTACAAAAATATCCCCAACTCGAACGAACAAACAGAAAAATTTGAGAAAAATGCAGTACCATAAAAGAGATTACATAGAATGCGAATAGAATCCTCCTGCAGATTAGCCAGGCTACAATAACAGGCTGCATTAAAGTAGCCAGACTTGTATGCCTTTAATGACTTGTATGCATTTATTCATAGATTAATTTTCCAGTATCAATCAACTGTTGCAAAAAGATCTTAAAATGATCAAATGATTACCTCAGTGCCCATCACGAGAGACCCCAAAGATTGTTGAACCCCAAGGATACGGTGCTGCTGATTCCTCCTTGCGTATTAGGGGAAATACAAATGGAAATGCAACTGTAAATGCAAATATCATCCTACTTGCGAGGATGCATAGCTCTTCCTCACTGTTGCCCCATTCAAAATGCAAAATGCAGCAAAACATATACAAAATTGGAAAAACTAGAAAGAAAAAATCCAAACACAAAAACTAAACAAAAACATAAAAGGAGGCATGGCCATGCCAGAATGACAACGGAAGGAAAACAAAATAAATAAAAAATTGAACAAGGAACAATGTGCCCTGCTTCCAAATAAACTGCCCATAAATAGAAAGTGAAATGGTGTTTTTTTGAACGGTTATGTAGAAAAAAATAAACAATCATTCGATGTATGCTCTGGTTTGAGTACCGTTGAGAACAAAATATTTTTAAAACAGTAAAAATGAAAAATCAATCCTTAAGGAAGATAAAATGTCCTCCATATTAACCTATAACATGTTTAGGCCTTAGTATAGTAAATAAGTAGTAAATTCCTGAGTACTAAAATCATACGCTCCCACAAATATTTTGTCAGATAACTTTTTTGCTTAATTATACTGTCTCAATGTGGATGAAATTAAACTACACAAGACTGACTCTCTCGGGTTAATTAGATTGAACTGATCTGAATATCTACACAGATATGATAGTAAATAATGTGGTGTAGGTATTTATGAGAAAGTTCCCTAGCAGGCAACCAGCAAATGCTTTACAATAGTTCTAAATTGTTCCTGGGACATTTTCTGTTCAAGATATATATATATGATGGTCATATTTGCATCTCCAAAGACATGTTTTCTAGAATCTACTACAAACAGCCAGTCACATCCCTCTAATTTTAATGAGCAACAAAACAACCCACACATTGAACACATTTTCATAAGTCAAAATGTTGTGAAATTAGCTCCACTCTACTAAATCAATAAAATTTCCACTAATTTGAACATTGATCAATCAGTAAATAGGATCCACGAATATAGAAGACATGTCAAAGTCTAATAATTGAGAGAGTCTACCAAAATATGACCACAAAAAATAGAAGCACACAGTCTACAGACTGCATAATTTAAACTCCATATCCTAAAAAAGTTTGCAAAGACAAAATTTAGCATTTTGAAACTTCAAAACTTTACAAATGTATGAAAACATACAATTATCTTTCACGATTGTAGTGAGGGTAGAAAAAAATACCTTGTATCCATTGCAGATGAGAAGTCCATCTCTGTTGTAGCATACTTTGGCAATAAGAAGTTCTGGCTTTGACCCAACCTCCAACCCAAATTTGAATTGATGCCCAAATCCAACAAAATCATGATTATGTTTTATTAAGAATACTCCTTGAAAAGATTGTTGTGCAACAAAAGAAAAATGCATCAAACCCACTCTCTCTCTGTTACAAATAACTTAGATATATTAAATGAAAATAATCAATTTAACTTAAGTACATATATTATATAGGAAAACTAGATAGACCTCATCAACAAAGTAGGTGATACACGCCCACTTCCATGTACTACTGCATGTAATTGGTATATCTATGTCAGAAATACCTTAGCCACCAATGCACTATTTGTTTAAATTTGACCTGCCCTATGAGCTGGTTATTTGCAAACAGAGATACATTTTTCTCCTAGTCGCTATTTATAAGACAAAAAAAATAGTAGCAATCTTGAAGAAAAACTACAAAGCTCAATTAAAATGCAATGCAAAAGGATGGTCATGGAAGAGCTACAACACAAAAAGCTACAGGCCATATACTAAATGGATTGAATTAAGAGACCACAACAAATATCTTACAAAAAAGAACACATGCATCAGATAAATTGCAAACAGGATAGGAAATTTAGGAAGACATTGTTGTCTCATTATTTTCAACAATATTGAGGTTCTATCCAGTACATTCAAGAAAGACGTAGAGGACTAGCTGTAACATAGTCAATATAGTTAAGGTACAAGAGAAAAAAAGTTAAATACACCTACAATCATGCGTTCTCTCCTCTGTTATGCAATTGGTGGCTTCATAACCCAAGTGAGAAGAAACTGAAAACAAGAAATGTTTACAAACACTTGCAACTTCCTTTTAAAGTTTTATCTAAACTACTATATGGTTTAACAAAAACATCAAGCAGAATAATAGAATATCACTAAGATAAGTAAAAGCTTGACAGAAATATTCCCAGCTCTAAGGAACAAAAGGAAATCCTAAAAATGTGAGAAAGAAAAGGTAACACAAAAGAGATAATCCTCCTACAAAGTAGCAAGATTAAAATTATAAGCTACAGGCCATAAACTAAAGTGATCAAATTAAGAGACAAATATCTTACAAAACAGGACAACTCTTACATACATCAGATAAATTGCAAACAGGCTAGGAAATTTAGGAAGACATTGTTGTCTAGTAGACATTAGAAACTGTCACTTGTATTGAATAGAATATCCAGTCCATTCAGGAAAAACATAGAAAAACATAGAGGACTAGCTGCAGCATCGTCCATATAGTTGAAGTGCATGAAACAAAAAGTTAAATATACCTACAATCATGCACGCTATCCTCTGTTCTACACTCGGTGGATTCATAACCCAAGTGAAAAGAAACTTAAACCAATTTCTTTTTAACTATACTATTGTGTACTTCAACAAAAACTGTAAACAGCAAGCAGAAGAATAGGACATCATTGAGATAAGAAAGAAATTACAAAAATATCCCATCTCCAACGAACAAAAGGAAAAATTTGAGAAAAATGCAGTACCGTAAAAGAGATTACATAGAATGCAAATAGAAACCTCATGCAGATTAGCCAGGCTACAATAACATGCTGCATTAAAGTAGCCAGACTTGTATGCCTTTAATGACTCGTATGCATTTATTCATAGATTAATTTTCCAGTATCAATCAACTGTTGCAAAAAGATCTTAAAACGATCAAATGATTACCTGAGTGCCCATCAAGAGAGACCCCAAAGATTGTTGAACCCCAAGGATACGATGCTGCTGATTCCTCCTTGCGTATTAGGGGAAATACAAATGGAAATGCAACTGCAAATGCAGATATCCTCCTACTTGCGAGGATGCATAGCTCTTCCTCACTGTTGCCCCATTCAAAATGCAGAATGCAGCAAAACATATAAAAAATACAGTGGAAAAACTAGAAAGAAAAAATCCAAACACAAAAACTAAACAAAAACATAAAAGGAGGCATGGCCATGCCAGAATGACAGTGGAAGGAAAACAAAATTAAAAAAAATTGAACAGGGAACAATGTGCACTACTTCCAAATAAACTGCCCATAAATAGAAAGTGAAATGGTGTTTTTTTAAACGGTTATATGGAAAAAAAAATGATCATTCCATGTATGCCCTCGATTTGTTGTCATCCGGTGGCTCTGGTTTGAGTACCGTTGAGAACAAAATATTTTTAAAACAGTAAAAATGAAAAATCAATACATGCTTTTTTAAACTGACCATACCATATAAGCCCTCGATTTACTCTCATCCCGTGGCCCTGGTTTGAGTACCGTTGAAAAAAAATCCCAAGCATCTTTCTCAAATGGCAAGAGAGAAAAATATGTAATTTGAATGCCCTCGGCTCCCCTGCATTCTCTATGAATCTGGAATTTAATTTAATTTAATTTGTTTTTACTTATTTGTCAATTAATCTCTTTCACATACTTAAGAGAACAACAAAACTTTTTTTTGGCTTAGTAAAAATGTTCTCCCCTGCATTCTCTATGAATCTGGAATTTAATTTAATTTAATTTGTTTTTACTTATTTGTCAATTAATCTCTTTCACATACTTAAGAGAACAAAAAAGCCTTTTTTTTTGGCTTAGTAAAAATGTTAATTCCAATTAAGTGCTGATATAAGGAACCTAAAAGATATAATGGGCACACATATTAAAAAATAAAAGAATAAAAGAGAAATGTAATGTTTTATATTATTTTTGTAGTGCTACTTCAAGAGGCCAATCTTCTCAAAGAATATACACTTAGTTACAAGATCAAGATATCTTTCACTTAGAAGTTATTAAAATACAAGGATCTTGTTAAAGACAATTGCTATTATCTTAATGCATGTGAGATAAATACTTACTAGATAATATATTATTTAGCTAAACTTTAAATCATTTACACCCAATATAATCATAACCAATAACTATCTCCAATAATAAAATGTTGGTCCTCCCATTTATAGGGCTAGACACAACATGTTGGTCCCAATAATAATAAAATGTTGGTCCCCCTATTTTATGAGAGGCTTTTTCTCCTTCGGCTCTTTCATTGATGATGGATCATAGAGTGTGATCTGAAATGTTGATGCAAAAAAGAAAAACATAGTCAATTCCAGAAACAACATACTTTGCAATGCATTGTGGAAAACTACTATATCCAAAGGGCTAGACATGTTAATATGTATATTTGGGACCAAAAGAGATGTCAAGTGGAATCCTCTAAATGAGGATGGATTAAAATCAACTTTGATGGGGTGTTTAGGGGCAACCTAGGGTGGGTTGATGTACAAAATGTATGATCAAAAATCATGAAGGATGGGTATCTAAGACAATATGGAAGAGGTCGGGTTGAGCAACAAATAATGAACGGGGCTAAAGATGAGCGGGAAATAAGGATACTAGAGAATTCATTTGGAAGGAGACTCACAACTCATCATTGATTCTATTTGAGCAAGCCAAATTCAAAATTGAAAATTGGAAGTGTGGTTAAGTCAAACCATGGAATAGATTAATTCATTAGAGTACCCTATATTACATGTGTATCAGGGAGGAAACATTGTTGCAGACATAATTTCCAAGGCAACGATAGATTTGATAATGGAGGAAGAGAATGCAATGTCTCCTAACAAAGGGAATTCTTTGTTCAGTCCTCATGTCACCGCCACACAAACTCCCAAGCTTAGAGAGATTAAACTAGATGAAAATATTTGATAAGTAGGAGATATTTTCCACAACATGCCAAATTGTGATATTTCTATCAGGATGCAGCTGTGTAGTTTTTGAGTCAAACTCATTGACCCATGTTTCATGAGTAGTGGTTCACAAGAATCCATCGCTCATGAGAATAAATGGAACACTTAGCATTCATTGCATCTAGGTGATGATCACAGAGCTGAAGCACTAGGACTTCTCAAGAGGTCACCCATCCTAGTACTACTCTATCTCAAGCGTGCTTAACCACAAAGTTTCCTCCAAGGTTGACCCCACTTTGCTTGCAACCCCATTTGTAAAACCTTCAGCAAGTGTTGTGCCTTATGAACCATTCATTATAAATCACCTTAAGCTCATCAATTGATGAGTAGGGGATATTTTCCACAACAAGTCAAATTGTGATATTGTTATCAAGAGTCAATTCTGTAGTTTTTGGGTCAAACTCATTGACCCATGTTTCATGAGTAGTGGTTCACACACTAGTACAATTGGCACCTATTTTCGACGGACAATTCATTGAATTTCCTACCAAACTTGGTCTAATGATCGACGAATAGTCTTGTTGCTATTTTTCTAGTCGTATTTTTGACATATCCATGTTACCATAGAATGTTCTACGCCAATCTTGGTGAAAACTGCCATTAGCAATTGGCGGATATATTCATCGAACATTCGACCACCACAGGTTGAAATGTTTGGCACGACCGACCAGGATGCTAAAACCACGACACTAATTTTTGACCAAATTTCATCTCAAATTAGACCAATGTTGGTCGAAATATTTGGCCCAACCAACCAGAATGCCAAAACCACGATGGTGGATTCCGACCACAATTAGTAGAAATTTGGACAAATGTTGGTTGAAATATTTAGCCCATCCGACCAGGACGCCAAACCTAGGATGCCACATTTCAACACAGAATGATCGATATTTAGACCATACTTGGTTAGAGTTTTGACTTCGGTTAGTCAAAATTTTGACCAAATATGGAATGTGAAAAAAAAACAAATGAAGATAAATACCCAGAGTAATCACCAACGACATCCTGATCGGTGATTAGTCTAGATATTTATCTTCAGGTGTCCACACTCGTTCTGCTAGTTATTGCAACCGGGTCCCTGCTCATTCTATTTTCTGACTGGGTGATCAAATTTGGGGAAGAATCAGCATAGGAAAAGAGAAAGAGAAAAAATGGTGCAATATAATTTAGAAAAAGATTATGGTGGTGCCCTCAGGGAAAGATTTTGTGGACATAATCTTATCAAGAACACAACGGTAGACACCAACAGTGGTGCACAAGGGCTATGCAATCTCCCACCTCCACTAGTTTTACATGCACAAGGTAAAGTTCACTCAACGGAATTTCCATGATAAGCTTTCCATTATAGTAGATGATTTCCCCCGCCAAGATGATGTGCATCCATTTTATGGAGATCTGCTAAATGTTTTATATGATAAAGATCACTACAAGTTGGCCCTTGGCCAGATTAATATTGCTTGCAATCTCATTGCCAAAGTGGCCAAAGACTATGTTAGGCTGAAAAAATATGGGGATTCTCTTTACCGCTACAAATCTTTGAAGGTTACTGCACTTAGATAGATGTGTACCATTGTTAAGAGAATTGGGCTGAGTTTGGCTTACCTTGAACAGGTGACGCAACATATGGCATACAGTCTCAAAAGGGAATTCTTGTACAAAACTTTGTATCTTCACAGTGTTTTTTTATTAATCATATTCACACAACCTAATTTTGTTTCAGTTTTGTCAACTTGTCATGATAATTGATAGAAGAAATGGGATTCTGATGAGTTGAAGGTAGGATTTTAAGACTTATGGCAGGATTGGGTTGGCAATCAATTGAAATTGAATTACATATTAGTCTCCACAAGTGAACATGGTGTGGTATTGAGGCTCGAAAGTACAAGTAATAAGGAGTGCCTAGAATAAGAATGAAAAAGAAACAAAGAAACTAAAATATAAATACTTGACATGGAGTTAGATCGCAAGGATGAAGTTGGCTAGGAAAGAAATTCATGATTGTCACTTTTTAAAATAATGTTGGCAATTAATCTATTCAACTTTAATTTGAGTGTTATTGTCATGACCACACAATACGTCCAATATGAAAATGGGTGGGATGATATAAAATGTATTGCTATCCATCATTCATTCAATTGCTCAAATTTAGAGAATAATGATTTAACGTCAAGTTGTCCTCTAACCCCATCAATAGATAAACTATCAACTCAAGCATAAAATAAAAAGTTGTTTACAAGGTCAGTTTTTATTTGAGAGACATGAAATCAAAACTAGAAGCTGATAATGATATATTTAAATTAGTGGTGTTGCTAGAATGTTAAAAATTTGATCTTGAAGTGTGTGTTTCTTAAGATGCACCCAATCACCTATTTCATGATTTTGGACCCAATTCACAATTGACAAACATGGGTTAAAATAGGGAGGATGTACCTACTTTAATATAATCCAATTCTCAATTCTATTTATTGTACCCAAGCATTTCACAATTAAAATTTGTGGCCAACATGTTTGTCTAGGGTATAAAACTACAATTGTTACATAAAATTGAAGGTTGACTATTAGGAATAGGATGGCATGAAATTTGTCCCAACTATAGTTCATGTTTTGGTTTCAATTCCCCTATGGGTCATGGTGAGGTCCCATGAATAACTTTCATGATGCAAACTAGGGCTTTAACTATGAATGTGCACAAACCAAGCAACTTGTAAATTTTTTAACTTGTAATAATTTCTTCATGACCCAATGTCATTGGAAAAAAGTTGATGTTTGCTTGTAATATACCTTGTTCTTTGATGTGTTCTTGAAACCTACTATGAAAACACACATTGTCCAATTGTATCAATTGATGCATATTGCTATATATTTTGGCCACTATTAGATGTAAATTATACTTGGACTTTGCAATCCACTATAAGATGAAATATTACAAGATAAAGCATTCATGATCTATTAAATAGGACATGTGATGAGTATCAAAATATTACAAAATTTTTATATCAAATTTAAATCCTATGTAATATTTTAATGGAGAAATGCTAGCGCATTTTCTTAATCATTCTTTAACAAAATATACTCCCTCTCCAAGCTATAAGAATAAGATTTAAAAAATTAACAACTTAGAATATGCAATTGATTTGTGTTAATTACAATGACATGGCAAGTTTCCATTCTTCCTTGAATCAACAAGATCTTTAAGAACTCATCATCATGGGGCACAAGAGGATACACTTGTTTTGAATTTTGCTTAGTACAAAAAAATAATCTTTATGCACATTGAATTGGGATTTCATGTTCAGACACTATTTCAGGTTAAACTATACCATACTTATATTCATGTTTATTTAAATATTACAACTTGTTCACTTCATTGGGCACTCTAATGTCTTATGCAAAAGACTCAATTTTAGGTTGAACGATGTCCTTATCAATAACAATTACCTAGCCTTCATAAGATAAGAAGACTCATCTTTACTTGTATACACATTTGACTATGGGACACAATGATGCTAATGGACATCATTATTACAAATGTCAATATACTTCATTTTTTAATTAAAAGCATGGCTCAAACCACTAGTTAAACCATCAACATATAACTTAATCGAAGACCTTTTAAAGAGAATGATCATATCCTTTAATTTATTTTAAGATGGTAAATATATCTAAATTGGATATGGAAATATTTAATATTTTTTTTTAATAGAGTTTTGGAAGTTCAAAATGGAGGATTTAACCATAGATCAAGATATACAAAGCATTTAAAAATTACAAAAATCAGATCATAGAATTTCAAACAATAGCATCTCAAACCATATGATTTCAAGCCTTGTAATTTTCAAACTCTAAAAGAACATTCAATTAAGATCTGAAAATCTCAAAGATAGAAGAGAACAACGTAAAAATAAAAAAAATAAAAATTCACTAAAACCATGAGAAGTGACTTACCTCAAGGGTCTGTAAAAATCGTAGCATTTTGTTTTTTTGAATGAGATGAGCCAAAACCAATCTCATTATAGCTGTTGCTTCAATCTATTCAATACACTAAGCAAAATCAGCGGACAACTTACAACAAGATTCTACACCAAAAAATTATGAAACCTATCACAGCAGCTATTTCTAAAGTAATGCAAACCAAAACAAATCATGTACCTAAATATTTGTAGCTCTGAAAACTCTTTGCAAGAATGTGGTAAATAGAGAACATAAGGACAAATATATGGTACCTAAAAGGATAAAAACTCCAAAATGTGTGACAATCCTATTGGAGGCTGCATTGTTGGATAGGACAATGCATAATTAGGAGTTTTTACAGTCATTGAGACAAGATGAAAAAGGTAGCAAATGACAATCTTTTACACTAAATAACAATTGCAAGTATTAAATGGAGAGTCTTCATGATGGCTCACATCAACCAAGCACACTAACCATTTGACAAATGAGATAGCACTTTATGGAGATTTTTAAACTATGAAAGGTGAAGGAATATGAAAGACAAACTTAGAGACAAGTAACTAGAGGACAGTGAGCACAATGATAGTATATGATAAAACATGACATATTTTATTCTTTGAATGCTCCATTTGGCAAGTGATGTGACACATTATAGTTCCAAATGATAGTGATAGCATGCCTTTTATTAGTCCAAGTCAAGAACACATGTTATGTCATGCTTGTCAGTGAGTTTATCTACATTGGCTAAAGGTACATAACATTGATGATATAATGATGTTCTTTCCTAAAGATAATAGTTATGAATGAAGAATAGAAGATAGGAACTGATTTAACACTTCACCTACTCAAAACACAAACCAATGAAATAATTCAGATTAGGCCAAGAGAGGTTGACACATTCAATAAGAGAATACGTACACAAAATGAAGCTGAATCACGCCAAACAATGATAATGAGAAGTTTACTATTGGCCCTTCTAGTTTGTTATTTGATAGTTGCCTGACAATGACACATTCAAAATTCACTTATGAGCAAAGACCTAGAAGGAATGAAATTGATTAGATAATGAAGGCATGTTAGTTTGAGCTTCACTTGGCTTCGAGAATACTCTAATATTCTCTACTTAACAAGGCCAACCACGTGAAGGTGGAAGCTCATCTGGCCTCATCCCCCTCCCCCTAACATCAATCTAAATTTCCCATTAACATCTAATTACACACTTCATTCATCCATTTATGAACTATAACATTCAATCAATACAATCACATAACATTCATTAATACGCAACACTAATCAAGAATTCATTAACACATAACAATATTCATTAACATGACATATAATTCAATATTAATACACAACATTCATAGATAATTACTTAAAACAACATTCTTTCATTATCCAACAAAGTTAATCAAACAAGTTTTATCAAAGAGCATTTTTAAGAAATCATTTATTTTTTGGGTTTTTCTTAGATTTATTAAGGTAAAGGCTGAGAGGAGCATCAATATCTTCCTCCTCTTGTGGTTGTGATCTCAAATTATGATGCTTCCTCATGTTTTGAGGAGCACAAAGCTGCTGCACTTAAGGAGGGTCTGCTATAATAACAAGTAAACGGGTTAAATTCACATACTTTTTTTTACTGTTACATGTATTTCATTAACCAGTAGAACATAACATGCTTAATATGCTCTAAAATATTCAGAAAAAGGTTACACAGCCAGTTGTAATTAAAGATGTTAAATTCTATTAATAATTACATAATTTATTTCCAATAGCAAATGAATACCTCCACCACTGTGATGCACATCATGGCCTTCATCACGCCCAGGTTTTGTGATAGGATTTGAAGGCTTTAGTAAAATGTCATGCTCATTGTTATCATGAAATAGTTGATTTATGTTTGAAATTAACTATTCAATTTGATTTACTTTTCATTTGACCAATTTACCTGTGTCTCATCTAGTGCAGCAGATTCTTCGTTATGGCTTTTAGATTCTTGGCGTAGGCACGCAGCCATGACTTTATAACCTTCCTTTAAGGCTATTCTTTTATCTTCATCCGTGGGCTCTACATTGAATTTCATGCCTTGTATTTTTTATTTAATATCGTCACTTTTACATGTATGATTTGAGTAAACAGAAATGTTTTTGATTATGGTAAAAGCAGGTTTTGAAGGGGCCCCAAAACCCTGTACACTCAAATTTTGGAGGGAATCTGGAACCCAAACAAAGTGAAACATTGCATAAGTATGATCATTTTAAACCTGCAGCCCAAAGCAATAAATCAAACAGCAACTACTTAAGATAAAACACTTAGGACCCAACTGCATAGAAGATAGGCAAACGCCTCACACCAAATAGTTTTCTAGAGAATTACATCTCCCCAAACAGATGTCTTGGGTTTTTGTAGGGAACCCAAAAACCACAACACCATCTTCATAGAGTGAAAAAGCCCCAAAATCTGCCTTTAACCATAACCAAAAACCCTTAGCTATGATGGGCCCTTGAAAATTTGCAGCATCCATCTGCACACTCCTACCAGCAACTAGCAGAGAAACATCCCCTAAAAAATTTAACAGATGGGACACACAGATGCCCTCAAACACATCTTTAGAGATAACTCTAAAACTTAAAGCCATAACTATCTGCGTCAAGGAGATATCTCTATGGTTTCCTTCAGCACCAATCCACTTGATGCTAGGCCTGAAATGAATAATGTCCCAAATCCATAGACCTTCCAACACCAAAAGAATCTCCCCAACTTTAAACTGGCAACCCAAAACAGTCCCCTTTGCCCACTTAAGACAAGGGTCATCCTCCATCCTAATCCACAACACCTTCAAGTCATTCAAAGATGGAAAAAACCAAATGCCACTACTCACATTGTCCACCTCTATAGGATGGGCTTCCGGCTCAATAGGATCTTCCCCCTCTATAGGATTCAGGGAAGAGGAAAGCTTTAGCAGCAAAGAAATCTTCCACCAATAAACCATGAGAAGAAATCCCACCTTGATAGGGATGAGCTCCCCCTCAATAGGAGTATTGCAAAGAGGAAAAAGAATGGAAAAAGAATAGTCCCTGCACCAAATAAAGACATAGGCCAAAGGAAGGATAAAACTGACCACAACAGGAACCAAAAAAGAAGGGGAAGAGACAAGCTAAGAAAAGCAAAAGACAAGCCTTCTGGAAAAAGCATCCTCAAACCCCCAACAAAGAATTTCAAAGAAAGAAGACTAGAGAGGCTCTCCCACATGAGAGCTACTCCCTCTTCCATGAAATAGGCAGAAAAAACAAAAAGAATCTTGTTTCCCCACCTCCTTAGGCTCTAGAAGATACGGGGAGCACACCAAAGACTGACCTCCAACAACGTTGTAAAATATTTCATTAGAAATGTGCAGAGATCCCCTATAGGATGTATCTCCACCATCAACCACATTGGGGGCACCCATGGTGTCAACCTCCTCTTCCTCTCTCCCAAAAAATAGAGCCCAAACACCCGAACTGCAAAGGCTAAGGTAACACAAGCAACGCCCATCAAATGAGCCTCCCGAACACTCCTGGCACAATAGCAAAAGCTTCCTAGCGAAGGTTTTGAGGTCGGTAGTAGCTTCATCCTTCCCTCCATCATCATCGTTGCCTCCTTCCCCTCCCTCTGCATCCTACCCTTCTACATTTCCGCTACAAACCCTAGACCCTTCATCGCGCGTGCTGCTCCCGTTCCCACTCATCATTGTTCAATCTATGACAATTTTTTAATTAAACAAAAATGTTTGCAACCTTCTATATAAAAATTTGATATGAAATTACAATGCTGCTACTTACAAGTCGAGAGTGAAGTTTCATATAGCCACCAGAGCCAAGTTTGTGTTGTCCAACCTTTTTTAATCTCACTTGTGTGGCTTTTGATGTGTCTTGCAGTCTATGAAAATTTTGAAACATGTTAGATTATATATTTACAAAGATCACTAATTAGTGCATGATTACATTCTACTTAATACTATCATGACATAACTTATTTTGTCATCTTTTGGTTGAATTCCACTACCCTTTAGCCTTTTCTCTTTTGCATCTTCCATTATTTCATTCCACTCCATCGGTGGAATCATAGGAGAACACTCGTACTTTGGGTTATCCTTTAGAGCCCTTCTATATTGGTCCCTCACAGTCTTTATATGTTTCGATGCTTTTTTAAGAATTGTGACTATGTTACTCTATAAATTTCATGTAACATATGGCACAGTTGGAGATATGACCATCAACTCATAATAAATAATTATTAAATAAATTTCCCTTCAGCACGTAGGCACACAACTCCATTTTATTTCCCAAATAGATCTTTTCATTAAAATAATGAAAATTTAACATGCAAAGTCCTTAATTTATGTGCCCATGATTTGAAACTTTTTTCCCTGGTTCCAACAAGCTACAACACTAAGGTGCATTGTTGATAACAGACCAATTTTCTAAGGGTAGGGTTTCAAGGTGGGGTCTTTCTAAAAAAAATCAGTGGGTATTGCTAAGATCTTTTAAGAATATTTTAAGGTGGATGGTCTCGTGAATTTTGTAGTGTGATTTATGTTTAAAAGTTTAAGTTGTCTTCAATACCCATCATGTCCTTTTCAATCTTTATTCTAAAAAGATCAACCAATCTCACATGGATCATTTCAAGAGGAATGCCTTTTGTAATTCAAATTCTTGGAATTAGTCATAATCACCTACTCTCTTATAACAGTTAATGGGCTCATTTATTAAATACCATAAGCCCTAGTGATTGGTGAAGAGAATAACAAATTTATTTTGTAAGCTATGTTTGAACATCTGTACTATGAACATCTTTATGTTATGGTGGCAAAAATTGAATCCAAAATAATCAAGCTTCAAGAAAAATACTGTCCAATTTCATGTCCTTAACATCTTTATTATAAAAAGATGGCTTGGTCTATCACTGTTTATTCTCATAGAAGTAAAAATGTTTAATTTTCTCTAATTGGCATTAATTGGAACAGGGTATGGATATCCATCAAAGCATAATACAAGGGGGATTTCCATCAGATATTATAGTTGGAAATTATCTATTAGACATGTATGCAAAATGTAAAATCATAGACAAGGCATGAGAAGTATTTGAGAGAATGACTCAAAGAAACGTGGTCTCATGGACTACAATGATTACAGGATACGCTAAAAATGGATGTGTTGAAAGGGATGTAGAAACTTTCAAGAAAATGTAATTGGCATGTGTAAAACCTAATTGCACAACCTTTGTCAACTTTCCATCTCCCTTTGCTAAAATGGGAGCTTTGGAATAGGATATGGACATCCATCAAAGGATAATGGAAGGAGGTTTTCTGTCAAAATTATGGTTGGAAATTCTTTGGTAGACATGTATGCCAAATGTGGAAGAATAGACAAGCCCCATGAGTTGTTTAATAGAATGTCTCAATGAAATGTGGTTTCATGGACTGCAATGATTGCAAGATATGCACAAAATGGATTCCTTGAAAAGGCTTTAGAAACTTTCAAACAAATGCAATTGGCAGATGTAAAGCCAAATTCCACAACCCTTGCCAGCATCCTCCCTACCTATGCCAAAATGGGAGTTTTGGAAAAGGGTGTGGACATCCATCAAAGCATAAAAGATAAAGAAATTTTGCCAGATGTTGTAGTTGCAACTGTCCTGGTAGACATATATGAAAAATGTGGAACTATAGACAAGGCACATGAACTCTTTGACAAAATGCATCAAAGACATGTTCTATCATGGAATGCCATGATTACGGGCTATGTACAAAATGGATTTTTTTGAAAAGGCTTTAGAAATTTTCAAGCAAATGCAAATGGTAGGTGTAAAGCTAAATTCCACAATCTTTGCCAGCATCCTCCCTACCTGTGCCAAAATGGGAGCTTTGGAATAGGGTATGTGTTAACTTATAGTGTTGATCTGATTGATTATTGTTATGTTTAATCAACTATGTATTATATATATATATGATTTAATATCAATCATATGTATCATAGTCGACTGAGAATTATTAGGGCTCACATTATATATATTATATGCAATCACTGTTAAGATTGACTTAGTCAATTGCTTGATCACACGATAACTAGTAATTAATGGTTATCATAACACATTGTTAATGTGTTACGATAACCACTAACTAGTGGTTATTCGTATAACTGTGTAAGATAATGAAACGATGCCAGTCAACCAATAATGAAATGATACCAGTCATGTATATTCATGTTGGTAGGAAATAATCAATGATGCCAATCATGTCTATTCATATTGGATGTCATATAATTGATAGGAAATAATCAATGATACCCTAGCTCATATAAATGGATGCCCTAGCTCATGGGTAATCAATGATACTCCAAGAAAGTAATAATAGTGGTAATACGAAGAGCACGAGACAAGGGCATATGCCATGTAAAACAATGGTGGACACTAGTTAGCATAGCAAAGAAGGAAATGTGTTGCCAATGATTCCATGAGGATCACGGGTTCTAAAAGTAGTAAGCAAAGAATCTAATGAACACACATTAACATGATGCCCTAGTTCACTAACACAGAAAGTGTGATAAAATCAAAGATGCATATTAGGCTCATGGGCTATAGTAATATAAAATAAACATTGCATGATGCCTTAGCTCATATTAAAATAGTGAGAATCTAGATATAAATGCCATAATCAAATCATCCAAAGAAATGAACTCAATGCCATGGACACAACAGAGAATGGAGTAATGATCACAATAAGATGTGCCCTCGAAATACATGATGGTATTCAATCAAGTGATCAAATGCAATGTATTATATCAAAATGCAGAGGAGATAACGACACAATCCCTACCTCAATGATTGAGCTTCAATTTGATAAGGAGAGGAAAAGACAAGATTCCAAAATCAAGCTCGAAGATCAAAGGCCCAAGTCTAGATAAAAATAGTAACCCCTATACATAGTGCCGAATCAAATCATCCAAAGAAATGAACTCAATGTCATGGACACAATAGAGCATGGAGTAATGATCATAGTAATTCGCACGCTGCAACTCTTGAAAAAAATCATCGTGTTAATAATGAAATGAGAAATAAAATCTTTTTTTTAAAGTTATGCACGTGTTAGTCAAACTTTTGACATACATGGTATTGGTCAAAATTTTGACTAACATGGGCATGGATTAAAAAAAATGAAAATTTTCCTTCTATAATCTGACCAACCAAAACCTTTTTATTTCACGGTCAAAAATTTTGGTAGAAAAACTAGGTCAAATGTACTATTGACAAGAGCCCATCTCTCATGATAATGAATGGTACACTAAGCGCTCACTACATCTAGGTAATGCTCATAGAGGTGAAGCACTGAGACTTTTGAGGAGGTCACCCATCATAGTACTACTCTAGCTCAAGACATTTAAACATAGAGTTTCCTCTAAAGGATACTACCATTTGTTAAAGGGTGAGGAAGTGACAGATGGCATTATGTAGTGATGTCTTTGTGAGGTGAGTCATATAGGTGTTCAAAAATAGAGCAAGGGTGGTGCTTCATGCTTTAAGATTGGCTATGGGTGATGAATATTAGAGTGGAAGCAATTAGTATCATGTGAACTCTGACATTGATTCAATGTTTATCACAATGTTACTTGCTATCAGGGAAGGAAAGTAGTGATGTCCCTTTGTAGTTGAATGTGGTGTGGGGAATTGGCATAAATTTCCAAGAAAGACAAAGAAAATCTTATGTGTGTGCATGTGAATTTTGTACCTAGCTGTAGACACAACACTTCAGTAAAATATTAGAGGTTAGCAAATCAAGAAATCTGCAAAATAAAGTAATATAGCTAACCAGGAGATTTGTTGCCTTCTAGTAGGTATGAGTTTGATATTCTTAGATTATGACCAAGACCAGTGACAATGCAATACCTAAACGAAGGATTTAAATGATGAAGATGAAAATGAATGCAGCTTAATCTATATTTTTAGGTTTTTCTATGCAATATGATGAAAAACTAATATGAAATTCATCTAGAATTGTATAGAATGCAATTGAATCTATCAATGATATGCTATGCTATGAAAAATGGATTGAAAATAATGAAATGAAAAAATCTCACAATCGCCTGTTCGCAAGAGCTCGATTCTCCAAAGTGCAGTTGAGGATGCAAAAGAAGGATGCAGCATGTAAGGATCTTTTGTGAAGGGCTAAGCCTTGTTTATATAGAAATCCAAGATTTTTGAAAGCTCATGGAAAGCCAAAAATCTCTCCTTGATTAACTCAGATTGATTTTTGAGTTATCAAGAAATCAGAATTAGTTAACTCACAAAATCATGCAAAAATAGTTGTTTAACTCAAATCAGAAGTTTAGATCACTTTTTAACTCGAAATAGATGTTGAGTTCAAAAAGATAACAAATTGATTAATTTATTGATTTAAAGTTTAACTGCTTTTTTAAATGTGCATGGATAATTATGAATTAATTTAATAATTCCAATGAATTATTCTCAACTTAACTGATTTTTAAATTAAAACAATTGATTTATGGGTTAATCAATTATTTAATGAAACTTTATTCCAAAACTATATCATTAAATTTGACAACTAGATTTAATTAATTAAATAAGAATTTAATCAATTATTTGTAGGATTTTTGATTTATTGTCAAAATTAAATAATATTAATTAGGAATAAATAGAATTAAATCTAATTAAATGATTAAGTGGCAGAATTAAATCTAATTAATTAAATATTTATCATATTCAATTAATCAAATTTAGGATAAATAAAAGAATGTCATTTATTGCCAAAAAAATTTAATTAGGAGATAATTTGGATAAATTAGGAGTATTTAGGAAATATTCCCCAATGTAGAATTGAGGTAAAATTGATTAGGGTTTTGATGATTTGATGCGCAGATGTGCCTTTGGTTAGGACTTTTGTGTCGATTTCGACTGAATTGTTGATGTAGAAGGTCAATGTTCCTATAGCCCATTTTCGGGGTATTACATTTTGCCCCTATTTGAATTACTATGTGAAGTGCGGTGGTTCAAAGAATAATCTATTTTTTATGATGATGATGTGGACTCAGTTATGTGGTGGATAAACTGATCCTGAAAGATTAACCAATTTCAAGATAGAAATCGATTGAAAGATTTGAAGATTTGGTGATTCAAGTCCTGATTGACCAAAGAATCAAGATGATGTTAACTATAGCAACAATGAACTGGTGATTACGAAGAAGTATCAAAATGTCTAATTCTAAACCTTATGATTATGAAGAAATGACTGTCCTAACTCCAGACCTAATTGTCCAAAGGAATCGAAAGGATGCCAAATTTGAACCCTTCTGTTACGAAGAACCAAGGAAATAACACTGATGAATCGATGGTTACAAAGAGCTAATACAATTTACAAGTTGTGAGAGAACACCAAATTGATATGGGTCTTGATGAATCTGATATGCCCCAAGCGATGTGCCCCAAGCGACGAGGACTTTCAAAGAATCAACAACTAGATGTTGTTATTGTCTTGATTACTAAAGAAAAATTGATTGACATATTTGGTTAATGATGTGCAATACCATGCCCCCTTCGGGATGAAAATCAAAATCTGACAAGAAATTCAGCATTGAGAGATTGTTGAAGCATGTTAATTGATTTGAGAAGTGGTTATGCACGTCTGGAGATGAGTTCTTCATCGTTTGGAGGTCTTGAAGATCAAGTTTGACTAGGGTTGACCATGAGTTGACCATGGTTGATTAAGTTGAAATTTTGATAGTTTTATGTGAGATAATCAATTAAGTTGAATTTTGGATTTCATTGATGTTTAGAAGGTTGATTATGTAAGCAGTCATCCATTCTAGGTCTGAAAATTTTAAATCACAATTTTGACAAAGTAAACAATCTCAGATTTTGATTTTGATCCCAAAAATGGCTTCGAAACTTCGAAATTAGCCAGGGGTGCAATTTTCATGCAAAACAGAGCACTTTGAAAAATTAGGTCAAAACGTATATAAGGCCCAAAAGGGTCATTTTCAAATCATTTTCACTTTTGTCTTTTGCGAGCCTTGTGGAGCCCTCTGAGTGAAGATGTAAGTCCTGGTGTCCTCTCATCATTTTGAGCGTAGCTGATGCTACTAGTTACCTCGCCAATATGGCAACCCGGTAAGTGGACCTCTGTGCCTGTCCTGCATTCAAATTTTTCCTTGTTTTATGCACTTTTTGAAATTTTTACACGTTTTTCTTTTTTTGCTTCACGAAGACTCAAACGACAGTCTACCAAGTCTCATTTGAGTTTTCAAGTCCAAGTCTAGACTCGTATGGGTTACATGTGTAACTCGTATGAAGAGGACCCAAATATCGTATGACATTTCATCAGGTCCCTCATGTGTCATATGAGAACTATCAAAAACTCATATACCCATCAAATGTCATATGAGACCTTGTCATAACTCGTACAAGTTTTGGTGCAAGTCTAAAAACTCGTATGAAAAATAGTGACCAATTTTCATATCCTTAGGTTAAAATTTTGACTTTTTTGAGTTCTTAGCCTGATTGCTTAGTCATTAATGTACCTTCTAAAGTTGTCAATTTCTCATTTTATGTGCATCAAGCTTGATTTTTGACCAAGTTACTAATAGGTTTCCCTATTTTTATGTTATGTAGGTCATCTTTCCTAATATTCATGTTCAGATCTCACATCTGGTGACCTAGATATTATGCATTTCACTGCCTGATCCATTGAGAGTTCATTTAGCTACCTGTGGCTTTGAGTATCTGATTCAGTTACCTGACATTCAGGTAAACCATAGCACAATCACTATATTAGTTGAGAGATTCCACTCAGAGACCCAGACTTTCCATCTACCTACCGGAGAGATCACTGTGACTCTGAAGGATGTATACAGAATTCTTCAGATACCATTCCATGGACCTCGCTCGGACTACATCAGTTCGGGTAATGCTAGCTTGGTTGCATTCATATCTTATTTTGGGGCTGATGAGAAGATCACCCAACATATCTCATGGGAGACTTTGGTGCAAAGATACAGATAGACGCACCATCTAGAGTGCATTATAGCTAGGATGATCGGATGGATCATCATGTTTGATCGACAACAGTGTGGACTTCTAATGGGTTGGGGCCCTATGGTGCAGTATTTGATGGCAAGTCCAGCTGAGCTCAGGTGGGGACAGTGTCTACTTGCCTACATGTTTTTTGAGATGCATGAGATCATCTACCATGAGGCAAAATCATTTTCATCAGGGGTACTTGTATTACAGGTCTGGGTCTGGGAGCACATCTCCATATGTAGGCTAATATGCAGGGATTAGCAGCAGCCATAGGAGCTAATGATATACAGATATTCAAGCTACATCACACAGGTTAGGATGGGTCCTACTGAGTACTAGAGGCACATTTTAGATGATATGACTGTTGTGACTTGGCAGCCATATTTTCAGATAGAGGCGTGGCTTGCCTCCCGTGTATAGTTTGGTTTCTTTTTCCAGAGTAGGATGTTGATTGGCCAGTCTTCCACTATCTTGGGGCATTTTATGATTAGTCAAGTGTGGAGACAATATGGTATTATTCAAGATGCCCCATAGGAATTTACTTCATATGCTCAGCTGGTACGAGAGCTCGGGCTCAGATGGTTACCTCGACTATCATATGTAGAGTGCAACTTAGAGTACAAGGGTTACATCAGCCATGATTGGGATTATAGGGTGTAGATTACTGATGCGGGAGTGATTGATGCATATATGGCTTGGATAGTAGAGCATCCCATGTTCTCAGATCCTATAGATCTCATCCCTATGATGGAGGATGAAGGGGATGTGACAAGTGCCCCTATGGGTAGAGATCAGAGACATCATGAGGTTCAAATTCTAGTTGTTCATCCTACACCACCACGTCCTAGATCAGTGATGACCCCACGGAGGCCATCAAGATAAATGACACCCCCTCGCCTATAGAGTTCTACAATAGATAGGCGTGCAGTACTTCAGAGGAGATATGCTAGAGGTGAGGGTGGTCAGCTGGACAATGTGGGTAGTGCTAAAGAGGTACTGGGAGCACATCAGGATGTTGCTATGGAGGATGCTCCAGATGCTCCAGATTTTGATCTTGGTGCAGCGGTTCGTCACTACAAGGTATAGACAGAGGCTGGTGTTGAGCAACCTATGGGTGAGGCTGAGACTGTAGCTGTAGAGGAAGATCCGAGAATGAGACATACATCCCAGGATGTTGTCTGATGATTGAGGCAGCAGTTGCAGGATCTAAGGATATATAGTGCCTCAGTGGAGGCTCAACTTAGGGTGTCTGAGAGATGGGTATGGGAGCACGAGGCTGATGTGAGATGATTATAGGTTGAGGTGATCCACTAGATGATTCGGGCCTCATATTATGTTTCTATGTATTATTTGAGGGTACCTACTGAGCAGAGAGTGCCATCTTATTTTGAGTATATGCTTGCTTCTGAGGGAGCCATAGCACCATGGGCTGACCCACCACCAGATGCACCTACCAGAGGAGGAGCACTAGATGTTGAGGACTAGGCATACAACTGATCTATCATAGTATTCTCATGTTTTTGTCATTTTTGTCCATACATTGATCATATTTGATAGCTCAATCGAGCTCATTCTTTGTATACTGTGCCAATAGTGCACCCCCATACTTATACCGATTTTTGATATATATATATGAGATCGATTTTTGGTTGTGACATCATATGTACTCGTCGTTGTGATTTATGATGTAATATCATGTGATGCAAATGTTTGAAATGCTTTGATTAGTGTAGAATGTATGGATTATGCAATGCAATATCTACTTTGAAATGTATGGATTATGCAATGCAATGGTAGATGGTAGATAAATAAATGCAAATGTATGTTTGTTTAGGGATGCACATGTATGTATGCAAATGGATTTAGGTAATGCTTATGATATGCAATGTAAATGCAGCGATACACATGATATTTTTTGTAGGTATTGATGAAGACAAGTGCTCAGTCTTTTGTCAAAACAGATGTGTAACCCAAGATGGTGGCTACTTACTGGTTTGTTAAAGAGATATTTGTGTGAGACTCAGTCCTTATTTCCTATTTAGCATAGTTTTGGAGAATCATTAAGCATCAGGTTGAATTTGAAGTTATGAGAAACATACAACCATGCAAAGTAAAAAATGGAATGTAGACCTAGGACCTAGGACTTAGTCACTGATCACGTGTTAGTCTTTTTATCACTAAATATTTTATTGTAGGTAACACCGGATAAATCAATACAATGTCCACTAGTTATGCAACCATGGGTGTATGAATATTGATTTTTGTTTTATTATGTCAGATTTTGATATAAGCACCAAGACACAAAAGCCAGGATGACCTAAATATCATGTCCATTTTGATATAGCAATTTGTATAAGCATCAGAACATAAACATTGTGATGACCTGAATATGCCTTGTGAACAAACATACCAAGCAAAGGAGAGATCATTCTCATTATCATGTGAATTTACCCGTAGTGACCCATTATCGTTCACATCCTTGGGTATCAGCATGTTTCATAGTAGAGAAGGAGAAACCACTCAAAAAGAAAAAGTTAGATCAAAATTCTTTGAATTTCCTAGGTATCAATGGTCGAGGTACACATGGCCATCCAATACATGATGGAGGCACTTATAGTGGACACCAATTCAATCCATAATTTCTAAAGTTGTTAGATTTTCACATACAAGGTGAAGATAAATAAAAGATTATGCCCCCAGTCATCACTCTCTAAATCCTATGAAGGAAATCATCGAGGAGCTTGAGGGGACATAATATGCAAAAATCTCAATGTGAATCAGTAAACATACAAAAAGATTTAAGCATATTGTAGCGATTGTTTTCAGTTTTTTGTTGTTGTTTGTATTTGGTGTTTGGTGTTTGGTTGCAAAATCCTTCCCTGGTGAGGAGACTAACTGATTGAATCAGACATAGCTTCAGAAGGACCTTGACTAGAAATGACTAGTCTGAAGATACTGAGGGCTTTAGGATATGACATTGATTGCCCCCAAGTTGAAACTTTGATAGGATACAAACACTTTTGCTGGATGGTGCTTAGACTGACTTTATTGAAAATAGGATGCGAAAGCAAACCAAGAGATATGTACAAACTAAAGTAGAGTGAAAGCTAGGAAAGACCAAGATTGCATTAATAGATGGAGCATTTTTTATACAAGTGGCACCCATTTGCTGGGTTTTCACCATCTTGGTAGAGATTCTATTTTTTCTACCAAGGCACCTGTTTCCAGGTTTTTCTTCTTTTTTTTTGTACTTTTTTCATTTTTTTGATTTTTTTTGTGATACATCAAGGTGCCTATTACTAGGTTTTCACTAGGATAATCATTTTTTTAGGACTTTTTTTGATATTTATGATTTTTTCAAGACATTTGACCATAGACTGAATGCCTTAAGTGTATAATTTCATCAAATGGAGAACATTGATTGGTTCTTAGAGCTATTCTCTTTCATTCATTGAGATTTGATAGGCTCTAGAGCCAAAAGTTACAGTGATAACAAAGGGACCCAGCCAGTTGGGTTCAAAATTCCCCTTGTGTTCTTGATGGGATTGATTTTTAGGATTTTCTCTCAAGACTAGATCTCCAACCTGAAATTCTCTGTGTTTGACTTTCTTGTTGTAGCCTCTAGACATTCTATATGATATACTCTAAGATGATCATACATAGCTTGTCTGAGCTCCTCTAGTAGTTCAAGTTCTTGTAACCTAGACACTATGTAATCATCATCGGTTATTAGACCATGCATTATGACTCTTAGTGATGGGATTTCAACCTCAATAGGTAGTACCACTTTAGACCCATAAACTAAAGCAAATGGTGTAGCCCCAGTGGGCATTCTAATACTTATTTTGTAGGCCCAAAGAGCTAGATTGATCATGAGATACCAGTCTCTTCTTATTTTATTAACTGTGTGATGTAGGATCTTCAACAAATTCTTGTTTGATGCTTCTGCTTGCCCATTCCCTTGAGGATAGTATATGGATGACCAATGTTGTGTAATCTTGAATTTAGAGAATAGGGAATCTAAGTCCTTATTCTTGAATTGACCATCATTATCTATGACTATTGAATGTGAAATTCCATACTGACAAATGATATAGTTCATAATGAACATTGAAATTTGTTTTCCAATTGCTTGAGTCAAAGGAACTGCTTCTACCCATTTTGTAAAATAATCTATTGCTATAATAATATGAGTATGTACATTGGAAGAATGTGGATGTATAGCCCCTATAAGATCAAATTCCCATTATTGGAAAGATCATTGTGTAGTAAAGGGAATAAGATCTATCCCTGGTGCTTGAATCAAGTTCCCATGTACTTGGCACTTTTGACAGTTCTTAGCATATTTGATAGCCTCTTTTTCTATTTCAGGCCAATAATACCCAACCCTAATAAGTTTTCAAGCTAGTGTTAAACTATTGGAATGTGATCCACATATACCATCATGGACTTCCTCTAATGCTCATTGAGACTCATCACATTCTAAACACCTAAGAAGCGTACCATCTAGACTCCATTTCTATAGATCATTATCTATGATGACATGCCGTGATACATTTTGGTTAAGGTATCATTTCTCATGGCAATTGAAGGTATCGGGGATGATTTGGTCTTGAAGGTAGGATAAAATGTGTTTGTATCTGAAAGGATCATGACCAAGAATAGTGCAAATCATGCAGGTTTCAGGGGAATCATATGCAGGGAACGACAGTGCTTCCACCAGGAACTCGTAATGTAGCTCATGTTCAGGCTGTTGTAGTAGAGATGATAGCATTGCCATAGCATCAACAGCCTTGTTCTCCATTCTAGGAATCTTCTCAAATGTGATAGCTATGAAATATTTCTTTAAGTCATCTACCATGCATTTGTATGGAAGAAGTTTCTCATCTTTTGTCTGGTATACATCATTGACTTGGTGTATGACTAATTGTGAGTCTCCATGAATGTGCAACTCTTTCACTCACCACTTAATTTCTATCTTCATGCCATTAATTAAATCTTCATATTCAACAATATTGTTTGTGCAAGGAAATTTTATTCTGAATGCTTTAGGTATTGGGTAACATTATGGTGTTATGAACAATATGCCCACTCCAGATCCATTCTATGTGTAAGATCCATCAAAGAAAAGATGTCAAGTTCTAGAAGATATGTGCATGATGGAGGAATCAGGAAATTCCATCTGTAATGGTGTATCATCAAACATTGGTGCTTTAGCTAACTGATCTCCAATAACTTGTCCTTTGATATCTTTTCTCTCAACATATTCTATGTCAAATTTTCTCAATAGCATCACCCATTTAGCTAGTCTATCTGTGAGGGAATATTTGCTCAATAAGTATTTCAATGGATCTATCTTAGCTATCAATTGTGTAGTATGAGCTAACATGTAGTGTCTCAGCTTCTGTGATGCAAAGATGACAGCTAGACATGCCTTTTCTATCATGGAATAGTTCTTTTCATAAGCTACCAATATTCTATTGATATAATAGATAGCTCTCTCCTTATTTTCATCATGTTGTGCTAGTAATGCCCCTAGTGATGTATATGTGGCGGAGACATATAGAATCAATGGCTTCCCTTGTATAGGAGGCATCAAAATAGGAGGATTTGCCAAATATTGCTTGATATGATTGAAGTTCTTTTCACACTCTTCATTCCATGAGAAGGTCACACCTCTATGTAATGTTTTTGTGAAAGGTTGTGATATATCTGCTAGCTAAGATATGAAATGTTCGATTGATTGCACCATTCCTTATAAGGTTCTCATTTGACTGATATTTTTAGGAGGTTGCATCTCCATGATAAGTTTGCCTTTAGCAAGATCTACTTCAATGCCTTTCTTTGAAACAATATAGCCTAGGAGTTTTCCAGAAGTGACACCAAAAGCACACTTTTTAGGGTTCAGTCTGAGACTAAACTTATCCATTCTATCTAGTATTTTTCTCAATTCATTCAAATTTTTTGATATTATCATAGACTTAGCTAAGGTTTCATCAACATAGTCTTCCATGGTTCGATGCATCATATCATGAAACATAGAAGTCATAGCTCATTGATAAGTAGCTCTGACATTCTTAAGACCTAATGGCATGACATTCCAATAGAAGGTACCTCATGCACATGTGAAAGCTATTTTCTCTTGATCTTCTAGAGAAATTTTGATTTGGTTGTATCCAGAGAAACCATCCATTAAGGAATACATCTCAAATCCCGCAATCATGTCCACTATCATATCGATGTTTGGTAGTGGAAAGTCATCCTTAGGGCATGCTTTGTTTACATCTCTGAAGTCTATGCATACTCTGATAGATTTATCTAGTTTTGATACTAGAAAAATGTTGGAGATCCATTCAACATAATCAATAACTCAGATAAATTTGGCTTTTAGTAGATTTTCTAGCTCAGCTTTAACTAGGAGTGTAACATGTGGATGCATCTTTCACACCTTATGTTTGATAGGTTTGACTCTTGGAGCTATAGAAAGATGATGCATTATCAAATTTGGATCTAACCCTAGCATATCTGAATACTTCCATGAAAAGTTGATTTTCTTCTCTGTGAGGAAAGTAGTGAATGCTTGTTTCTCTTCCTTTGATAGGGATTGTGGTACATTAATCAGTTGTGGTTCCTTTACTATACCCAAGTTGATAGATTGAGTTGGCTCTATCAGTATTGGAGATCTGTCCTATAAATGACTCAGAAGGACATTAAATATCTCATCCTTAGGCCCCTCAAGGAGGTTTTCACCTTTGGATATGTCTTTTATTTTTACTATTTTAAGTTTTGATACTACCACATAGTGGTTTTCACCCTCAAAACTCTTTTTCTTTTTCTTTTATTTTTCTGACTGAGATACTTGATAGCCAAATCTATCATGCTAACTCTAGGTTCACTGATGGAATTCATCATAGGTTCCACTACATTGAGGTAGTAGGAAAGAGTGTGATCAATTTGAAAGGTATGGATATCTTAATTTGTATCGGTAGATGTTTGGTCAATAAGTTCTAGATGTTGGATAGTCAATGTAGGGGAGGATTGGGAAATGTTGTTCATGGATACAGTGTTGTCATCATTGGTTCTAACCTGACTCTTGAATTCAAAGGTGATATTACTACTTAGAATGTTTAGTTCACAAATTGTTTCAACGTCATCATTGGATTCCACTTCAGTAGTAGGTGGATCAGACTCATGAAGTTTGTCATTTCTCTCTAGAATCATGTTGGATTTAGGTGAATATTGGTGAATGACATCAATGTGTTTTTCAGTTATAATCTCATCTTCTTCTAGAATAACTCCCCATTCATAGTCATTTGATTCATCCTCTGATTCTTCATCTAGACCTTTAGGAAATTTGACAACTTGTGTAAAGTCTGGACGAATCCCCCAAGCAGGGTTACCTTCAGATTTTGAGCGGAATTCATATTCATGGGATTCTGTCTCAGAATCACTTTTGTATCCCAAATGTTCATCTGTTGTGATAGGTTTACCTTCATCTTGTTCAGTAGTAGGTTCTTCTATATCTACCACATTGATATTCTTGTTAGAATAACTGAGAGGGGGGTGAATCAGTTAATCATTGTCCTAATACAAAATGTATAATCCAAAAACAATTACTTCAATTTCTACTTCTCGGTAACTTAAAATACTTTTACTGTCTATGCATTTACCGATTATCAGTCTAAAAATTATAGTAGTTACCGATCAAATCAAATATGCAACATGTAAATATGACATCAAAACAAATATCACAATCAACACATAACACAAGAGATTTAATGTGGAAACCCTGTGAAGGGAAAAACCACTTGGGACCAACAACCCAAAATATTCACTCTTCTGAAGTGAGGTCGGTGAAGACCCAACCCTGTTAAAGGTTACAAACACACTGTTAGGTGTGACCTTGTTAGAGGATTTAAGACCAACCGTTATCATCCAACCAGTAGTCACTCTAGGGTTGATAGGATAACAATGTTCATTCTATGAATGCAACATAATAAGACTTTCTTAGTGCACTCGGTTAAGAGATTTGACTGTGTACAATGGTTAAATATGTAATAGTATGTGATCTTCCTTAATACAAATTAATTTCAGATGTATAGATCAATGTTTAGCTCATACAAATCTTCCTGATCAATATAACAATTCTATTTCAATAATATATCACCTTACTGTCTGTCGGTAATCACTCTCTGTAGCTCGGTAATGCTCTGCAATAGGGTTCTCCTTAACCAGTATGATCAAAATGCATGAAAACTTGTTCATGCGATTATTCTGTAGTTTTATTTTCTTCCGGCATCACATCCACTTGTGAAACTCTTGTCTCTTATATAGACATGTAAATCATTTTCTTCTCCTCCATCAGATTTTGCCGCTTAATCATCATCATTGATTTTGCCACTTTAACCTTCCTCAATTGATGTGTCAATAACATGTTTCAATTCAATCCATCAGATCTTTCTCAAAATTATGCTAGCCATTGATCTTTATAACAAACTTCATCTGTTACCTTGAAATCATATACTTTCTAGCTCATCAATCCTTATTGGCTAAACTAATCATTTAGTTCATTTTGTTCTTCTTGGTTAACAAAGAAATACGTCAGTGAACACAAGCTCTGTTTACACTGTGCTTGGTATACACTACGCTCCGTCAGTGTATGCTATAATGCTTCATTAACCAACAACACTACTTTGTGTCTTTCAACTCTATTCCTCATTATAGATGAATGAAACATAATCAAGTCAATATCATAAGGTCATAGACTCATCAAAAAGTTACTCAATGTATTCTTTATCCTCATCTATCATATCCATCTTCCTTATGTAGATATTTTTGTTCTTCATCTCTTTCACTCCTTATCTACAGATGTTTTGGTATAGTAACTTACAAGATAAGTGTTGTCAAAATAGTTGACATCAATGACAACATAATACTGATTTAATCATCTTACATATCTAATCAACAACTCCTCAGTGATCACTATATCACAAATTCTTCAATCGGGTTCTAAATTAGTTGTAGTTCATCAATCTCTCCTTTTGGCATTGATGGAAACTCAAGTAATATGAAATATACCATACACATACCAAACATGTATTCTACAACTCTATGAACAAATGTTGTACAAGCTCTCCCTAGCTTAATATGTTTAATCACTACGTTACTCAACAACATTACAAAATACAACTTTGTCAATCTACAAATATGATCTTTTTAGCTTTCAGATTCCTTCTTTTGTTCTCAGTAACTGATCTTCAATGCTCTCCCTTTCTTCAATTTGTCTCTCCCTCAGATAGTTCTTATCCGTGCATATTGTTTCATATTGTCTATCTCTCCCTTTGACAACAATGCCAAAGAAACAAATAAACAAATAGCTCTTTAGTAGCCAAGTAACTCTTTGTTGTCCAGTGCATACTCTATATCTCTGTATATTGATATACCAATCTATTCTAGTACTTTTCACAGCTTTAGACATGATCCAAAGTGTGAACTATGCTGCATCAACATGTATGATCGTCTGATAGAATTAGGCTGATGCAACATCTGGATCACCTTAGTGACTGGTAGATAGGGGACGGACCCCAAGTCTAGTCCTTAAGTACTCAAATGTGTCCTTCGGTAGAGATTTTGTAAATATATCTGCAAGTTGTTCTTTAGATGTAATAAATTCTAACTTCACTTGCTTCTCTTGTACTTGTTCTCTTAAGTAGTGATACTTAATAGATATGTGCTTTGTCTTAGAGTGCATCACTGGATTCTTTGAAATATTAATGGCACTTGTCTTATCATAGTATATAATCATTGGCTCAGTGATTACCTCATTCATTCCTTCCAATACTTGTTTAATATATGCAATGTTTGAATAGTTTGTAGCAGTAGCAACATACTCTGCTTCAGCTATAGACTGAGAAATGCAAGCCTACTTTTTACTTGTCCAGGTAACAAGTCTTTCACCAAAGAAGAATGCTCCTCTAATGGTGCTTTTTCTATCATTCACATTTCCAGCCCAATTAGCGTCGGTATAAACCTTCAGTTCAAATTTGCCTTCCTTAGGATACCACAGTCCATAATCTTTAGTCTTTTTCAGGTATCTTAAGATTCTTTTAGTTGCAACCATGTGTGATTCTCTAGGGTTAGCAAAAAATTTAGCAACTATTCCCACAACATGTGCTATGTCTGGTCTACTGTGAACTACATACATTAACTTATCAATCATAGATTGGTACAGTGTCTGGTTTACCTCTGTAGTTTCATCTTCCTTAGTCAATTTACATCTAGTAGCCATCAGTGTTCCCACAGGTTTAGCATCTTCCATGCCAAATGTCTTCAAGACTTCCTTTATGTATTTAGATTGTGTGATGAATATCCCATCACTTTGCTGAATCACTTGTAGTCCTAGAAAGAATTTAATTTCTCTAAACATAGACATTTCAAACTCTTTTCTCATTTCATCAGAAAAGGCTTTACATATATGATCTTGGCCTCCAAAAATAATATCATCCACAAATATTTTAGCTATAAGAATAGTATCATCAGTATCTCATTTCATATATAAATTGTTGTTCTCACTAGTTCTAACAAATCCAATACTTAACAAGTAAGTATGCAACCTTTCATACCAGGCTCTTGATGCTTGCTTCAAATCATATAAAGATTTGTGTAATCTACATACCATGTCTTTCTTGTCTGGATCAACAAACCCTTCTGGTTGTTATATGTAGACCTCTTCTTCAAGTATTCCATTAAAAAATGCCGACTTCACATCCATTTGATACACCTTGAATTTCTTGTGTGCAGCATATGCAAGTAACATTCTAACTCCTAGTCTAGCAATAGGTGCAAATGTTTCACCATAGTCAATGCCTTCTTCCTGTGCATATCCCTTGCATACTAATCTAGCTTTATTTCTTGTCACTTCTCCATTCTCATTCAGCATGTTCCTGAAAATCCATTTAGTACCGATAACATTCTTGTCTTTAGGTCGGGGTACTTAAATCCAAGTTTTGTTCTTCTCAATTTTCTCTATTTCTTCTTTCATTGCATTAATCCATTCCTCATTCTCCAATGCAACTTTCACATTTTTAGGTTCATATTCACAAACTAGACATGTACCTTGTCTTGCTTTGCTTCTTGTCATCATGCCATCTTGTTTGTCTCCAATAATTTGTGTCTCAGGATGATGTCTCCTGACAAATCTAGCCAGTACATGGTCTCTTCCTTCTTGTTCATCCTGGGCAGGTTCATTTTCTTGCTTGGTAGGTTCATCCTGCTCATCAGTTTCTCTTTCCTATTCCTTGGTAGGGTTTATCTGATAACCGGTTATCACTGTCTGTTGTGTCGGTATATACTCAGGTTGTTCAATGTAAGTGAATCTACTGTAGTCTTTCGGTTCCTTTCTACTTTCCTCTGCATTTTTGTCATCAAACTCATCTACCCAAACATTAGTACTCTCAATAATTTTATTTGTAACTTTATTCAGACACTTATATGCTTTGCTTTTAGTAGAATATCCTAGGAATATTCCTTCATCACCTTTTGAGTCAAATTTTCCATTTCTTTCATCCTTTAGAATAAAACATTTGCTTCCAAAAATTCTGAAATAACTTATTGTAGGTTTGTGTCCAGACCATAACTCATAGGGTGTCTTACTGGTGTCTTTCTTCAGTTGAACTCGATTAAGTACATAAACAGCTACACTGATAGCTTCCCTCCAGTATGTCTGAGAAACATTCTTTTGCAACATCAGTGTCCTAGCACAGTCAACTATAGACATGTTCCTTCTTTTAGCAATCCCATTCTACTGAGGTGTCCTCGGTGCTAAGACCTATCTTTTAATACCATGCTCATTACAAAAATTAGTAAATTCATCAGAGATAAATTCACCTCCTCTATCAGATCTTAAGCATTTTATTTCTTTACCTGTCTCTTTTTCCACTTTTTCCTTATACCATTTAAACATCTTAAATGCCTCAAATTTTTCTTTTAAGAACATAACAGTCATCAATCTAGTATAGTCATCAACAAAAAGAATAAAGTATCTATTACCATAAAAACTCTAAGTTCTCATAGGACCACATAGGTCGGTATGAACCAACTCAAGTATCTTCTTTGTTGAATAATCCTTACTTTTGAAACTAGATTTAGTCATCTTACCTTTTTGACATTCATTGCACATAACATGATCCGGCTTAGACAAGTTAGGAGGACCCCTAACTCTTTTCCTTTTACTGATTTTAATCATGTTATCAAAATTCACATGGCATAACCTTTTATGCCATAGCCATGCATCTTCATCTTTCATTATCAAACAAGAAGACTGATCAATATCAAGATAAAATAGATTACCTCTGGATTGTGTACCAGTTCTGACAAGTCTTCCTCTGTCATCATAGATCTTTACCTTTTTGCTCTCAAAAGTAAGTCGGTGGCCTGAATTATTCATCTATGTCACACTTAGCAGATTATAGTTTAGTCCTTTCACCCAATAAGCATTTTCACATTTAATTTTATCATTAATCATCAGTGAACCTTTACCTCTTACCATACAGGGTGCATCATTACCCATTCTCATAGATCCTCCATTGTATTCTTCAAGTTTATCAAACTTCTCCTCATCACCAGTCATGTGATGTGTACAACCACTGTCTATGATCCATGTATCATTTCTATCAACTTTAGAGATCAGTGATGTTTCCTCATATTTTTCTTCTTCCTCTAAGTCATCTTTCATAGCAACAAATACAATTTATACATCATCATCAAAGTCAGATTCAGATTCATTATCTTCAGCTATGTAACATACCTTTTTGCCTTTGTCATTGTTGTCTCGGTTGTCTCTGTTGTTATATCGGTAGCTCCTATTGTTTCTTCTCCCATAGCTTCCTTCAGATCAGTCTTTGGTTCTTTCATCATCTTTCTTATGTGGACATCTAGCAGCAATGTGGCCAACATCCTTACAATTAAAGCATGCTAAAGGTAACTTGCCTCTATACCTTCCTTTACCTTTAGGTAACCTTATGTCCATAAGAGCTTCAAGTTCATCAAGCTCATCATCATTATTTCTATCACTATCATTCTTATTATTTCAGCTACTAGATTTACCAATCTTCAAAGAAGTCATAAAAGCGGATTCAACAGACGATACAACACTATTGTCAAAGTTATTCAATTCAAAGGTTGTAAGTTTACCAATTAGATTGTCAAGAGTAGGGGCATTACTAGATGTAGACCTTATCTCATGAATAGCAGATATTTTGATTGCATAAACTGACAATAGTGTTCTAAGAACCTTTCTTACTTCTATTTCTTCACTAATAGCACCATCAAATTCTCTAATAGCATGTACTACCTCTTTCAATCTATTTGTCTATTGCACTATATTCTCTCCTTCCTTCATCTTCATATCATCAAATCTACCCCTTAGGATTTCAGCTCTACCTCTTTTAACATTCACATCACCATTGTAAACTTGAGCAAGTTTATCCCACATATCTTTGGCAGTTGTGCAACTTTAAATATCTTCAAATTCGGCATCGGTATAGGCAGCAACAATCTCCATCATAGTAACATTGTGTTCATGCCTATCTCTTAGTTGATCAAGGGTCAAGGGACCAGTGGGTGGTTGTATATAGCCATTCTCCATTAGATCTAGAGCAGAATTCCCAATTCCAGATATGTGTAGCTTCATTCTGCTTTGCCATACTATGAAGTTATCTTTGTTCAGCTTTGGCACTTCCCTCTTATACATTTTGAGATCTTTGTACTAAAGTCCTTAAAACTCTATTCTAGGAAACCAATTCTCTAATACCAATTGTTAGAATAACTGAGAGGGGGGTGAATCATTTAATCACTGTCCCAATACAAAATGTATAATCCAAAAACAATTACTTCAATTTCTACTACTCGGTAACTTAAAATACTTTTACTGTCTGTGCATTTACCGATTATCAGTCTAAAACTTATAGTAGTTACCGATCAAATCAAATATACAACATGTAAATATGACATCAAAACAAATATCACAATCAATACATAACACAAGAGATTTAACATGGAAACCCTGTGAAGGGAAAAACCACTTGGGACCAACAACCCAAAATATTCACTCTTCTGAAGTGAGGTCGGTGAAGACCCAACCCTGTTAAATGTTACAAACACACTGTTAGGTGTGACCTTGTTAGAGGATTTAAGACCAACCATTATCGTCCAACCAGTAATCACTCTGGGGTTGACAGGATAACAATGTTCATTCTATGAATGCAACATAATAAGACTTTCTTAGTCCACTCGGTTAAGAGATTTGACTGTGTACAATGGTTAAATATGTAATAGTATGTGATCTACCTTAATACAACTTAATTGCAGATGCATAGATCAATGTTCAGCTCATACAAATCTTCCTGATCAATATAACAATTCCATTTCAATAATATATCAACTTACTATCCATCGGTAATCACTCTATGTAGCTCGGTAATGCTCTGCAGTAGGGTTCTCCTTAACCAGTATGATCATAATGCATGAAAACTTGTTCACATGATTATTCTGTAGTTTTCTTTTCTTCCAGCATCACATCCACTTATGAAACTCTTGTCTCTGATATAGACATGTAAATCATTTTCTTCTCCTCCATCAGATTTTGCTGCTTAATCATCATCATTTATTTTTTAGCTTTAACCTTCCTCGGCTGATGTGTCAATAACATGTTTCAATTCAATCCATCAGATCTTTCTTGAAATTATGCTAGCAGTTGATCTTCATAACAAACTCCATCTATTACCTTGAAATCATATACTTTCCAGCTCATCAATCCTTATTGGCTAAACTAATCATTTAGTTCATTATGTTCTTCTCGGTTAACAAAGAAATGCGTTGGTGAACACAAGCTCGGTTTACACTGTGCTCAGTATACACTATGCTCCGTTGGTGTATACTGTAATTCTTCATTAACTGACAACACTGCTTTGTGTCTTTTAGCTCTATTCCTCATTATAGATGAATGAAACATAATCAAGTCAATATCATAAGGTCGTAGACTCATCAACAAGTTACTCAATGTATTCTTTATCCTCATCTGTCATATCCATCTTCCTTATGTAGATATTTATGTTCTTCATCTCTTTAACTCCTCTATAGATGTTTCGGTATAGTAACTTACAAGATAAGTGTTGTCAAACTAGTTGACATCAATGACAACATAATACAGATTTAATCATCTTACATATCTAATCAACAACTCCTCGATGATCACTGTATCACAGATTCTTCAATCAAGTTCTAAATCAGTTGTAGTTCATCAATTCTCCTTAGGTTTTTCTTCATCCTTAAGAAGATCTAATATGTTTTGAGGTAAATGTTCATAAGGAACAAGATCAGTGGTGTCTGAATCATCAATGTCTGATTGTTGTGTTTCTTCCTTTAGATGATTTTCCTCTGTGGGACTTATCTGTTTGAGGACATGAGCTGACTTACTACTAAGGTGAAAGGGTTTTTTGTGATATCCAATCCTGGTAGTTTCTTTGTTTGTTCTCCCATAGTGTTCAATAGGTCATGTGATTCCTTTGCCTCTTGTTCCTAGAGGTCATGTTCCTATATATCCCATTTTAGACATGAGTTTGTGACCTGGTCCATACAGCTTTGAAGGAATCTTGTTTGATTTGGAGTCATATTTTTGAACTCATTGGGATTCATCTTTGTATAGCCATGCAAGCACAACTTCTTCCTCTTCAAAATCTTGCTTGGACACTTGCTCTATGAAAAAACTTCCATTGTAGATAGCTTGAGGCTCTTTAGATGCTTGTTTTGTATGTTTTAAAGGTTGTCCATAAGATTTAAGTGAGATCGAGAGAGATGTTAGAGATAGAACTGGTTCCATAGTAAATTCTCCCATGCCCGTGTCTTTGATTTTAACCTCTTTGGCCATGTCTTCCATTTTGGATGTTCATGCTATATCTGTTTGCTTAGTGAAATATTCCCTATTATGTGGAACAAGTTTGTCAACACTCTGTTTCAAGGCATTGCAAGATGTAGATATGTCAACTGGAATTGTTACCTCTACTCCATCATAAGGAAATTTTACACATTTATTGTATGTTGATAGAATAGCTTGCATCTCATATATCCAAGGTCTCCCTAGAAGAATTTTTTAAGCCAATGGAAGATCCAGAACTTGATAGGTGATATCTCTGATAACTAGTCCTATTCTGATAGGTAGTACAATTGTTCCCTTGGAAGATATTTCTTGCTCATGATATGATTTTATTGTTTTCTTCTTTTTAGGATCAATAGAATCTTCTGATAATCCTAGTTGTGTGACCAATTTGTATGAAAAAATGTTTAGACCAGCGCCTTCATCTATCAACGCACGTTTGACTCGACGGTTTTGGATTAAGACTTCAATATGCAAGGGCTAGTTATGCGGATGACTCAGTGAATTGTCATCTTCCTCTGAAAAGGAGATATACTGGGGTGATGTCAAATGACCAACCATAGTCTAAAATCTATCTATATCAAGATTGTCAGGAACATTGGAACTAAATAGAGATTTATCCAAAATAGCCCTATGAGCAGGAGATATCTAAAGCAACTCAAACATGGATATTTTTACATTGGCATGCTAGAGTTGTTGGACAATACTATATGATGTTGCCCTGGTCTCTTTAGGATTTGATGATTTTGAGGCAGCCCTCTATTTAGAAGCAGATGAAAGATTGAAAGGATCCTTAGGAGCATTTGGTGAACTTGAGTTTTGTCCTTGTAGATGTACCTGAGCTTGGGATCGAGTTACTATATTTTCTAATTGATTATCTCTATCTATGTTTACAATAGTGATGACATTGCAGTGTTCAGATAGGCATGGTTCAACCATTTTTATGACATCATTGTTTTTAGAGTAAGCGTAATTGACTTTAGCACCCATATTAGGCTTAGAAGATGAATCTCCTTGATTATGATTTGGAAATGGTTCTATGAATGATGTATGATCATTGTTGGTTTTATGGTTATCAATTATAATTTCTCCATCATCAATTTGTCTTGTATGAGATGCTTTAAACGCATGTAGTTATTGGTTTTGTGACCTTTGTTTCACTAGAAGTCATAGAAGTCAGTCTCTTTCCATCATTTAGGTTTAACTTCAGGATCATATGGTTTTATCTCAGGTAATGTGATGATTTTGTTTGCCAATAGTGTCTTCATGGTAGATTCCAAGGACTCACCCAAAGGAGTGAACTCACACTTTAGTTTTGTAACCCATGGTTTATAGTCATTAGACTTCTTAGAAAATTTAGATGCCTTTATGACTTGAGTGCCAATGGTGAGATTGAATGTTGGTGCCTTTGATGGGGCACTGATGTGATTGACAACACCATCTATTACAACATTTTTGTTCTTGTTCTACAATTTGACTTTATCTTTGTTGTTGGAACTAGAACCTGATTCATACTTATTGTCTTTGTTAAGAGATATATCTCCCTTACGAGCAAGCACATTTTCAATCTTTATGGCATTTTGTACCATCTTCTCAAAAGAAGTATGATTTTACATTTTCAAATGATAATTGAGTTCCAGAATCAGATTGTTGATGAAGATCTCAAGTTTTTCAATTTCCAGAATAGATCAAGCATAGAGTGAAAACTTCTTCCTCCATCATTTGAGGAAGGTCAAGAAGGGTTCTCCTATCTTTTGCTTCAGATTGTAAATATCGATCATAGTGACCGAATGTTGAATATTGTAGGAGTATTTTTGGTAAAACAACTTGATCAACTACTCAATGGTTTTGATAGTTAGAGGAATTTCAGAGAACCAATGAATGGATGCTCCTCCCAGAGATCATGGGAAAAGACATATTAGGTAGGTTGGTTCATGCATAAACTCCATGGATTGAGTACAAAATTCTCTGACATGATCTTGGGGGTCAGATTTTACATCATACTTGTCATATTTTGGTATCTCCACTCTTTTTGGGAATGGTGACATAAACAAGTTTTTATCAAATGGAAAGGGGAATAGAGCCTCCATAGAAAATTCTTTAGGTTCTTTCTCTTTTTCCATCTTGTTGAGCTTGACTTGCATAGCATGCATCTGTTTCATCATGGTTATGATAGGAGTTTCTTCCTCTTGTGTAATGATATTATTGACATTAAAGTCTTGAGGAAGCTTGGCTCCTTGTTGAGCTAGGTGTAAGAAATAGGCCTCCCTCTCTTCTTGCAAGAAGTTTTTCATCATTTTTTGAAAGAAATCATCATTTCTATACCGCTCAATTTCAGATGGTGTTGGTTTGAGATCTCCGCCATGATTAGAGTGATGACCTTGGGAGCTTTGGTTTGCTCCTCCTTGATACATCGTGGTGTTGTGAGGACTTCCATGGATTGTTTGATGTGGAGTTGATTGATTACCTGAGTGGGTTGATTGAGGAGGATTAGAATAGCTTTTTTTTAGATGTAGATTACCTAGAGCATATTCTTTGTAATGAGTTGTATCGTAAGTTTGATTAATGGATTGAACAATGTAAGAAGACACAGGTGAGAATTTTGGTTCTTCTCCAGGTTTCTTGTGTGAGGAAGCTCTGGTTTCCATCATTAACCTCGAGTGAATCTGAAAAGTAAGATTAAGATAATTGATGAATGACTTGATTTGAGAAAATCGAATGACGCAACCTTGTCAAGATTAGATTGGTTGATAAAGGATTGATTGGATGTAAGTGTAGGATAATGTTCCCTAGATGTATGGGTAGATTCCCAAAGGATATCAGACACAAGCTCGCAACACTTAGCCATTTTGAGGATTAATTTGAAGATTATTTTGACAAGGTTTTGACACCAAATGAAATGGGATTCAAATCGATAAATTAGAAGGTTGGATCAAACTCAAGAGACCACTTTAGGAAAATGAATTGGATTTTTATGGTTTTTCTGCTTTGTTCTTGAAACAGTGAATATTTTGATAGAATTTGATGGTTGATTAGAATGATTGAATTTCTAAAAAATTTGAAGGCTTTCTGACAATTTTGACTCCACTCTCGTACAAATTTCTCCAGGATCGTACGAGTCAGGATGAGGTCTTATACAAAAATTGACAAAACTCATATGACACTTGAGTCCATTATAATTTTCTTGGGATTTTTGACAATAGTCGTACGACAAATTACAGGTTATCGTACGAGTTTTCTGGGGGTTCTAATACGAAAATTTAAAAAATTGTATGAATTTTATTTTTATAGGATGACAACTAACACCAGAAAAGGATTTTTCTTCAGATTTTGCAAGTTATTCAGATTGTTGGATAATTTTGATAGCAATTTTGTTTCACAATTTTTTCTGGGTTTGTTCATTTTAAATGTCCAACTAGATATCAGGCATGCAAGACAGCAATCAAGGGAGTTCAAGCAAGCAATTGTCTTCAAATAATGAGCAAGGGACAAAGCAACCTTGCATATGAATAAGAATAGTGACTTATGATTCTACTCCCTAAGAATTCTACTTGTGCATGTTCTCAAAATATTTTGCAGTGATGCACATAGTCCTAGAAAAGAAAATGTTGGTTGCACTAGGGTTTGTAGTAATGGTCAACTCTGAAACTATTGCAATCTCAAGAGGTAAAACTCCAATTTAGGTGCACCGGAGTTTTGACACATTTTGAGAATTTAATCAATCGAAGATGCTGAGGAGATTTGACAGCCTAACAAGTGTTGAGTCCAATTATTGACTCAATTTTGTTATGATCTTTATGTTTTGTTGATACTCTGACAAACATTTCCAAGACATTTTATGACCTATATTTATGTGAACCTATGCCAAGTATAGCTAAAAGCCACAAAATCTAAGGGTAGCTTGAATGATACATTTTGCTAAGTATTATAAATATAATGTAGTACTTCATATAATTACTCCAAGCTATGTTATAACATTTAAGTAGGAGTTGAAAATGTTGACTTGCATATGTGTACCGAATGTTACTAAACTTTCAGGTAAATATGAAGCGGTATGAAGTGTGGCACATGTGCATTGAAGAATGAAGTTAGAAGACCAACCATGGTGAGAGAATCTAGTATGATTCCGATGGATATGCCAAGCTTTGAAAGCTATTGTTCCAAAGAATATAGGGAATTAGTCTTGCTATATTTCCTTAGAACTATTATTCTATTGTCAGTAGTAATTGTATCATGTCGTGGTTGTTTTATCTCCTCCCTATGTGGTGAGGTTTAATGAGACTTTTTTGTTATGTTTTCAATAAGCGTCAATCCTTGATATAAAGGGATTTTGACTAATTTAGTAGGTAGTGAAGAAAGATGGAATGATGTATTCAATATAGTGGAAGTTTCTCTATTTTTGTTCTTCATGAGTTATTTAGTTGTGATGTAACTAGTTAAGAAGAATTTAATGGAAGAGTGATTTTAGATTATTTCTTGTGTTGAATAGTTAGTAGAAGCCAACCAAGGGGGCCCACTTGGGAGGTGGATTAGATTAAGTAAGAATAGATTTGTTTTCTGTACTTTTCATGTTTTCGAATAGAGCTACTATTTTACTCCTACAACATTGTCTCTATGGTTGTTCCTGTAGCATTTGCAAAGACAGGTATAGTGAATGTTTTGAGTGTTAAACAGGCTTAGATTAATTTCATATGTTTTCTGTAGTAATTCCATTCAATAGTCAAGTGTGTTTACTTTCCTGCAACAATAGCATAGATTCCTTTCATGCATTTTATCTTCCTGTAGCATAAGTGTTTTGACTCCTAAAGGAACTTAGTGCACAAACTATGATGTCTCATTTCAAGTCTACATCCCTAGGTTGACAATATAAATGCATTTCATGATGGAGATAGGTAATCTGTAGCATTGATATATTACCCTTAAGAGAGAGACAATGGCATGATTATCTCTACCTATTGTGAGACTGTTCATTTTTGACACCATTGTTGGGGATGGTGTCAAACTAGGAACCTTAATGAGTCATTTATTTTTCAGATTAGTTTCCTATTTTTAGTCAATACCAAGAAGTTGTGAGCTTGCTTCACAAGTCATCAACTTACTTGCATGCATCGAAGAAGGCTAGATGCTCATGGTAGATTTCTTCCACAAGAACCTGTTAAATTGAAAGAAGAGTTTGAAGAGCTTGAATTACCATTTCTTGACTCCAGTCCTAAGTTTATTGCATCATCTTCAATAGAAGAAGAAGAAACTCAAGAAATATTTGACCTCTGTCCTTTTGCAGAGATATTATCCAGTTTTCATAATAACCCCAATCCAGGACCACATGTTGCTTAGAGCCCTCTAGTCAATAACACTTTTCTGCCACAATTTCAATATCCAACACCTCTAATAATGGCATCTCCTACATTTCCATTTCCAATTCCAAGTCTTATTAACAATCCTAACCTCAAGAACATACATGCTTTAGCACTTCCAAAGTTCTATGGCCTTGTTACGGAGGATCCTGACACCTTTTTGTTCAAGTTTGACATATTGTGTTGAAGTTTTAACTATAATACTGATAGTCATAAGCTTAAGTTGTTCCTAGCAACACTGAAGGAGTCAACCCTCAAATGGTTCATGGGCTTAGGAGCAAATGCAATAGCTAATTGGGATGGAATGAGAGATTTGTTCCTTAGGAAGTGTAAGGAATACTACAAGGGAAGTGATTCAAAAGGAGATGACATCTTCCGCATGTCACAAAGGGAAGATGAGACATTAGAGGACTACACATCATGATTCTTATTTAGCTTACAGAAGAACCCGCAAAATACATTGCAGGAGGATTCAAAGAAGCTAATTTTTCTAAGAGGAGTGAATGAAAATTGTCTTGAAGCTCTGGACCTTATTGCTAGAGGTGATATATCTCAGTCCTCCTAGGATGACCTTTAGAAGATTTGTATGAATTATTCTAGAGCAGCAGTCAAGAAAGGAAGGGGATTTTGTTCAACACTAAATAAAGGAAGTGGCTCTGGTATTTCAAAGATGGAGATTTCAAACCTGTTGTTAGACTTCAAGCAAGACATCATCAATGATGTTGCTACACACCTGGACACTATGACCACCAAGAAGAAACATGCAGATGCAAAAGCACAACTGGCTGAATACTATCCTCATTACTGCAAACAAAAGAAGGATTGTCAGTGCAAATTGGTCACAAACCTGGAGAACCAGCATCTTCCAACTGAGTACTTGAAGATAGAAGGAGAGGATGAGCAAGTATTCTTTGTTTCTCAACATCGGCCATGGGCCACAAGACAAGGTATGCCTCAAGACCTATTACAAACTTCAAGTCCATATAATAGTTAGTGGAAAAATCAGAATGTCCAAAGTCCTCCATAGTATAATCAACCAACTTGGAATAATGCTTGGACAAATAATCAACAGAATCAATGGTATCTTCCTCAACAACCCCAATGGCCATACTTTCTAAACCAATGGCAACAACCACAAGGAAATTGGCAGCCCACTACCCAGTGGAGAGGACCTCAACAATGGCCTAACCCAAATCCTGGATATCCACCTCTACCACCTCCAACAAATATGCCTACAATCATGCCACCACCTCCAAATGCAGGTCCACAAAAGTAGACACAATTACCTACTCAACCTCAACCAAATCCAAACAGTCAACATCTACAACAACAAATGTATGCTACTGATGCTCAGTAGTACCCTGCCTATGCACTTGATATAGCTAATATACACCTAAGATCAGGTACTACCTTACTAGCACCTGAACCACCCCTTATCAAAGAAGTGCTAGATATTCCTACAATAGCAGAATCAATTCCATAGAATCATTTGCCAAATACTGTTGCATTAGAAAATGTTTCCAACTCAGCTAATGTTCAAACATTAGTTAAACCACCTTTTCCCCAAAGGCTCAACATGGAGAAACCCATACCACAAGAAGAAGATCAACCATTTGATATCATTGACCAGCTTAAGAACATTCATGTCTAGATTCCCCTATTTCATGCAATAAAAGATGTTCTAGTTTATGGAAAGGAAATTAAAGAAGCTTGTCTTAAAAATCCTGAGAGAAAGAAAAAGGATCCTATAACAGTTCATGTGATAGGACAATTGACTGATATCATGATAGGAAAACTGGTAATACCAAAATATTCAGATCCAGGGAGTCTAGTTGTGAATATCATCATTAATGGCCAGTCTATAAAAAATGCATTAATAGACTTAGGTGCTGCCATTAATGTAATGACAAATGATACTATGAATAAACTAAGCATTGAAGGGTTGAGAGCTGCTCCAATAGTATTACAATTAGGAGATAGCTCTACTATTACTCCTGATGGAATAATAGAAGATATAATAGTTGCCTTAGATTCTTGGGAGTACCCAGCTGATTTCATGATCCCTTCACCAAAAGTTAACCTTGCTGGTTACCCTGTTATTCTAGGATGTCCATGGTTAGCAATAGCTTATGCAAACATAACTTGTAGATCAAGGAACATGACAATTTCAGATGGGCAAGCCACTAAGAAACTAGCATTGTATCCTCCAGCTCAACCATAGCCGGATTTGAGTACACCTATATAGCCAAACTTAGGAGATGGGAAAGAAGAATTGAATGTTGTGGTCTAGCTCATGATGTCACATAGGAAATCCTTTCTAAAGCTGCAAGAGGAAGATGAAGTCATTAGGAGCTCTTAATAATGATTTTTTTGTAATCAAAGATGTATCTGAGAGTTCTATGTTAGAATTACGTACATATGAAGATAATTTTGAGGATTTTGTATTACCTTCAGAACCCAATATTGTCCACCAGTTGCTACCTAGTGAAGTAAACACAAGTCCTATACCTGAAGTATCCATGCTTGACCTTACAACTACTTTAGAGCTTTCTAAAGGTCATAATCTCCATGTGAATAATAAGTTTCCTTCAAAACAAATGGAGCAACTAACCAAACTATTGCAAACACATGAGAAAGCCTTTGCATGGGATTATGGGGACATGAAGAGATTAAGCCCTACATTATGTACTCATAGAATATATATCAATGAAGGAAGCCTACCCCTTTGTCAACCTCAAAGAAGGATTAACCCAACATTAAGGGAGATAGTCAAAACTGAATTACATAAGTTATTAGATGTTGGCTTTATATATCCTATATCTGATAGTAAGTGGGTATCACCTTTGGTTATAGTACCCAAAAAGGGAGGAAAATGGAGGATTTTTGTGGATTACAAGGAGTTAAACAAAGCTACCAAGAAAGATCACTTTTCACTACCATTCATTGACCAAGTACTTGATACTTTGGCTGGTAAGAAGTATTTTTTCTTTCTTGATGGATATAGTGGATATAATCAGATAACTATTGCTCTAGAGGACCAGGAGAAGACTACATTCACATGTCCATGGGGGACATATGCATATTTAGTTTTACCTTTTGGGTTGTGTAATGCTCTAGCAACATTTCAAAGAGTTGTAATTAGTATTTTTGCTAACATATTACATGACTGTATGGAGATATATATGGATGACTTTACAACATTTGGAGTGACATTTGATGAGGCTTTGAAGAATCTTGAAAAGGTACTAATAAGGTGTAAGGAACATAATATATCCCTTAATAGTGAGAAATGCTTTATGATGATGCATGAAGGAGTAGTACTTGGGCATTTCATTTCAGCAATAGGAATTCAAGTGGACCCAGCTAAAGTAGAGGTAATACTTACACTACCTACTCCTACTAAACAAAAAGATGTAAGATCTTTTCTAGGACATGTTGGATACTATAGACGCTTTATTCAAAATTTTAGTCAAATTGCCAGTCCTCTATACACACTACTTACCAAAGAAGCCAAATTTAAGTGGACAAAATATTGTGATGAGTCCTTCCTGCATCTAAAGAAACTCCTAACCACTGCACCAGTCCTAAAAGGAATAGATTGGACTATTCCATTCCATATCCATACAGATGCATCTGATTATGCCATAAGTGTTGTGCTAGGACAAAAGCCTACTAATCTTGAGAATGTCATTTACTATATCAGTAAAAGCCTCCATGGCCCTAAATTGAACTACACAGTTACTGAAAAGGAACTCCTAGCTGTAGTTTATACATTGAACAAATTTTGACACTATGTCATAGGGTATCATATTTTCATTCACACCGATCACTTTGCAATAAAATATCTAATGAACAAACTTGCTATAACAGACAGATTGGCAAGATGGCTCTTACTATTGCAGGAATTTGATATAACAATTGTTGATAAGCCATGGAAGGCCAATGTAGTTGCTGACTACTTGTCTAGACTACAAAATGTTGACGAAGACACTACTCAGGTTGAGGATACATTCCCAAATGAATACCTATTCCATATAGCAATCAAAAGCCCATTGTATGTAGACATAGCCAATTATCTAGTAGCAAATAAGATGCCCCCACATTTTTCTCAGAAAGACAAGAAAAATCTTGCAGAGAAAAGTTTCCAGTTTTCATGGATAGATAACAATCTATTTTACACTGGTCCAAATCAGATTATGAGATGTGTGAGAGAAGATGAAGTATATGATATACTCCATGCTTGTCATGATGAACCTTGTGGAGGTCATTTTGCAACAAAGTGAATAGCCATGAAAATCTTAACAACAGGATATTATTGGCCTCGATTGCACAAAGATGCAGCGAGTTATACAAAAAAATGTGATAAATGTCAAATGATGGGTCATCCAATGAAATCAAATGAGATGCCACTCAATCCAAAAGTAGTAATAACACCTTTTTACAAGTGGGGTATGGACTTCATTGGCCCAATTGATCCACCATCAAATGGAAAATCCTACATCTTGGTTTGTAAAGACTACTTGACAAAGTGGGTGGAAGTGAAAGCTATGCAGAATGCAAGGGATGAAAAAGTAGCTACATTTTTGTATGAAGAAATCTTTACCAGATATGGAGTCCCCAGAGAGCTTGTCATGGACAAAGGAGCACAATTCACATCAAATTTCATCACAGAGTTAATGAAGGAGTATAGCATAAGGCATCGAAATTCTAGTCCTTATCACCTGCTATATGCACCCAAAAATGGTCGCCTAGACTTTGGGCCCCATTTATTTGATTTATCAACCCTGAATCATTTTGATCAATAATCAATATTTTCAACATTATCAATTTCTTGATCAAGTCTTGATTTCGATCATATATTGGATTTTTATCCTATGGGCTAATCATTTATCCTAAGTCTTTATTTGATTAAAAGGAATATTTCCTCCCCTTTGGATTAAATAAAAAGCCCCACCTTTCCTCTTGTCCTAAGTTGCACAAATAAAACATTATTCCTATTTTACAAAAAGAAAAAAAGCATTTTTGTCTCACATGGACACAAAGTCAATTCTTATTGGAGGATACTTGTGCACACGGATCGCTCCTCTTTTAAGCTCCACCGCCGATTAAGATTTTTTCCTCTTAATCTCAATGGTCCACTCCTTTGCATTTCTTATAAAAGGAAAGCTCTTTCCTTCATTTGCATACCACATTTTATGCTAATCTTATGCTGCAGGAATTCTTGAAGACTTTTGGAGCTTTTGGAAACCTTATTGTTCTTAGTCTTTCATTCTTGCATTTTAGCTTTCATGGCATTTAGCTTAGTTTCCTTTGATGCAATAGATTTAACTCACATAGCTTAATAAGAAGGATTTGTAACATTTGTTCTTTCCATTTCATAGCTTAGTTGCATTGCATTCTCATTTCTCTAGACTAGTTTGCATTGTATTTTTATAGTGGTTCTTGAGGATATTGGCACTCTTGCCCTTCTCCTCATTTGAATCTCTCGTTGTGTGGTTGACTAGCAAGGTCACAAGCTTGTAGCTCTAGCTGAGAGAAAATACACCATAGTCCCTTGCAACTCCACGCATAGAGAGCTATGAGCCACTTTGTGAGGCCTCACTCTTGAGCAACCTTGCATGTAATGGTTCATAGAAGTGAACCATTTTAGTGTGTACATTTTTGGCACCCACCGTGGGGTAGAGTAGATAGGCTTTATCCTTTAGTTTCTTTCATTTTTATCCTTTTTTAGATTATTTTTTGAGAATTTTGCAGTCTCTGGTTTTTTACTCAGAATATCGTGCGATAATACTCAGGTATATCACATGATATACCTTACTATACCAGTGTGACACTTCACCCCAAAGAAGAATCGCCTGTCAGTACTAAGGTATATCGCCTGGTGTCCTGCGAAGTATCACCCGCGTATAGAGAAGTATATCACTCAAACTGAGGTATATCGCGCGAATATAGGAAACTGTATCGCGCGATACTGGTGATGTTTGAGGTATATCGCCTGATCTGACAGAGACCTGCGGTTCAAGTTTTATCATCTGAATCTGATCATATTTAGTTTGCTGGTTTACTTTACTGTATTTAGATAGGTCTAACCTGCATCTCTTAGCTTAGGTAAATCAGTTTCTTGCAAATATTTTCATTTAGATTTTGGATTTTGATAACCTTGTGGGCCTAACTAGTTGTGGTTGTAGGTGCCTTTGCTTAAAGAAGCTTGTCAAAAATCACATGTCAAAGAGGGCTACTAACGGTTTTTGCAGGGCTGCCCAAAAAGCATAAAAAAAAAAAATCTTGCTTGTTTATTTGCTTTCCTTTTAAGTGTGGCAAAAACTAGTTGTATCATTTAGTAGGAACGTTAATACCTTGTGAAAGAGATTTTGAGGTGGTAGGAGAAGTATGCTCTTCACCTCTAGGTGAATCAGAAAATCTTGACTCATCTTAAGGATTTGGAAGCAAGGGAGTAATTGAATCTCTTTGCTTGGTGTGTTTGGGAGAAATTTTTGAGATAGGGGAGTATGCTCTTCACCCTTGAGGTGAACCAAAAACCTTGAACCTCAAAAATTATCTATTTTTGTTTAGTCTAAGAATCCTTTAGCAGGCCTGCTCTTGAGCAATCAAGAGGAACGACTCAAGTGGGGACAACCTTGTCATCATTTTTCTTGGTGGCGAGTGATTCCAACTCACTATAATCTCAAGGCTATCGAGGACACAAAACCTTGATAGACATAACACTTGTCTTCGCTTGATGTGAGTAGCTCATGGGATTGCGACCATGGGGAAAACATTGAGCAAGAATGCTTAAGGTACTCTTGCAGCCACGAGGTCCTAGTCCTTTATGAGAAGCAAGAGGGGTGTTGTGAACAGAAGCCCTTATTAAGAACCATTAGATAGAAGCCTTCTTTTTTAGCCGCTCATCTTCTTAGTGCAAGGATTGATCCAAGTGGTTTACTCGGATCACCTTAAGATACTCACCATATGTGTCCCTTTGGTTGTGTCGTTTGACACTTCCACGACAAAGCTAATATCTCTTGTGGGTAACCACTTGGTGTGAGGAAAGGGGGCATCAAGTTGTGGGCTAAGTTGGTAAGCATTGAGCCTTGACCTCTTTAGGATAGATTTTCTTGAATTGTCTTCAGTTGTGTGATGCCAGTGTAAACGTTCTTACATACAAACAATCGGTAGCATTCATAGGGTGCTTTCTCAATTCTGATATCACAAGTGTTTATCTTGGCAAGGTTGCTTTTGCTCTTGTTTCAAGTGTTTGAGACATGTTTGATCCCTCACTGTTTGCAAACCTGCCAAAACTCTACTGATATTGTGATTGAAATCAAAAACATCAACCCTCAGACCAAAAATTTTGACCAAACAGACCCACAAACATAAATTTTACACAGTTCTGGTCAAGAGTTACACAATTTTGCAACAGTATCGCGTCCTTTAGAGTGAAGTATCACGCGATACTCTGCGGGTCCAAAAAATATCACCTGCTTTGAGAGGAAATATCGTACGATAGTTAACCCCAAATAGGCTATCGCCTGACCCACCTAGTGTTTATCGCCCGGCTATTGTGAGGTCTATCACCTAGTATAAGGTGAAGTATCACCCGGTTATGGGTATATCACCCTGGTAGCCTGGAGTATCTCACCTGGTTAATTTTTATCGTGCTGTAAATTTGATCAGTTTCAATTTCTTTTAGTCGGTTTTGGTCTTGGAGTAGGCTTCTTACTCTGATGTTTGAGACCTATCTTGACTCTAAATTTCCAATTTTAGTCCTCCGAGATAGCATCATCTAATTTACAAAATCACTTTGGGAATAATTGTCAAATTAGAAGGCCATCTTGGTGCCAAGGTCCATCTCTAGGATTGTCAGCTACCTTCTTGGAAAATTTTTAGTGCTCTTATTGTCCAAATCACTTTCATTTAAATCTTGATTTCAATTATATTTTGGCCTAGTCCAACCTCCTGGTTCAAAAGTGCAAGGGTAGTCACCCTTTGATTTGAAGCACCTCTTTGACAGTGTTGGTAAGGCCCCTTTTTCTATCTTTTCATTTCTCTTTGGACAATAGAAAACTTTGATTATCCTAGTTTGGTGCTGACACTTTGAGAGGTCATCTTATCATTGAGAGTATCTTTCTTTCATGTCAGTTACAACAAGGTACCAAGTCAATCAAGGGAAGCGACCCCCTGTTGCCTTTAGCCAGTTACCACCACTAAAGACTCATCGACAGCATAAGGGAAAAGGACCCCTTTTTGATCAATTGCCTAAGAGTGAATCTGAAGTTTGTTTTAATCCAAAAGATAATCCTAGTGAAGTGAGCACCTCTTTTGTACCACTTTCATCAAGCATGGACATGAGTTACACTTTCACTCGACAACAAAGAGAAGCCATGAATCAAACTCTTGAGGATATCTTCCAACGACATAGGAGAGAGTACGGTGGTTCTTCTCATGCTAGTCCACCAGGGTCACCTCCCAACAACGTGAGGTATTTTGATGCTCACCAATGAGCCAAGAGACATCATAAGTAAACTCACTTAGATTCAGGGTCACAACACGAGGACCAAAACAATGAATCTAGTGATCACCACATAAATGCAGCCAATGCAATAAGGCATTCGAGACCATCCTCTCCACTTAAAGATACCTCTCGATATGCAAATATGAGATTGAAAAGCATTGAGAGGGAGAAGCAAGCCTATTTGGATGAACAAGCTGCTAAGAAGGAAAAATTTAGACAACTAGAAGAAGAGGAACGTGCATTATTGGACATAAAGAAGAGAGTCACCCAAGAAGAAGAAGATAGACTCTATGCACAACAACTTCAAAGATGATTCAATGGGAGGGGAACCAATAGTGGGACCAACTCACCCCCATCTACCCCTTCACCAAGTCCTAGAAGAAGATCAAGGACACCCTCATGATCTCCGAGCCCTAGAGGAAGAAGGGCTTCAAGATATGATCATCATAGGAGACGATCACCTCATAGACATTCAAAGAAACCCTCCCAATGAGCACATCATGGCTCACAACATGGAGGAAGTTATGCCAAATTTGATCATATGGATTTTATGACTATGCAACAAGAACCATCCTTTCAAGCATATGTAGAACGATATGTGGAACAAAACAAGGATCAATTCCTAGAAAGCCTCATCAACAAGGGTGCTAAAGTTCCATATGATTTTGACATCCACCAAAAGATTAAGAAATAGAATCCTTCAACCAATGAGGTGATCATGCAAATGCAGAAGGATATAGAAAGGATGAGGGCTCCTAAGAGCACATTTAATTTGGACTCCATATGTCCCAACCTGATTGACAAGAGTGTGGTGTTGGTTGAGTTCCCTAAGAAAGTTGAGTTTCCAACCTATGACAAATATGACGGTATTGGTGACCCTCATGACCATGTTTGATAGTTCTACATAATGAGCTTTTCTTTTCATCATGAAGACTCCTACTTGATGAGATATTTCTAAGGAGTCCCAAAGGTCAAGCCATGGAGTGGTTCACCAACCTTACTCCTCCAGTAAAGTCATTTAAAGAACTCATCCAAAGATTTGTTCAGCATTTTGCTTATAATCTATCAAGGTCGGTCACAATGCTTGATTTGTGTAAGCTTAAACAAAATCAAGGAGAACCTTTTGTCACTTTCCTACAAAGGTGGAGACGTTTGTGCTCAAAATATCCAAGGATAATTCCTGAGGAGGAAAGAATAAACATCATTGTGAGTAACTTAGTGCCAGAATTAAGATATGAGGTAAGAAAGATACCATTTAATTCTTTTGATACCATGGTAGAAGTGGCATGTCGCATAGAGGATGTCCTAAAAGAACAAGGAATTTTGGCTAAATCAACTAATAACAACAATGGCCACAACAACAACAATAATGGTTATAAGGACAAAAAGAACTCCTATTGGAACAAGAATAAATAGGTGGTCAATGATGGAGTTGTTGACTCACCACAACCTAAGAATGAAGGAGTTCTTAATCTCTCCAATGCGGTACAAGCCATGAAGCTACAAGCATCCTCAGGACAACAAGAGAACAAACTCAAGTATCAAGGGAAACCTAAGAAGGAAAAGAGACAATTCACCAAACTTGGGGACTCCTGTACAGACATTTTCAAGACACTAATTGCTCATAATTTGGTGCAACCTCAGGATCCTGCCAAGCACCGCATACCCAATCCTAAACCTCATTGGTGGGATGAGAAAGCCTTTTGTGTCTTCCACAATGGAATTGGGCATGATATAGAAAATTGTTTTAGGCTTAAACATCTTGTCCAAGACCTCATTGAAAGTGGGTGATTACAAGTTGATGGTTTAACTACTAATGCGGATCATAAGGCTTTTAAAGAACCCTTGCCCAAATATGAGAAAGGAGAAAATTCTAACAACAAGCAGGGCAAAGCTGCTATCAACTATGCCTACACCAATGCTAAAAGTGTTATTAATATGCTTGAAGCGGCTGATGATAATATCAACATGACGAGAGGGAAAGATCCTTATGGATATGATGTGGATTCAACTCCAAGGTCTGATGAAGGACCCGTTGTGGTGCTAAGAGGTCCTCACCCATGAAGGATGCCCCAATCTCTTAATGCTATCACTAGGGGTCAGGCTCAAGCTCCCATTATTATCAGAGGTCCTAGCTCTAGCAAGTCTAAGTAGCCCATGTCCAAGGGTGTTCTTCCTAAATTTGTTGTTGGTCCTGATTCCAATTATAACCTTATTGACCAATTACAACGTACACCAGCGTAGATATCTATTTTTGAACTTTTAGAGTTGTCCCCTAAGCACAAGCATGTCCTTGAGGATGATTTGTGAGCAGCTAGTGTCCCTAACAACTTAGATATTGATCAATTCCAGAATATGGTCAACCATTTGGCTAGCCCTCATTACCTCACCTTCTCAGAAGAAGATGACAATTCCATCAGTCACCCACATAACTTGGCCTTACACATCGAAGTCATGATTCATAAAACTCATGTCAGGTGTGTATTGATAGATGGGGGTGCAGGGCTCAATATTTGTACCATGAGTTTGTTGAAGGCTCTAGGATATTCTGAAGAAATCATTGACACAAGGAAAAAGATCACAATCAAAGCATGTGATGAAGCAGAAAGAAGTTCTAAGGGATTGGCCGTTTTGCCTATCCGCATTGGTCTAGTAGAAAAGGACATCTTATTTCAAATTTTTGATGTTGGTCCTTTAGCCTACAACATTTTGCTAGGTAGGCCATGGATTCACGAAATGCAAGTAGTCCCATCAATGTATCACCAGTGTGTTAAGTTTCCCCATAATGGTGTAGAAATTTGCATACCTGGAGATAGTGCTTTGTCAATTAATAACATTTCTACGGGATCACACGTACCTTTGAATAGGGAAGCTGACAGCCCTAGTATTTCACTTGAACAATGCAAGCAGAAGTTTAAGACCATAGATCTTGGGATGGGAGATTATAAAATCGATTCTCTTGCAAAAATGCTGATCTCTCCTAGGTCTTATGGGAAACCATCACCAAATATGAAACCTTCATCATCAGCAATGACATTATTCAGAAAATTTGTTTAGTCTTCGGTTCCTATTCAGGAAGAGAAAGAGGAAGTTGTCATAAGAGACTGGATCTATCATGAGGAAAAATACCAACACAATGAGAACTTTGCTCCTTCACCTAAAGCTTATGGGAGAGGGTATACGTTGGTTAAGAATATGGGTTATCCAGGATATGGTCCCCTTAGCCATAGGTTGGATGCTAAAGCTGAGCCTCTTGACCATGCCCTTTTTAGATGAAAGAATAAGTCAATAGTTGGCTTAGGTTTTGAAAATAACAAGAAGAAATGTGTCCCTATCCTAGCTGCGACAGACAGTGACAGTGATTCAGACTACACACCTGATCTTTCTAATCAACAAGACATTTCTAATGATTGGGTGCCTTCAACAAATCTTCTTTGGGGAGATTCAAAAGATTTGATACTTGACGGTCCTACTATCCCAGCTGTGATGGATAGTGACTATATGAATGCTAGATTGACAATGGAAAGTATTGCTATCCTAGCTGCAACAGATAGTAACAATGCTAGCATTAGAGAAGGGGAAACCTTTCCCAACCTTGAGGCTTCTACATCATGAGGCCCAAATGATGATTCAGACACAGACTCACATGAGTACGAATGGGACTCACTTTCAGATGCAACAGTTGATTTGGACATGGATGTTGTCCATACTTATAGTACCCAACCCGACGCGGCCAACGAGTTTAGTGTAGGACTAGAGGATTTTACTCCTCAAATTGCCTTACTGGATGACACTTCATTTGGTAGGACGAGTCCTAATTCGAGTATCTTAGGAGAGGACTCGATAAATCCCAATTGTATGGTCACCAAAGATAACACCTTTCACATAAATAACATTGAACCAGTCATTGACCTACCCCTTGTTCACTATGACCTAATTGACTGGTCTCAGCGCCATCAAGAGCCTAAATTCCTCACTTTTCAGAATGACTATGAACTTGCCTGCTATCTGAATGCTCTTGAACCCGTGGCTTCTTCCACCAGTGAACCAACAACAAGTATGACGGAGCCTGATATTAAGTACCTCAGTCTAAAAATAAAAGAAAAAGAAAGAAAGCAAAATAGGTCTGATGGCGAAAACCACTTTGTGGCAGTATCAGAACCAAAAATAGTAAAAAGAGATGACGTATCTAAGAGTGAAAACCTCTTTGAGGTGCCTAAGGATGGGGTACTTAATAACTTGCCGATTTATTTTTAGGACAGATCATCAGTATTGATTGAGCCAACAAAACCAGTTAATTTGAACACATAAGAAGCTCCTCAAATAATTCATCTTGCTCAGTCTTTATCAGAAGAAGAAACCAAGGCATATATACAATTCTTACAAAAGAAGAAAATTAATTTTGCATGGACCTATTCAGACATGCCAGGGCTTGACACAAATCTTATAATGCATCACTTATCCATAGCTCCAGGAGTCAAACCAGTGAAACAGAGACTCAAAAAAATGCATCCACATGTAGCTCTCCTTGTCAAAGCAGAATTAGAAAAACTTTTGAGAGCTGGATTCATCAGAGCCATCGACTATGTAGAATGGATCTCAAACATAGTACCAGTTTCCAAACATGATGGATCCATTCGTGTATGCACAGATTTTAGAGATTTAAACAAAGCATGCCCAAAGGATGATTTTCCACTTCCAAACATTGACATGATAGTGGATATGACAGTGGGCTATGAGATATACTCTCTAATGGATGGTTTATCAGGATATAATCAAATCAAAATAGCTTTCGAAGACCAAGAGAAAATAGCATTCACATGTGCATGGGGAACCTATTGCTGGAACATCATGCCATTTGGGTTAAAGAATGCAGGAGCAACATACCAACGAGCTATGACCATAATTTTTCATGATATGATGCATAAGAACATGGAAGATTATGTGGATGATACCTTGGCTAAATCAAGAAAAAGGGATGCACACCTTCCTGATTTGGAAGTAATTCTCAATCACATGGAACAGTTTCAACTCAGATTGAATCCAAAGAAGTGCGCATTTGGTGTCACCTCAGGAAAACTTTTAGGATGTATAATATCAACAAAAGGTATAGAGGTTGATCCCGAAAAGGTCCAATCAATTTTAGACATGCCACCTCCAAGAAACATTAGTCAAATGAGAAGTCTTCAGGGACGACTCCAGTCAATTAGGAGGTTTATCTCACAGCTGGCAGATAGAGCACAACCCTTTAATAAGATGTTGCATAAAGGTGCTTCTTGTGTATGGAATGAGGATTTCCAAAAGAGCCTTGATCAAATAAAATAGTATTTAGCTAATCCTCAAATTTTGATGCCGCCTATTCCTGGGAGACCATTGATTTTATACATTTCAGCACCAGAGTCTTCCTTGGGGGCATTGTTGGCTCAATTAGATGATACTGGGAAAGAACGGGCCATCTACTATATTAGCTGTACTCTAGTCTCTTATGAGATCAATTATAATAACATTGAGAAGTCTTGTCTTGCAGTGGTGTTTACTTCTCAAAAGTTGTGACACTATATGCTTGCTCATACTATACATTTGGTTGCAAAAATTGATCCTCTTAAGTACTTGCTTAGTAAGGCGGCCCTCACGGGTAGACTTGATAAATGGATGATGGTCTTAACTAAATTTGATATAGAGTACATTGAAAGGAAGGCCATAAAAGGGCAAGCTATTGCTGACCAATTAGCTGATTTCCCAATTCAGGATAGTATGCCTGTTCAAGTGGAATTCCCAGATGAACATATCTTGTATATGACTACTCGCACTTGGAAAATGTTCTTTGATGGTTCCCACATGCAAAATGGATTAGGTGCTGGAGTATTATTTGTTTCTCCACATGGGTACAACATTCCAAAGTCTTACAAACTTTTATTCCCATGTACAAATAATATTTCCGAATATGAAGCTTTAACTAATGGATTGAGAATGGCTATAGAATGGAACATAACAAAGTTACATGTCTTTGGGGATTCCCAGCTAATCATCAACCAAGTCAATGAGGAGTATCACACCAAAGATGATAAATTGATACCCTACAAAAAGATGGTTGACTCATTGAAACGTTACTTTACATTTGTGACATTTCAACAGATCCCTAGGATAGAGAACAAAGCTGCAGATGCTATGGCCACATTAGCTTCACTCCTTCAGTTGGAACAACATGAATCAAAATTTGAATTCCTGGTGGAAGAGCTATACCATCCCATCTTTGAATCATCTGCAAGCCATGTCATTTGTACCCTTGTCACACATGAGTCTTCCCGATATGGTGCTATCTATTCATATCTTCGTGATGGCATCATCCCCAACACATTCAATCATTCTGAATGCTAAAACCTCATCTGTAATGCCTCTTGCCACACCCTTATCTCTGGTGATTTATATAGGAGGGGTTTAGATGGGATGCTCCTTAGGTGCTTGAAAAAGGAGGAATCTAACCAAGCGTTAGTTGACATCCACGAGGGCATTTGTGGTGGACATTCTAATGGTCTTGCCATGGCCCGAAGGTTGCTTAGGGTGGGGTATTATTGGCTCACAATGCATATAGATGAAGTAGCCTTCGCTAAGTCTTGTGAAAAATGTCAGAAACATGGAAACCTGATTCATGCTCCAGGTAGGGAGCTGATTCCTTCTATTTCTCATTGGCCATTTTAATGTTGGGCCTTTGATCTAGTTGGGTAGATTCATCCCAACTCATCAGGTGGACATAAGTTCATTATTACTGCCACTGACTACTTCACAAAATGGGTGGAAGTTGTGCCACTTTCTGTTGCTTCAGGGAAGACTATCTCTTTATTCATCTTGAATCATATTATTTGCCGATTTGGAGTGCCTTCTGAGATTATCATTGATAACGGAGGTCAATTCAAGAACAAGGACCTAAAGCATTTATGCAAGAAGTTTAAAATTAAGAAACATTGGTCCTCCATCTATTTTCCACAGGGAAACAGACAAGTAGAAGCCTCTAATAAAACCATTCTTAAAATTCTTCATAGGACAGTGCACAAGAATGGTAGGGATTGGCACTTGCAAATCAATCCAGTACTATGGGCTTACAGAACAAGCATTCGCACACCAACAGGAGCCATGCCTTTTTCCCTTACCTATGGTGCTGAAGTGGTATTACCTTTAGAAGTAGAGATCCCATCACTCAGGGTCTCACTCAAAGGATTGATAACAGATGAGGATTACCGCGCCATGAGGTTACAGGAACTAGAACTTTTAGATGAGAAGCGTAAGGCTTCCTTTGATCATATGAGAGTGTATCAGAAGCGTATGTCCAAGGCATTCAACAAGAAAGTTTTCCCTAGAGAATTTCAAATAGGTGATCTTGTTTTGCGAGAGAACCCTAAGAACCAATAGAATAGAGAACAAAAGGGTAAGTTTGAACCTAACTAGCTTGGACCATATGTCATCACAGCTGCTTTTGGTACAAGTGCATATTTACTGTCAGATCCAGATGGAGAATAGCTCTCTGATCCCATCAACATTTTGCACCTCAAGAAGTTCTACCCTTAATGCCCATTTCTGTCTGGGGGCATCCTCTGTACATATTTATGGATCCTGAAAAAATATCAAAAAAATTGATATATGATGCTGAAAAAATCCTAAAAAGCATATACAGTCCTGAAAAAATATAAAAAAATCAAAAAATGCAAAAAATTCAAAAAAATAGAAAAAGTGCCCTCGTGAAAACCTGGAAGCAGGCACCTTGGTAGCAAAAATAAAAAATAAAAAATAAAAAATGAAAAAATCTCCAAGTGGTGAAAACCTGAAAATAGGCGCTACTTGAGGCCTTTGCACCCTTGTCTTTTAGCATGCGTCCTCGACACCTAGCCACTTTCCATCATGCCTTGACCTTATTTAGCTTAGTTTGGAATTGGTCTTTGTCTTTATCTAAGGGGCATAACTGTTAGCATTGGTCCTTTAGGTGCATTTGTCTCTTGGGGCATTTCACAATAGGTGTTTTTCAACACCACCCCAAACAATGTTTTTCAACACTACCCTTGCGTCGAGTGTTTCTTAACACTTATCAAATCTTTCCCAATAGTCTAAGTTTGCTGTGATATTTCTCATTTGCATATGCGATGATCAGAGTTTGACTCTATGACCAACACACACACACTTAAACAACAACTCGCTTGAGATATGTTGACTTTATATTTTTCTTTGTGTGCTGTCTATGAGGATTTCTTTGATGAGTGGTCTCTCCCTGAAACATTTTCAATGATGCACAGCTAGAAGACTAAGGGTATGAGAATATGTTTTCTTTCTTTATCTGCTTATGGGTATATTTTGTTGATCCTAACTGTCATGAGCATTTATGCTGGTCTTACTTGACACTATGGATTGACAAGGTATTATCCTTGACTGTTTTGCGAGTGCATGCTTCTAGCTATCCTGACTTTCATGTGTCTTGATACAAGCATAATCTTGCCATACCAAAATTAGGTAATCTCACTGCACTAGTCATCTTGACCTACATGTCTTTGGTGCCTAGATGGGATTTCCACATTCTATCTGATATAGATCATATTCAGATTCACATAGTCATACTGGTGTGCATTGTATGATCTTACGGTGCTCCCTAACGCTCGATGATGATAATTAGATGTCTATAGGCATTGTGACCTTGCAAGTCAACCACTTTCATAGTAGCTTGCATTCTTAGGTTCATCATAGTTTAGTTTTTGCATCTTGCATATGGAGAGAGCTCTCCCTTTCATCTTACATGGACCTATCAGTCAACTGTGCTCACCTTTCCTTCTTCTTGATCATGTCTTTCACTCCTTATCTTTTTCATCTCGAACCTATTCCTGCTCATCACAAGGGGTCAATCATATCATCATATCTATATCACAACTGTCATTTTCAGAAACATGAGCCTATATCATACACATGAGAATCAAACATACATCTATAAGCATGTACATAAACATTTTGAGCAAAATGACAAGACAATATACATAAACTGATACATCTATCATAAGTGAGACATAAACACATGATATATCGAACATCCAGTAATCTCATATATACACCACTATCATGATACAATATACAATATGGCATCCCAAAATCTGGATCAATGTCTCAAGATATGTCTAAATATCTAACAACATCTAACCCTAAACCTAAGACTGACTACCACCCTCATGTCCTGGTGCTAGTGGAGGTGGTGCTGGATCAGGGACTACATTTGACCTACCCACTACTGTAGAGTATGATGGAACTCTCCGATCCTCTGGGACTACCTAAATGTAGAGGCCATAATAATATGCAGCTTGCACTGCTTCTCTCTATCTCTCTGCCAGGGCAACCTATAAGGCTCTCTCTTGCCGCTCTGTCTCTGCCTGCTAATCATTGAGTTGCTGCTCTCTCACTGCTATAGTAATCCTAAGCTGCAATATCTCAGCCTCGAGAGCCTATATCCTCGCTCTCAGATCATCCCCACCTGTAGGCTAATCCTGCTATGCCTCTGCCTGCCAGCGAGTTGGTCTCGCCTCATCCTCCAGCGTCGCTGACCTCTATCCCCGTGACCATTTTCAGCCACCTGATCTAGATCCCTCCCCTCTCTCCATCCTCCTCCCTCTCCCCCTCCTGCCATCTCCTCCATCCCCTCCATCTCCTCCATCTCCTCTGTCCCCCCATCATCTCCTCCGTCCCCCCCTATGTTGGTAACTGTGCATCTGGTATCGTGAACTGAGGGAATGACACCCTCCACCGCTCTACCCTATATGCTGCATCAACCCCTGCATCTGCCACATTTGGGTGATACTCCCAGGGCTTGCTCCTGATACTAGCTATCTCTGCAATCACCTGCGGGTAGTCTAACATGGGTAGCCACCCATGTTCCTCCTCATCCCTGGCTCTGGCATATGTAGTAGTCTTTGTCGAGACCCACTGTTGCCTCCCAAACTGTCACCATACCTGAGTGATACAGAATCTCTCAACTATCTCTACATGTCGACCTACCAGTGGCCGAGTGCACAGCATGTAACTCAGCTCATCATCTACATCTCCCCATGCCTCAGCATCCCTGTATGGCCTCCATGTGAAAGAAGCCATCTCATCCAAGATCCTCCTGTAGTATGTCATATCCCCCGTATGAGCATGTGATATGAAACCCATATATCTGTATATATATGGGTATCTCCTCTCCCTCGGCTGAACCCTTGGGCGCATCATAGCAATGTGCTCCCAAGCCCACACCTGTGCTAGGATGGCACCGCAAGCCCATGACCGACTATCCCTGTACATGATCTCATATAGCTCGTGATACATCTCTGCAAGAATGACTGGTCCCCATGCCATTCGACGAGGTCTATCTACCAAGTCAATTAGTAGCTTGGCCCATCCGAGCGGGAATCCCTTCTAACTGCGATTAGTCATCAGGATTTGAGAAATAATGGATGCCACAATACATGGCACCAGAAAATCCCTACCAAAATCTTCTAGTAGCCACTCCTAGCTGACATGCCGATCAAGGATAGTCACATCTTGGAACATCTCCTAGATCATCCGTCACCCCTCAGTCACATCCTGATCATAGTATACCTGTGCCATCACATGAATCATGTCAATTTTCATCCTTTGGAAACATTACATTTTACATGATTATATCTAAAAACATGATTATACTTACCGGCTCCCCATGACATGGCACTCGTAGGATCCTGTAGACATCCTCTAGTGTGATGGATGCCTCACCTGTAGGAAGATGGAAGGTGTTGTGCTTGCTATGTCATCTCTCGGCAAGCGTAGTCAACAACCCATAGTCAGCTCAGATGTCTGGGAATCTCAATAAATACCTGAACCCCATGGTCCTAATGTCAGCATTGCCCAGATCATCTAGATCTCGGACACACCTCAGCCCAGTCACCTTCAGCGCTCTGATGATCAGCACTGGAAAAACCTCCTGCAAGCCATTAAACCAAGCCATTTGTTAGAACATATCATGATGGATGTCCCAAAATCAGTCTAACACATCTCTAAAAATGTAAACTTGTCTAGACCCATGTCATTTTTGCTCACAAATAATTAAAAATTCAAATTTTCCCATTAGGCGATACTGCTTTTGGAACAAGTATTGCATGATACTTCTTTCTATAGTAGGGTGATATACCTTTGTTCGTGTGATACTTCATCTGGTATCACGTGATAGTTTGCCCAGTATCATGCAATACCGGTGTCTATACGCGAGCGATACTTGGGAGACCTGCGAAGTATCGCGCGATATTTCTCCCCAAAGGGCGCGATACTTCTAAAGTATCATGCGATATCTCGCCTAAACTAAAAAATTTAAAAATTTAAAAATTTAAAAACGTGCTTCAAATGTATTAAATGACTCAAAACAATGAGTTTTTCAAAAATGTACCGGGGCAGGATAGTGTGGTGGCCAGTTGTGCAACCGGGCACGCTCAAATCGATGCCTGTGGATGGGAACTCCTACCTACTATGCCATTTTCTCTCTCAGAGCTCTCAAAATTCTCAAATTAATCAAAGACAAATAATTTTTGAAAATGACATTTTCACCCCTTTTATAGCATTTTGACTTTTTGACCAAATTTCAAAACCCCTCAAAATTGCATGAAAATTGCACCCCTACCTAATTTTGACGTCCTGAATCCATTTTCGAACTTGAAATCAAAATCCAAGGTCATCTTGGTAGTCAAAATCATGTTTCAAAATTTTCCCCTTTCTTCCGCGTAGTTGACTGACCTTTCGACGCATAATTTGATTTTCGATGGAATTTCTTCCTTCCACGTCTCTCACATTTTCTAATCTTTCATTCATGCTATTCCTAGTCTTCTATTTCTATTCTTCTACTTCCTCACTGGGGCATGTTTTCATGGCCTAATGGTTATCCTGTTATCATTTATCTTCGATTATGATTTCATTCCGATTTGATCATCTTTTATTGATTTGATGTCCTCCTCTATCTGATTTCAATTTCAATTCTGAGGGGGCAGTACCTATGGGATTCTCATCCCTGATTCTCTTGATTTTCCTGATTCAGACATCTTTTGTGAGCTTTTGTTCAAATTTGAGATTCTTATCTCTTACTTTGAATATGATCCCGAATCAACCTCATGTTCAAAGGTCTTTGTTTATATTTTGTCTAGATGTGATCCCGAATCGACCTCATATCTGAGTTGTTTTGTGATCCCAGATCGATCTCACATTTCAACTTCATTCTTTGACTACATGTGTTCCCAAATTGATCACACATTAGTCAAAGAGGGGCAAATGTATGCACCCAAAAATGATCGCCTAGACTTTGGGCCCCATTTATTTGATTTATCAACCCTAAATCATTTTGATCAATAATCAATATTTTCAACATTATCAATTTCTTGATCAAGTCTTGATTTCGATCATATATTGGATTTTTATCCTATGGGCTAATCATTTATCCTAAGTCTTTATTTGATTAAAAGGAATATTTCCTCCCCTTTGGATTAAATAAAAAGCCCCACCTTTCCTCTTGTCCTAAGTTGCACAAATAAAGCATTATTCCTATTTTACAAAAAGGAAAAAAGCATTTTTGTCTCACATGGACACAAAGTCAATTCTTGTTGGAGGATACTTGTGCACATGGATTGCTCCTCTTTTAAGCTCCACCGCCGATTAAGATTTTTTCCTCTTAATCTCAATGGTCCACTCCTTTGCATTTCTTATAAAAGGAAAGCTCTTTCCTTCATTTGCATACCATGTTTTATGCTAATCTTATGCTGCAAGAATTCTTGAAGACTTTTGGAGCTTTTGGAAACCTTATTGTTCTTAGTCTTTCATTCTTGCATTTTAGCTTTCATGGCATTTAGCTTAGTTTCCTTTGATGCAATAGATTTAACTCTAGCTTAATAGGAAGGATTTGTAACATTTGTTCTTTCCATTTCATAGCTTAGTTGCATTGCATTCTCATTTCTCTAGACTAGTTTGCATTGCATTTTCATAGTGATTCTTGAGGATATTGGCACTCTTTCCCTTGTCCTCATTTGAATCTCTCGTTGTGTGGTTGACTAGCAAGGTCACAAGCTTGTAGCTCTAGCTGAGAGAAAATACACCATAGTCCCTTGCAACTCCATGCATAGAGAGCTATGAGCCACTTTGTGAGGCCTCATTCTTGAGCAACCTTGCATGTAATGGTTCATAGAAGTGCACCATTTTAGTGTGTACACCTGCAGGTCAACAGATAAGTAGAGGTAACAAACAAAGAAATAAATATCATATTAACAAAGACATTACAGTTGCATCATAAGGATTGCAGTAGCTGATTACCAGAAGTAGTCTCAGCTTACTGTACCACATGGAAAACAACAATAGGGTTCACACCATTTGAATTGATATATGGAAAAACAACAATGTTGCCCATAGAATTTGAACACAAAACATTGTGCATAACACTTGAGCTAAACATCAATCTTCCTGTAGCACAAGCAAAAAGTCTCCTCCATCTTAACTCCTTGGATGAAATGTGCAAGTCAACATTAGAGAGAATAGAACTAATCCAAAACCAAAGGAAAAGATGGCATGATTCACATATCAAAAATAAGCAATTTCAAATAGGAGATTGGGCTTTATTATATGATTCTAGATACAAGGAGAACCCAGGAAAGCTGCAAATAAGATGGCTCTAACCCTATAAAATTCAATATGTCTTTGATAATGGAGCAGTTCAGCTCACCACACTTGATCCAGTACAATTTAAGCTACTAGTAAATGGACACCGCTTGTGCCTGTATCACAAGCCTCAAACAAAAGAAGAATTCTTACAATAGTTCAACATGCACAGTTTAACAGCCCCTCAAGAAACAGTTCCTGTAGCAAAAGGTGAAAGCCTTCCCCCTGTAGCATCACCATGACATGCTTTCTCTAAGCATTCATAATAAAACTTCATTTAATGAGGTATATTTCTTCATTCACCTTTCTCAATTCTTCTCACCAACTCATCCCATTTCTATATCTACCACCCACTCAAATTCCATGTCACCCACAATTTCTCTTTTCAAATGCTTTCAATAAAATGTCATGTTAGCAATCTTATGTGCCTGTCAAAATCAACACTCTTGTCAACTCACATTCATGTATGATAGTTCATCACCAAGTACAACTTTCTAACTCCTTACTTATTTTTAGCGCATAGGTTTAATTAATTATATCTAGTACTACATTAAATGTATAATATACGTATTAAGCATATTTCCCAACCTCGTGCTAAATTTAACAAGTGAGGACACTTGTTCAACTTTTGTAGAGGGTAGGGGAAGTGTACTAACTTCCAAGTGTCATTCCTAAACTATCCTTGTCATACCCCTATCACATCAGTGTTGTACTTAGGCTACGTTCCATTAATTTTTAAATCCTTCACACATTTCCCCGTACTTTCAAATTCTTATTTCCTGAACTTGACATGACTTCAAAAGGATCATATTTAATGTGTGAGGTAACTCGCACTTAAGGTATTGATGTCTTCTAAAATCAATGCCATTATTATAGTTCATGTCAAGTAAAACAAAGGTAATACAAGCAAAAATATCAGCATTTTTAAGAATCTCAATTGCATTTCAAAAGAGGGAATTTGCAGAGAAATTGGAAGCTTAGTAGTGGGTTGGAGAATTGAGAAGTTAGAAATTGGGCATTATTGAGATGGACAAACAATTACAGAGACATGAACTAGTCATTCATGGTATTTTGCTGGCAAATGTTAAGGTAGTCCGCAAGTTCAATGCATGTGGCTGGCTTGGTTATTTTCTATAGTTGATAGAGTTTAATGAGGAGGTTGTTGTGGAATTCATGGGCACATTTGAAGAAGGGCAAGAAACTATATGGGGATTGACAATTGTTTCCACTGAAGAGAGAATTGTGGAAGTTACAGGGTTACCAATTATGGGTGAGCATTATCCAAACGAGCATGACGCTAGGTTATCTCGTGCTTAGTTCTCCAGGCTGGGTGATCCTCCGCTTGAAATTACTAAGCAAGGGTGCAGTAGATTGTCCCTTCCTCATCCATTCCCAGAACTGGCTAGGCATATCATCAGGTATTTAACTTGTGAGGGGAGATTTTCAAACCTGCATGCTCACCATTTTAAGTTACTTAGCTGTATCAGGCATAATCTTCATGTTAATATTCCCAATTTTCTTTATAATATGCTAAGTATTAGTGCTAAGGCCACCCAAAGGGGTAATGAAAAATCTATTAGTCACCATGCCCTAATCAAGCTTTTGGTTGAAAAATCTCTTAGAGATGTTTCCCCCATGTCATGGGTTGAATTTGTCCAAACTAAAACTTTGCAACCCCAAGTAAATCTTGTGGCCCAACCTCTAGAAGATGCAGTAGAATCTTTCAACCCTACTAAAGAAGCAGTTATGAAAGGAAAAGAACTAATATTACCTCCAGAAAACCAACCCCCTAAACCTACTCCAGAGAGTAGTGTACCTACTTCTTCCTCAAGAAAAGGAAAGTAGAAAGTTAGGAAAGAAATCCTTGACTTACAAGGAGAAATTTCAAACCCTGCAATTCAAATTAATAAAAGAAAATGGTCAAGTCCTACAGTAACTACTCCTACAACATCTTTTCCTACAACACATAAAGCAAAAAGGTCTCACCAAGCTAAAACTACAGTGGTTGAAGAGGCAATTGTGCGTAGAAGCCCTTGCATGAGAGGGCAAGTGACCCCACCTTCTCCTCAAAAACTAGATGTTCCACCACCAACTTCAGCTAAAGAGCCCTATGTTGAAGTTATTCCTAATGAATCTACTTCCCAAGAAGAATCCCAACATATGGAGGAAACTCCTAACGAGCAAGAACCTAGTAGTAGCATGCCTCAGAATCATCAAGGAGTGCCTGAGCCAAACCCTGAAGTAATACAAGAAAACATTCCTGATAATGTTCAATCTACTCCTCAGCATCTTGTGTATTCTAATGTGTCCATTATACCTTACCAATCAACATGGTTCACTGATTTCTTCCAGCAGACTACTAAGGAGAAGAAAAAGAAAACCCAAGTGCAAGAGTTCCCTCCATCAATGATTCAATCTGTCCTCTTTCATCTATATAACCATTTTACCTTTCAGAAAACATGGTGGAAAAAGGAAAGGAATCAAATGCAAAGGGAGATGTTTGAGAAGGATGAGGAAATTAAATCTCTCAAAGAGTAGTTAAAGAAACAGAAAGCTCAAATGAACAAAGCCTTAAAACTAGCTGACCAGGTGATAGCTTATAGACCACCACCTAGAATATATGCTATTTGCTTAAAAGATAAATTTATTTTGTTCCAACTTATGATGACAATGAAGGACATTGATTGTGAACTCAAAATGACCCAAGAATTCTATGGTTTGTATCAGACTCTGCCAACATGGAAACAAAATCTGTTATGTGAGCTTTATTTTCACAATTTTATTATTCCACATGAGACAAAGTGGAATCCTCTACTTTATATAGGGGATATCCACCTAAGGGCCTTGATGTCATGGTTGCATAATGAGACAAACTATGACAGGGAACTGAACACCTATATGGATATTGAGAAATCTGAGCCATTTCCATTAAGGGTTGAGTCAAACAAGACTGATGTTCTTCTGAGGGATTGGCTCAATTTGACTTATGGGAGATCAAAGCTTGAGATTAGAGAGAAAGTATTTGCATTGAGGCATAAGGTTTATAGAGACTATCAGACATTGCCCAATTTTACAGTCCAAAGAGATTTCTCAGGGGTAAGGAGTAGGTGGAATAGGTTGCTAGAAGCTTTCAGAAAAGCATAGCCACATAGCCCAATTGATTATGAAGTAGCTATCCACAAAGTGGCTAATTACATGAAGTTGGGATGACAGCCCAGAAGGGAACTATGGATGCCCTTATCCTTTCAGCCACCTACACTCTTTTGGCCTTTATACAATATCAACACTTCTAGATTAGATCAGTTGGTTGAGGAACATCAAGGAAATCACTTGGAATGCACAAGGGGATTCTACTACACTTTTAGAAGTGGAAAGAAAGCGAAGACTACTGTTGGAGATTTCAGGACAATAGCAAGGAAATACAATGCTTGAGGACAAGCATTCTATTCATAGGGGGTAGATGATGAGTCCAATTATTGACTCAATTTTGTTATGATCTTTATGTTTTGTTGATACTCTGAGAAACATTTCCAAGACATTTTATGACCTATATTTATGTGAACCTATGTCAAGTATAGCTAAAAGCCACAAAATCTAAGGGTATCTTGAATGATATGTTTTGCTAACTATTTTAAATATAATGCAGTACTTCATATAATTATTCCAAGTTGTGTTATAACATTTAAGTAGGAGTTGAAAATGTTGACTTGCATATGTGTACTGAATGTTACTAACTTTTCAGGTAAATACAGAGTGGTATGAAATGTGGCACATGTGCATTGAAGAAGGAAGTTAGAAGACCAACCATAGAGAGAGAATCCAACATGATTCTAATGGATATGTCAAGCTTTGAAAGCTATTGTTCCAGAGAATATAGGGAATTAGTCTTGCTATATTTCCTCAAAACTGTTATTCTATTGTCAACAGTAATTGTATCATGTTGTGGTTGTTTTATCTCCTCCATATGTGGTGAGGTTTAATGAGACTTTTCTGTTATGTTTTCAATAAGTGTCAATCCTAGATATAAAGAGATTTTGACTGATTTAGTAGGTAATGAAGAAAGATGGAATGATGTATTAAATATAGTGGAATTTGCTTTGTTTTTGTTCTTCATGAGTTATTTAGTTGTGATGTAACCAGTTAAGAAGAATTTAATGGAAGAGTGATTTTGGATTATTTCTTGTGTTGAATAGTTAGTAGAAGCCAACCAAGGGGGCCCACTTGGGAGGTGGATTAGATTAAGTAAGAATAGATTTACTTTCTGTACTTTTCCTATTTTCGAATAGAGCTACGCTATTTTACTCCTACAGCATTGTCTCTGTGGTTGTTCCTGCAACATTTGTAGAGATGGGTATAGTGAATGTTTTGAGTGTTAGACAAGCTTAGATTCATTTCATATGTTTTCTGTAGTAATTCCATTCAATAGTCAAGTGTGTTTACTTTCTTGTAGCAATAGCATAGATTCCTTTCATGCATTTTATCTTCCTGTAGCATAAGTGTTTTGACTCCTAAAGGAACTTAGTACACAAACTGTGCTGTCCCATTTCAAGTCTACATCCTTGGGTTGACAATCTAAATGCATTTCATGATGGGGATAGGTAATCTGTAGCATAGATATATTACCCTTAAGAGAGAGACAATGGCATTATTATCTCTACCTATTGCGCGACTGTTCAATAAGAAACTACACCTATGGAGATTTTTTCCACAAGAACATTTATATAGCGACTACTGCTACCATGACAGAAATGACTATTATCACTTGAGGTTCTATCCATGTGGTTGACCCAATAAAGGGAATGTCCACTATGGTTAACCCTTTCTAATAAGGAAGACTCACAAAAAGGACCACATGGGGACTTTGTTCAGATTCAAGGATCTGAGTTTTTGATGTTTCCCAAAAAGGTAACAAAGCATAATCCTTTAGCATCTTCACCTCACCCAAACACAGTAAGTAGATTAATTGACATGCTAAATTGAAACCACCTCACCAAGGTTCATATGTCAACAATAATGACTACCGATCTCTCTAAGTTGGACCAACAGAAAATGTACCATCAAGATTGAAGACTAAACCAAGTGAGACCGTGAGATGATAACAAATCCTCCCTACCTACAAGGGGATCTATCTTTGAGAAGAGCTTTGCATGTAAACAAAGTGAATGAAGCCCACTCTCTCAAGAATGTCACAAATAGTGTTCATAGGGCCTAATTACTATGTGAAACAAATATGCAAGAAAGCAAATCTAGATTCTTTTTTGAGCCAAAATGAACATGTGATTTATGAAAGCTAGAAACACTCAAGTTAAACACGTGAGAGGTTCATTTTATTTCCCAAAATCAAAATGTTATAGGGACGTAGTGAAATACCTCAGATCCAACGCAACACGCTTAGTAGATTTTCCCTTATTTTCGCTTTTGTTGAGCTTTTCTGTGAGTAGAAGTGATAAAAAACAACAAGTATCAATAGTTAGGGTTAGTTGTTAGTAAAAATCTAAAATCTAAATCTAAAAAGATGACTCAAAATGTGAAACAACTAGGCAAAATTGGCATCAAAACTCATACGAGTTTCTGCACCTTCTCATATGACTTTTCAGAAATGATACGACAATGGGTTAGCTCTCATAAGACAATTTAGGTTCTAGACGATACTATGTAACAACACATATGACAATCCAAAATGTCATTTGTCATACGACAACCAGAAGGCTCTGATACGACTTTCTAAAATGTTGTATGAAATTGTACAGACCAGAAAATTAAAAATTACAGTTTTAAGAAAAAATGTTAGAAAATTAAAAATTCAAAATGGAAACCCATTGTAGGGCCCCAAGGTAGGCGCAAAAAATGTGCATGTGAATTTTGTACCTAGCTATAGACACAACACTTCAGTAAAACATTACAGGTTAGCAAATCAAGAAATCTACAAAATAAAGTAGTATAGCTAACCAGGTGATTTACTGCCTTCTAGTAGGTATGAGTTTGATATTCTCATATTATGACCGAGACCAGTGACAATGCAATACCTAAACAAAGGATTTAAATGATGAAAGATGGATGAAAATGAATGCAGCTTAATCTATATTTTTGGATTTTTCTATGCAATATGATGAAAAACTGATATGAAATTGATCTAGAATTGTATGGAATGCAATTGAATCTACCAATGATATGCTAGGCTATGAAAAATGGATGGAAAATAATGAAATGCGAAAATCTCACAATCGCATGTTTGCAAGAGCTCGATTCTCCAAAGCGCAGTTGAGGATGCGAAAGAAGGATGCAACATGTAAGGATCTTTTGTGAAAGGCTGAGCCTTGTTTCTATAGAAATCCAATATTTTTGAAAGCTCATGGAAGGCCAAAAATCTCTCCTTGATCAACTCAAATTGATTTTTGAGTTATCAAGAAATTAGAATTAGTTAAGTCATAAAATCATGCAAAAATAGTTGTTTAACGCAAATCAGAAGTTTAGATCACTTTTTAACTCAAAATAGATGTTGAGTTCAAAAAGATAACACATTGAATTGATTTACTGATTTAAAGTTTAACTGCTTTTCTGAATGTGCATGGATAATTATGAATTAATTTAATAATTCCAATGAATTATTCTCAACTTAATTGATTTTTGAATTAAAACAACCGATTATGGGTTAATCAATTATTTAATCAAACTGTATTCCAAAACTATATCATTAAATTTGACAATTGGATTTAATTAATTAAATAAGAATTTAATCAATTATTTGTAGGATTTTTTATTTATTGCCAAAATTAAATAATATTAATTAGGAATAAATAGAATTAAATCTAATTAAATGATTAAGTGGTAGAATTAAATCTAATTAATTAAATATTTATCATATTCAATTAATCAAATTTAGGATAAATAAAAGAATATCATTTATCTCTAAATAATATTTAATTAGGAGATAATTTGGATAAATTAGGAATATTTAGGAAATATTCCCCGATGTAGAATTGAGGTAAAATAGATTAGGGTTTTGATTATTTGATGCGCAAATGTGCCTTTAGTTAGGACTTGTGTCGATTTTGACCGAATTGTTGATGTAGAAGATCAATGGTCGTCCTATAGCCCATTTTGGGGGTATTACAAGGTGGGTATTGACTTCCCAAAATATTGTGCAAAAGGGGTCAAGACAAGTGGTGGCAAGTGGGCCAAAAATATGACTGAAGTGGATGAAGGATGACAAGGTTGAATAAGTTGGTATTTCAAGATTTTTTTATAGCTATATGCATATGATTTCACTATAGCTAGTAGAAAGTATTAGTATATCTAGTGTAGATAGTCCTCGTCTAGAGTTGGTGGGGTGGTTGTGGCTAAATGTTGTTTTGACCTCATGACTTCCCTAATGTAATGACAATATCATGGATGACATAGGTAGACTGATGGATAAGTGATGGTTGTTAGCCATTTCATTTTCTCACTAGAAATTCTTCTCATAGACTTTTTGCTCGTTTATGGATTAGAGTTGTAATTTTATGATCTTAATATATGGGTGTGATCTTAACATATGGGTTTAACCTCACAGAGTCACGTTTATCTATCAAATAATAATAATATGTTTGAACATTATGTTTAAAAAGGTGGGCAACTTTATTGAGGTAAGAGACATGAAATTTTCGTAAGATTTTTGAAGAGGTTGGGAATGCAAATTTATAAATTGCCCCACTAGCATGTTGCACCATCGAATAAGGAATATAAATTTTGAATTGAAATTATGACCCACCTTATGATGCAAAGATGTCTACTTATAAGGACAAAGGTTTAAAATTATTCAATCAACTAATTGAAATGTATGTTGTATCATATGTTGATCCAGTGGCTATTCCTTGTAGTTTTGTGTTTCCACCATATTGTCCTTCAAGACCTTTATAATTCCCTCCACTCTAGTAAGGGATTTTTTACCTAGTTTGATCTTGGAATAACTTAGAATATAAGTATAAAAAGATAGGAATAACCATAAAGGGCTATCAGTCCCAACTGGTGTTGAGAGGGGAGGGGTGAATCAGCACCTCTAAAAACTTCTTTTTAAATCCGTTGAAGTAAACTTACAATAGAAAGGAAAACAAATTTAAGCATATAATAATAGCAAGTAAATAATCACACAGTGACACCATATTTATCATGTGGAAACCCAATTAGGGTGAAAACCACAGTGTGAGGAGACCTCACAAATTTTGTAATCTTTTGGAGTATGCCATGTTAGGAACTTCCTAGTTAAAGGATCAAAATGCACTGTTAGATGCGACCTGGTTAAGGGATTTGTTACAATGAGGCCGGTTAGTGCCTTCCTAGTTAAATAAATTTGAACACCTTGAAAGATGTCACCCGATTAAGGGATTTAATACAAGGGACTTGTTAGAATCCACCCAAATACTGGGACTTAACTATTGTAATTGCTAGAGAATAATAGAAGGATTGACCTTTTACAGATGGCTTTGCATAGCCTGATAAGATCTCTGTTTGTGCTCAAATGAGAAGCATCACTAGTTGCTACAAGTGTCTTCTCCTCTACTATTGTGCTTCTCTACACAATCTTCTTTCTCACTTCTTCTTACTTCTTTTCACCCTTGGCTTCTTCAGCTTACAGGTTCACCCTTTTACTTGGTAGAATAAAGGCAACTTCTATTTTCCTTAGACAGAAGAATATATAGGGTCCTACCCCTGATTGTACTCATTATGCATGACCTAATTACAGATCCTTATTGGATTCATTACTTAGTGGAGTGCCAGTTCACTGAGGAAGCATCTAATGCATGACCTTGCTTTATCTATCTAATGAAGAAAGTAGTAGTTCTGTATCAAGCAACTTTCTTTCATAAGAGATAATGCTTTGTTTTAAAGCCACTGATTTTGGCTTTAAATTGTCTAGACTCACCTCAAATTGATCACTAGTTTAACTCAAAGGCTTTCGGATTTAGTGCAAAAAATCTCGGTCAAAGAGTTGGTTGGAACAAATAGTTGACTATGACTTCCTCGGTTCATACCAGAGTCATTAATATATCAATTGAGTTCTACATGTTGTAAACAGGTAAGAGTCTTTGACCTTTTATTATCCCTTCCTTGACTTACCAATTGCACGGTCCTCGGTTTGTTGTCCCTTGCTTGGCTTACTGGTTGCACCATCCTCAGTTGTATTGTTGACACCAGTTATCTATTGCTTTATCTATACTTATCTACACCGATTGTAGCCCGGTCCTTGGTTGATGTTGGAATTCTCTTTTCCTTAATTGTGTACATTTCTTGATGGCTAAGGCTTTGTATAGTGACTAGTGGCATTTGCGTATAGTCACAACTATCGTGAATATTGGCACCATCAGCCAAACCATCCTTCTTTTATATAGATCTCCTTGGATCTTTAGACTTTGTAGAGATGACAAGTCTCTATACTCTTTTGCCAATCAATGACAATACTTGTACAGGTAGTAGGCTTATCAGTTACCATCACTTGATGCCAACAATCCCCCCCTTTGGCATTGATGGCAAAACCTTGATGGCCAAACACAATATCACCAAGTTACTGTGCTTGTATGTCATTGCTACTACTATAGTCCTTCGTTCTAGTTCTTGGCTTGTATGTCATTGCTATTGCTACAGTCTTCCATTCCAGTTCTTGGAAAACTAAAACTCTCCCCCTTTTTGACAATAATGCCAAAGGATAGTCAGAAAGACTACCTTTATCTAATTTGTGCCCCCTATGAGCAGTATTCCTTTTCATTAGTCCAAAAAAGATGAGGTGTAACCCTCTATTGAAGCACAATGAATTGATGATCACCTTTCCAGGTTTACTGAAGATCATGAAGGGTTATAACCCCTAGTTTACCTCTGAGATACTCAAAAGTATTCTTTGGTAATGACTTGGTGAAGATATCAACAATTTGTTCCTTGGTGGGAACATACTCCAGTCTCACCTCCTTGTCTTGTACCAGCTCTCTTAAGTAATGATACTTGATGGCAATGTGCTTTGTCTTGGAGTGTATAACAGGGTTCTTGGATATGTTAATTGCACTGGTGCTATCACAATAGATAGCTATTAGTTCAGGTATCTATTCTTTGATTCCTTCCAGTAGTTGTTTGATTCAGATTACCTTTGTGCAATTGATTTTTGCAACAACATATTTAGCCTCTGCAGTAGATTATGAAATACAATTATGTTTCTTACTTGTCTAAGAAATAATTCTTCCACCAAGAAAAAATGCACCACCACTTGTGCTCTTTCTGTCATCAATATTGCTAGTTGAGTCTGCATCAGTGTGCACTTTTACTTCAAATCATCCCTTTTGTGGAAACCATAATCCATATTCTTCAGTGCCCCGTAGATATCTAAAGAATCTCTTTACTTCTATCAGACATGTCTCTTTGGGATTAGTAGAGAATCTTGCCACTATGCCAACCACATGTGCAATGTCTAGTCTATTGTGAACAACATACTACAATTTTCCTATCATGGACCGATACATAGTTTCATTCACTTCTTTTGCATCATCCTCCTTCAATAACTTGAGGTTGGTTATCATTGGGGTTCCAACCAGTTTAGAGTCCAAAAGTCTTAAGAATTTCTTTAATATACTTGGACTAAGATATAAATATACCTTCTTTCAGTTGATGGACCTATAATCCAATGAAGAATTTTATTGCACCTATCATAGACATCTCAAATTATTTCTTCATCTCCTCAACGAAGGCTTTGCTCATTCTGTCATCTCCTCCAAAAATGATATCATCCACAAAGATCTTAGCAATCAGATCTAGTTTTGAGATACATATTGTTGTTATCCTTGATTCTTGTGAATCCTATGGTCAGAAGATATGAATGTAGCCTTTCATACCATGCCCTTGGAGCTTGCTTCAATCTATAAAGAGCCTTTTTCAACTTGCAAACCATACCATCATCATGTGCATATGTGAAGCCTTCCAGTTGTTCAATGTAAACTTCTTCCAAGATTCCATTCAAGAAGGAAGACTTGACATCCATCTGATACACTTTAAACTTATTGTGTACAGTATATGAAAGAATAATTCTCACTCCTTCCAGTCTTGCTACTGGTGCAAAGGTTTCTCCATAGTCCAGTCCATCTTCCTAAGCATATCCTTTGCAGACCAATCTTCTCTTATTTCTTATTACTTTCCCTCCCTCATTTAGCTTATTTCTATGAACCCACTTGGTCCCTATAATATTCTTATCCTTTGGTCTTTGCACAAGATCCCATGTGTCATTCTTCTCAATTTTCTCAATTTCTTCTTCCATGGCCTTGACCTAGTTTTCATCTTCTAGGCCTTCCCTTGCTATTTTGAGCTCTATATAGGAAATCAAATAGATATTCTCTTTGGTCTTTTTCCTAGTCAAAACATTGGCATGTTTTTCACCAATAATGTTATTAGTAGAGTGATATGTGACATACCTTGGGAGAATCAGGTACTATTCCTAGCCATGCTCTTCCAGTTGAGAAATTTCTTCACCATGATTTTGAACATCTTCTCGTTCACCACCCTATGCTTCAGGTGTAGTTTCCTGAACCGGGTGTTTGTTCACATGGTGTTCTTCTTCATCTTCAGTAGCTTCATCATTGAACTCAAAGGAACTTTCTTCTCTTTTCTCTTCAAGACTATCATGATTGTTACGACTGGTCTCCTTAATCGGTTCTGAAGATTCATCAACTTTTACATTGATGCTTTCAATTATCTTGCATGTTCTCTTATTCAGACAACGATAGGCCTTACTTTTGGTGGAGTAACCCAAAAATGTTCCTTCATCACTCTTGGGATCAAACTTCCTAGAATACATATCTCTTTTGATGTAACATTTACTACCAAATATTTTGAAGTAACCTACATTGGGAGTATGCTTAAACTATAGTTCATAAGGATTCTTACCGGTTCCCTTTTTTACTTGAACTTGATTTAGTGTGTAGACAGCAGTACTAATAGCTTCTCTCTAGAAGTGATGTGGAAGATCCTTTTGAATCAACAATGTTCTTGCATAGTCAATCATCATCCTATTTCTTCTTTCTACTACATTTTGCTGTGGAGTTCTTGGTACAAAAAATTATCTTTTTATTCCATGTTCCTCACAATAGTTGGTGAACTCCTAAGAGGTGTACTCGCCTCCTCTGTCTGACCTCAGGAATTTCAAGCTTTTACCAGTTTCCTTTTCTACTCTAGCCTTGTAGATTCTAAATATGTGGAAGGCCTCTGATTTCTCTCTAAGAAAGAGTATCCACATCATTCTTGAGAAGTCATCTACAAATATCATGAAGTATTGGTCTCCATGGTAGGTCTTTATCTTCATTGGTCCACATAGATCTATGTGCACCAGGTCTAGAACACTTTCAGCAGTAAACGTCTTACTGTTGAAACTTTCTCCAGTCAATTTTCCTAACTGATAGTCTTTACAAACCCCACTGATGGGTTTTTTAATCTCAAGGAGTCCTCTAACTGATTTCTTTTTGCTTACTTTGACTATACTATCAAATTTTATGTGGTAGAGTCTCATGTGCCATAGACAGCAATTATCTTCCTTGGAGACAAGAAATTTTTTACTTGATTATCCTCTGACTGAAGCTATCAAACAAGCTCCTTCCATTGAGTCTAGGTAGAATAGATTTTCTTTTCTCTATCTACCGATTGCAACATGGGTTCCAGACTAATTTTTAACTATACAAGAACCTTGTCCAAATTTCAATTGGAATCCTTTATTGTTTAGCTGTGCAACGCTCATTAATTTGTACTCGAGTCCTTCAACCTAGTACACATCTTCACATACAACATTGTTGTAGAGAGCAATAGAACCTTTACCATTGATGGCACAAGGGGCATTATTTCCAAAGGTAACTGATCCACTATCATTGAGCTCCAAGTTGATGAACTTGTTCTTGTTACCGGTCATGTGGTGAGTGCATCCACTATCAATGATCCAATCAGCATGCTGATGAGATCTAGATATGAGTGCAACTTCATTTACAACTAGGCTCTCCTCCTTTATTGAAAAAAATGCAATTTTTGGATCCTCTGAGTCTTCAGACTCATTGTCTGTGACTCCTTCCTCTGCAAGATATCATTCCTTCTTTGCTTTGCTCTTGAACCAGTCTTTTTTATCATTATGTTCATTATCAGGACACCTTGCAGCAATATATCCTATCTTGTTGCATGAGAAGCATTTCAAAGGGAGATTTCCCTTGTACTTCCCTTTTCCTCTGGGGAATCTCCTAGTGATGAGTGCTTCAAACTCATCTTGCTCCATCTCCTCTGCGAGCAGATTCTCAACAAGGTTGCCAATCTTACTAGTAGAGAAATTACCAGTTTCTCTTCCCTTTTTGGTGGAAGAAATGTTGACAGAAGACTTAAACATTGCTTCCTGAACAGACAAGCTATTATCAAAATTACTTAATTCAAAGGTAGACAATTTACCAATTAGGGAGTCTAGGGTGACTTGATATGTGGTCACCAATCTGAGCTCTTGAATGGTAGAGATCTTGATGGCATACTAAGGTCTGAGAGTTCTCAATATTTTACTAACCACCTCCTCTTCGCTGAGCTTTCCTCTAGCACTTCTGATGGAGTTGATCACCTCTTTGATCCGGTTGCTATATTACTTGATGCCTTCTCCTTCATTCATCCTCATGTCATCATACTTTCCTCTGAGGCTTTCACCGTTGGCTCTTTGAACATTAGGATCTCCTCCATAAATTGTTTACAACTTTCCCTACATCTTGAAGGTAGACTCAAGGTGTTCAATCTCAACATAAACATGATCAGATAGCATGCTAGTTATCATATCCATAGTAGCTGTGTGTTCAGTCTTGACCTTTTGTTCATCAGGTGTCAAAGTGCCAGCAAGCTCACTGTAATTGGTGGTAACATGATTCCAGTACTGATCTCTAGTGGTCTTCATATACAACTTCATTCTACTACACCACAAGATGAAGTTTTCTTTTGAAAACTTTGGTCTTTCCTTTCTCATCATCTTAACTTTTTCCTTGTGCAGTTAAGTAGCAGAGAAAACAAGACTTGGCTCTAATACCAATTGATAGTCCCAACTGGTGCTAAGAGGGGAGGGGTGAATCAACACCTCTAAAATCTTCATCTTTTGAAATCCGGTGAAGTAAAATTATAGTAGAAAGGAAAATAGATTTAAGCATATAATAACAACAAGTAAACAATCACACAGTGACACAAATTTATCATGTGGAAACTTGATTAGGGTGAAAACCATGGTGTGAGGAGACCTCACAATATTTGTACTCTTCTAGGGTACACCCTGTTAGAAGCCTTCCCAGTTAAAGGATCAAAATACACTGTTAGATGTGACCCGATTAAAGGATTTGTTACAATGAGGTTAGTTAATGCCTGCCTGGTTAAAGGACTTTGAACACCTTGAAAGATGTCACCCGGTTAAGGGATTTGATACAAGGGACCTGTTAGAGTCCACCCAAATATTGGGATTTAACTATTGTAACTGCTAGAGAACAATAGAAGGATTGACCTTTTACAAATGGCTTTTCATAGCTTGATAAGATCTATGTTTGTGCTTAATTGAGAAGCATCACTGGTCGCTATAGGTGTCTTCTCCTCTACTATTGTTCTTCTCTGCACAATCTTCTTTCTCACTTCTTCTTTTGTCTTTTCACCCTTGGCTTCTTCAGCTTACAGGTTCACCCTTTTACTTGGCAGAATGAAGGCAACTTATATTTAACTTAGGAAAAAGAATATATAGGGTCCTACCCTTGATTGTACTCATTATGCATGACCTAATTATAGGTCCTTATTGAATTCATTACTCAGTGGAGTGCCAGTTCACTAAGGAAGCATCTAATGCATTCCCTTTCTTTATCTATCTAATGAAGAAAGTAGTAGTTTTGTGTCAAGCAAATTTCCTTCATAGGAGATAACACTTTATTTTAAAGCCACTAATTTTAGCTTTAAATCCTCCAGACTCACCTCAAATCGATCACTAGTTTAACTCAAAGACTTCAGATTTAGTACAAAAAATCTCGGTCAAAGAGTTGGTTGGAATAGATAGTTTACTATGACTTCCTTAGTTCATACCAGAGTCATTAATATATCAGTTGAGTTCTACATGTTGTAAACAGGTAAGAGTCTTTGACCTATTACATGCCTTCCTTGGCTTACCAATTGCATGGTCCTTGGTTTTCTATCCCTTGCTTGGCTTACCGGTTGCACTGTCCTTGGTTGTATTGTTGACACCAATTAGCTATTGCTTTATCTATACTTATCTACACTGGTTGTAGCTCGATCCTTGGTTGATGCTGGAATCCTCTTTTCCTTAACTATGTACATTTCTCGGTGGCTAAGGCTTTGTATAGTGACCGGTGGCATTTGCGTACAGTCACAACTGTCTCAAATATTGGCACCATCGGCCAAACCATCCTTCTTTCATATTGATCTCCTTGGATCTTTAGACTTTGTAGAGATGACAAGTCTCTATACTCTTTTGCCAATCAATGACAATACTTGTACTGGTAGTAGGCTTACCGGTTACCATCACTTGATGCCAACAAGGGCTGCATATGGGATCATCTTTTAGGAACTTATGATAAATGGAATTATATTATCATTAAACAAGAGGAAATAACATATTCCATTGTCTTTATTACTTAGACGTAATATAATGTAGCTAAGTTTCAAGGATTTTTTTGATAACCTTAATTTGACCATTACTCTCTAGATGATGGGATAAATTGAAATTAGACTTAGTGTATTGTAGCTTAAACAATTCTTACTATAATTTACTAGTGAAAGCAAGTCCATGATTATTAACAATGGAGCAAGGCAAGTTGTTAAACCTGAGGATTGAATCCATGAATTTTTCAACTCAAAAAATAATTTTTCTATGGTGATACAAGGCACAAAAATGAGTATTCTTATTAAATCAATCAATAATTATTAAAATGACATGTTAGAACCTAAATTTATAATCTTTTCAATGAAATATAGATCCATATCTACCCAATTCATGTCAATAATAGGAAGGTGTTGTAAAGACCTTAACAATTCAATGTACCTTTATTTCATTGAAACCCATTTCTCATTTTTCTTGAGAAGCATAAGAAACCCATGTTAGGTTCCTTGGTGACCATGATAAACATTCTCAACTTTTAATGTGGTATTTTTCTTCTATATTTGATGAATGGAAGAAAGGTATGTGGAAATCCTCCTTATACCAATATACTCAAAGACTCCATGAAAAGTGTTCATACATGTCATAATATTGGTCATACATAACTCTCGGCATGATGATCTAGTGCACACCACAAGATACAAATGCATGGTCAAACCATTCCACCTTAAAGTTGGACAACTACCTCCTCATGTGACAAATTATACTTATCTTCCAAATAGGATGACTACTCTTCCACATGAAGACAAAATTATTAGAAGATGGATTAGTAAGTGAATAGAAAATGCATTAAAGCAAGCATTAGGAATGCAAGGTTAGGACATATTTTCCCAATTCTTTATATCCAAGCTATGGACAATAAAACATACATGGTGAAGTATTTTTTTGTTTGTGGGAAAGAATCTCATATAATACCATCCTTTTATATAAAATAATTATAAAGGAATAATTTATTCACGTACTATAGAATCTCTACATATTCTATAATTAAAAGGTCATCATTCATGTTTGCAATTTATATATAAGTTCTATCTAGTATAAATATTTCTTTTGTAGATACCTAAAAGTGTCCTCATATAATTAAATAAGTATTTTATTTATTTAATTATTTATTCAAAATTTCTTTATTAATCAAATAAATATTTATTATTTATTTAATTAATTCACTAGCCATTTTCTCTATTATTTAAATAAATATATTTATTTATTTATCTAATTCATTAGCCTTTTGTGTCCTAGGATTAAATAAATATTCATTTATTTGGTTGTCCATTTTTCCACTTTCCTTTTCTACTATTATTCTTTTATTTAATTGATTCATGATCTTTGTCTTCTATTTCCAACCATTTTCTTAACTCTTGTGGATCAACTCTAAATTTGGAAGCATGTAACACATGTCACTTGTCTATTCATTTAATGTTTCTATCTCCACATGTCTAGATCTAATGTATCTTCCGATGTATTAACAAAAATCAATATCTTCTACCTACCACCCAATATCATCCCTCCATTTGCATTAACTTCCCAATCTCCTTAATTCTCATTATCTCTCACATCATCCTTACTTGTCCTCTAATCTTAGTCATCAATTTTCCCACCTCTTAACCTCTACCCTTTATTTTCATTAGGATTTCTATAAATCATATTCAACTCTCATTTTAATTCTAATGTTAATGCCTATCTTCATGAGCCTTTACATACTTGTGATCTATTGCATACTTGCCTACTTGTGATCTTTTTATAATTCTTGTTATCACTATTATCTTCATACTATATGTACCATCCTAAAAAGTTAGTACCCATAATTAGATGCTCTATCAGACCCCATTTTGGTGATTTTGAGATTTGATGTCTGTTATGCTTGATCTTAGCAACCTGATTCTTATTTTCCCACATCTTTTCCACCATCCCAACACCCAATCCACATTTCAACTCCAAACCCTTCATACATAACGTTTTAAATGTTATGTACCTAAGAACATAATGTTTGAGACATTATCTTCCTGCTTGTTTTGGCCCAAATTTTGCCTAGAGTCCCATGTCAAAGTTTTGGTGGGAAATTAGACCTAGTGTTTGGTTTGGCTTATTTTTTAATTCCAAAATGGTGTATGAAGTATATAAAAACCATATCTCTCCTCATTTTTTTTAACTAAGATCCATTATTAAGTGCAATCAAGTTTTCATAAGGCATTAAAGAGATCAAGTGATCAAGCATTCAAGTGATTAGATTCAAGATTTGAATGCAAGCATCCGAGATCTAAATTCTTCTCAATCATCTAAGTTAATTCTAAGGAAATCTTCTCCATTGAATCAAAATTCTCTACCATTATGACCAAGTGGAGGAGTTTTCAATCAAGCAATAAGATCCTTCCTTCCATTTTCTTTCATCTCTCCTTCATTGCAAGTGATTATAAAGCATATCTACATTGAAGATCTAAGAGTGGTGTTCATAGATCAATGTATTTGTGATGGAATCCTTGGTTATATTCTACATTATAAGTTCAACTCCTTGTATTCAATACCATTCAAACATCTTCATGGGTGTGAATGATTTTTACATCCGTCCATAATGGTTTATGCAAGGGTAAACAAACATTTACCTTTTCACATACTTTCCTTTATGCAATTTCCTTTCATTTTCAATGTTGATTCCTAAATAGGGGTTTGACCAAGGAAAAACCATTTTAACCAACTGTTTCCCTATTTTTCTATGTGCAAGAACAAGTTACAGACCCATCAAAATGTTTCTAGGCATATCAGGAATAATTTGAGATTTTCTAAAAGTTTTAGCCAAAATTTCTTGGAACAGAACGTATGAAACATTTTGTTCCAAGGGTACCTATTATTTGAAACATTTTGTTCCCTATAATTTTATTCCAAACTAAAATACTAGGTTAGTATAGTAGTGTGGATCCCAATTCAACTCATTTCTAGTTTATGATAGTAATTAGTTATCAGTCTCTTATTTCTGATTTTATCTCTATTTTTCTATTTTTCCTTATGTATTGCATCTCTCCTCTTTCCATTTTTAATTCACACATTTTTAGTGAAGGATCGTTGTCCCATTCAATGCTTAGGTCCTACTTGAGCCTATTGGGACAACTTCCTTCTAAGTATGCAATTTGGAAAATGAGTAATCAACCCCTTTGCATTGCTTCCCTTTTACTATAGTTCACTTTGTGAACCTGATGTATGACATTTCCTCTTCTAATTTTAATGACTAGATATCCTTTGCATACATGTTGTACTTCTAGGTTCATGTTATTGTACATTTTTGTGAGCCCGATGTGTGACATTTCCATTTTGATTTTGGTGGTAGATCCCCTTCATGCATTAGATATTCATGTTTGATTTGATGGTTAGATGTATTTTTTTATAATGTGCAATTATTCTTAGTTGATGAATGTTTGCATATCTCTTTCAAATTTCATATTTATATTAGATCTATCTATCTTTTATTTTCTTGTGTATGATTTTTATTACATTGAGTCCTACCTATAGCATTCCAATTAGGAGAAGTAGTAGACTTATGGATTCCTTTAACCCCAAGTACTCTTTATTTCATAGAAATCTTGATGAGACAAACATGCCTACAAATGATATTCATCCTATTATTGAGAACAACTTTGTCCACTCTTCTCATGATGAAGATGATACCTTAATAGTTCCTCCTATGCAAGTGCTAAAGTTTTCTTGTGAATGAGAAAAAAATGAGCAATAGTTGGGAAAAGAGAAGTCTAATCTTGAGGTCATCTCTATGGTAGAGGTTTTGAGGAAGATAATTCATAATGATGAATAAGTGTTAATATCTTGTGTAGTATCTCTCCTGTCATTAATAACAATGTAAAACCTATTAGATATTGTGCCCAAGAATTAGGATTCATTCTACCTATTACTAGTGTTGAGACTTCCATTTATATTCATACTTCAATACTAGTGTGTTTGCTTATGCTCCACCTATTATAAGGACTTCCATTCAAAACACTATTCCTACATGTGTTATCATTCCTAATCTTATTGTTCCTCCTCCTTGAGTGTTCCATGTGTTTCCTTACCTTCATCCATGCCCACTTACTATTAGAGTATCTATTTATCTTCACTTATTAATTAGATCATGTTGATTTAATTATTAAGTTGTCTATGTACTCTATTTTCACTTAAGCTATCTCTTAGGTGCATATAATTAATATTTTATATTAATAATATTGCGCAACCTAGCTTTTTACCTTTTAGGGTTTCATTCACCTTATAGGTTGAACTCTTGTAATTATTGTTATTATCTTGGAATACAATTTCTCTCACATCGCTGAGATTTCCAAGCTCTTGCTTTTCTGTCTTCTTGGTTTCCTTTCAGCAACAAGTTATTTGCATGCAGGTGTTCTTGGCGTTCTGTGAAGTTGAATTTCTCAACTTCTACATGGTATCAAAGCTTCCCTGCTGCTACCTAGTCTAAGGGTTTTGAAGTCGTGATTTGAAGATGAGAGACACATTTTTTTAAGGGTTTTTTCTTCACCTTTGAGGAGGCACTATTTTTTGGAGCACTTTGAGCCAAAACGGACTCCATCGTTGCGCTTAGAAGGCCCGAGAGAGTCAAAAACCATATGAAATTTGTCATTTTCTGCCACTGTGACCTCTGGGAGAAATTGTTTCCCTCCTAGGGCCATACGACTCGAAGTTCGAGGCAAAATTTTTTTAAAAAAAATCAAAACAGTGCATTTTTCAGTGTTTTTTGGCTGCAAGCGGCAGCACAACCAGTGCACCACCTTGGTGCCACCCCCGCGCCACCTGCCGCCTCCTCGCCACCCAGCCCCTGCGCCGCCCACCACCTGCCACCCGTCGCCGCTCCACTCGCCAATCGCCGCTACGTCACCTAGCATAGCAGGTGACGTCACCCTGACGCCACCTGCTGGCTTTTTTTTCCTGACGGGGTTTTTTTTAATTTTCCAGTGCATCTTCTATTTTTCGATCAATTTTTTCGGCAACCAAAATTTTTTTGACGTGTCGGGCCCGTGACAGGCAAATGGCCGTCAAATTTTATGTCGTGACTAGTTTTTTCCAGAGAGCTCATTTTTGGAGGTGCAGTTGGTTTTTTGGCCGTAACTTGTGCATATAGTGTCCATTTTTAGAATATGAAATATCATTGAAAAGCTCTTTCCAAGCCGGAGAAAATGGTGCTGGTTTGATTTGCTGATTCGGCCATTTGAGTTCATGTTTTTGGTGTCAAAGTAGAAGCTTTTATTTCCTCCATCTCTGTATCTGGCGTCCAGGTTTTCTCCTCATTTTTTGTGCTTTCAATAATTGTTTCTTTGCTGTATGGGGGATATAATTATATATTATGGGGGGGTGCAATTTCCTTTCTGTAATTTACTTCAGAAAAGACCCTTCTACTTTCATCTTCTTCTTCTCTCAATGTCAGACCCCTCTATGGCCTGGCTGACACCACACAATTATCACACCTAGAAAGCACACATGACCAGGCTTCTTATGTCACGTGGCTATGGTCATGTCTGGATGAGAACCAACCTATCCTGCAGCATCCCTTTGATATTTTTCAACATAGAAACAAAATGGATGAAGCCATGGGTTTGATTGCACTAAACATCTTCGATAGTCTCCTATTTCACCTGGAAGGTTTGACCACTCCTAGGGCTATTTGGGGTAAGTTTTCAATCTTGTTTGGTACAGTGAATGAATTTTGGAAGCTTCAGCTTGATGCAGAGTTGACCTCTTTGACTCCTAATTTCCCCACTATAGAGGACTTCTTGATGAAGTTCAAATCTCTGCGTACAGTTTTGCAGGGATGTGGGAAAATCAAGACAGATGATGAGTGTATCTATCTGATACTCTCAAAGTTGTGAGGATAGTTTCAGATCTTTTCTTCCACTTTCTACTCCACCATGGATGCTTTAGGTACCAGACACACCATGCCTTCATTTGAGACATTTTGTGATCATTTGACATGGGAACAGGCAAAGATCCAACAAATGGATGCTTCTGGCTCTTCAAGCCAAGCATTGGTTGCTCAGTCTTCATAGGGGAAACCAAAACAGAAAGCCAAACCAAAGAAAGATTCAGCAGGCAATGAGTCTTCCTCCAAACCTGCATAGAAATCTAATTCAAAACCTCCAGCCAACCCTTCAAAGGGTAAATCTTCTTTGAAGTCTGCTAAGTCTACCTCCAAGACCAAGAAGAAATCAGTTGAGACCTGTAGCTTTTGTGGAAAGGATGGACATCCCATTTCTAGGTGTTGGAAACATTTGGAGGCTTTAGAGGAAGCCATGCAGGAGCATCACATTTCAGCCCCTCAGTCCATATCCTCCCCTGCAAGGAAAGGTCATGCTCTTACTACACGAGGAATGACCTCTGGGCCCACCTAGATTCTTGATTCCAGTGCCTCTCACCACATGACTCACACTCAGCAGTTGGTCACCTCACTTGCTCCTTGTGCTACTTCACAGATTGCTATTGGGAACTCATCTCATCTTTTTGTTTTGGGTTATGGTTCTGTTGCATTAGCTAGGGGTTCTCTTCAGGATGTTCTTTGTGTCCCTGACATTTTGAAAAACCTATTGTCTATCTATCAAATTTGCCACTCTGGCTCTGGTAAGACAGTTGAGTTCTCACCACATGATGTGGTTATTCAGGACTTACATGATTCTAATATGATTGTGGCTACTGGGAGTGTTGACACTGCATCTCGCCTATACAGATTTGATGGATTTGAGTCTTCTAATGCCACAGGTTCCTGTCTTATAGCACAAGTAGATTCAGTGAGTAGACTTTGGCATGAGCATTTAGGCCATGTCAATTATAGATATCTTTAGCAGATGAGTACATAGACACTTGTTCTTGGGCTTCCACAGATTACTTGCACTGATGGGGTTTGCCAGGGTTGTGTTCTTGGTAAACAACATAGGGATCCTTTTCCTCATGGATGAGCTACTCGTGCTTTGGCACCATTGGAGTTGATTCATAGTGACCTCATGTCATTTCCTACTCCTTTTTCTAGTGCCAGATATGTGCTTACTTTCATTGATGACTTCTCCAGGCGCACATGGGTGTACTTTTTGAAGTACAAGTCTAATGTCTTTGATTCATTTTGAGTCTTTAAGACATTTTTGGAGAAGCAATCTGATCTTTCTATTCAATGGATACACACACACAATGGGGGGGAGTATGTGAACCAAGCTTTTAGGGATTTTTTCTCTGAACATGGTCTTCAACATCAGTTTTTAGTGCCCTACACCCCTCAGTAGAATGGTGTGGCAGAGAGAAAGAATAGAACACTTTGGGAGATGGCTAATTATATGATATAGTCCAAGTCCATGGATTTTTCCTTTTGGGCAAAGGAAGTCAACTGTGCCAACTATATTTAGAATCGAATGCCTCACAAGGTGGTTCGACATATGACTCCTAAGGAGGCTTCGTCTCATGTCAAGCCTGATGTATCTTCATTTTGAGTTTTTGGTAGAGAGGCATGGGCATTTGTGCCTGATGCTCAGAGGAGAGCAATGGACCAGAAGAGTCAACACCTCATTTTTGTTGGCTATTGCAAGGATGTTAAGGCATACAGGTTGTTTGATCCTGACTCTAGAGAGGTCCTATTTCGACGAGATGTCCAATTTGATGATCACCTTCCTGCAGTAGATACCCAACTTCCAGAGTCTACTTCACTTACCACTACTCCCTCATCTCTTCCAATTTATTTTCAGGATGATGAGGATGATGATCTTGGTGATCCCTATTTACCTCCACCACAGGATCCTCCACAGATGCCTAGATGGGCTCGTGTTACAATTGATGCTGCAAGATCTCTAGCTGGTGATCCTTCCACTTCTCGTCACACCCGGTCTCATACTGTAGGTTCTAGTCTTCTGAGTCATGCCATTTGTGATGATCCTCAAACATTTGCAGCAGCGACAGGACATACTGAGTGGGACAGTGCTATGGAGGAGGAGTATTCTTCTTTGATGAAGAATCACACATGGGATCTTTGTTCTCTTCCTAAGGGAAGAAAACTAGTGCGATGTAAGTAGTTGTATCGTACTAAGTTTTTTGCTGATGGTTTTATTGATAAGTACAAGGCACATCTTGTTGCGAAGGGTTTTTCATAGGTTGAGGGTATTGATTACACTGAGACATTTGCCCCTATCACCAAGATGAACTCTATCCACCTTGTCTTATCCCTCGTGGCATCTCAGGGATGGTCCATTTTTCAGATGGATGTGAAGAGTGCATTCTTGCATGGTGATCTCACTAAGGAGATTTACATGGAGCATCCTTTGGGATTTTTGCAGGATTCCTCCTTGGTTTGGAGACTTCAGCATTCTTTTTATGGTCTCAAACAGGCCCCTCGGGCTTGGTATGAGAAGATGGACTCCTTCTTGCTTTCCACAAGATTCACCTGATGCCATTCTGATCCTACAGTCTACATTTAGCATCTTGAGGATGAGGTTGTAATCCTTGTGCTCTATGTTGATGATCTTCTCATCACTAGTAGCTCATCTTCTATGATTCAAGATGTTCAGCGAGCATTAATGGAGCAATTTGAGATGACTAATCTTGGTCTATTACACTACTTCCTTGGTCTTCAGATTGTTTAGTCCTCTGTTGGGATTTTTGTTTACCAGCAGAAGTATGATCTTGACATGCTGCGGTGCTCTGATATGCTTGATTGAAAGCCTTCTCCCACACCTTTTCAATCTGGTGTTTCCTTGTCTACCTCTTGCACTTCACCTTTAGTGGATCCTACATTGTACCAGTAGTTGGTTGGTAGTTTGTTGTACCTGACTCACACTCATCCTGATCTCTCCTTTGCAGTTGGTCTAGTCTCTCAATTCTCCCATGAGCCTCATGAGAGTCATTGGCAAGTTGCCAAGCATATTTTGAGATATATTCAGGGCACTCTTATGTATGGCATTCATTACACATCAGGGGTTCCTCACATTGTTGGCTTCACTGACTCAGATTGGGCTGGTGATGTTGATGATCAAAAGTCTACTTTTGGCTTTGTCTTTTGTCTTGGCTCTGGTCCTATCACATGGTCGTGCAAGAAGAAACATGCTCACGCACTTTCATCTATAGAGGTTGAGTACAGAGCGTAGTGCATGCTAGCCAGGAGATTTTATGGCTTCGACAGTTGATGACTGAGTTTGGATTTCCTCCTGATCATCCCACGGTTCTGTGGTGCGATAATCAGAGTGCTATTCACATTTCCCACAACCCGGTGGAGCATCAGTGCACTAAAAACATTGAGATTCATATGCATTTCATCCATTAGTAGATTTAGGATGGTGTTCTCTCTTTGGAGTACATTCCCACTGACGTGTAGGTTGCTGATATCTTCACCAAACCTTTTGCATCTCCGTGCTATCTTCAGTTGTGTTCTATGCTTGGGGTGACGAAAGTTGTCCTTGGGGGGTCTTGTTGAGGCCTTCATGTTTTTTTCAGCATGTTTGTTCTATCTCTTTTTGGAGAGGGGTTTTTCCCATTGGGTTTTCTCCTTTGTCTCCAGTTTATAGAGATTTCCTTGTATTGGGTACCTAATCAAGCCTTGTTGCTAGGATCCATTTCCTGCTTTCATAGCTGTGCTAGGTTAGCTTACCTCCTGAGCTTCACTTAAGGGGGGGTGTTAGAGTATCTATTTATCTTCACTTATTAATTAGATCATGTTGATTTAATTATTAAGTTGTCTATGTACTCTATTTTCACTTAAGCTATCTCTTAGGTGCATATAATTAATATTTTATATTAATTATATTCCACAACCTAGTTTTTTACCTTTTAGGGTTTTGTTCACCTTATAGGTTGAACTCTTGTAATTATTTTTATTATCTTGGAATACAATTTCTCTCACATCATTGAGATTTCCAAGCTCTTGTTTTTCTATCTTCTTGGTTTCCTTTCAGCAATAGGTTATTTGCATGTAGGTGTTCTTGGCATTCTGTGAAGTTGGATTTCTCAACTTCTACACTTACAATATTGTTCTATTTCCATATACCATAGTTCCTTCTATTTCCCATAATGGTCCAAACCTTTCACACATATCTCCAACCACTCTTTCTACTGAATCCACTATCAATAGCTTGATTCAAACCATTTCATCCTTGCAACCAAAAATTGGGTCCATGACTCAATCCAATTTTAACATTCATACTTGTGACACTACTAATGCTTTTTCCTTATATATCATTCATGTTGTTATCCCTCAATACATGGAAATTCCTCATTTAGAAACTTTCAATGGTAGGGGTGATCCCTTGACTCATGTTAAAACCTTTCATACATTTTTTAGTGATTTTTCTCATGGTCATAGGTATATGGATAAAGTGTTTACTAAAACTTGTAAAGATAAATTCTTGCAATGGTGTAGTTATTTGCATCCTTTTTCCATTGACTCTTTTAAAAAACTTTCTAATGTTTTTATTCAACGGTTTCAAAATAGCATTCATCCTAAGATTTCTTTGACTGATTTGATGCATTGTAAACAAGGTGTTAAAGAGAAAGTGACTAATTTTATTGGTAGATTTAAGAATTTTCATGCTCATATTTCTTATCATGTGATTGATATTGATGTTCAATGTATTTTCATTGCTAATTTACAAAAAGACCTTAGAGATAAGATATTGCTTTCTGAATTCTCTTCATTTACTCAATTGTGTGCAATGCTTCATAATTATCAAATTCAAGTGAGTCAATTTGAGAGAACATATCCAATGGCTCTAGTTGATAAGAGTGATGCCACATCCCAATCCTTTTACAAGTTTCAAAAACCTAAGAGCTTCATCAAGACAAATAATTCATCAAACAACATTAATGGGCAAGTGGCAATAGCATTCAAAGGTGTGGCTCCTTTGTCATATATTTTTAGACCTTCTTGTAATTTTACACTCTTTCTGAATCTTTACATAATGTGATGTTTAATTTGATTAATGATAATGTTTTACAACCTCCTCCCATCAAACCAATTAACACATCCAAACCCTTGCCTAAATATTTTGATCACAAAGCTTTTTGTCAATACCATCATCAACCTAGTCATGATACTGAGAATTGTTTCCATTTGAAATAAATTATTCAAGACCTCATTGATTCTAATGTTATATTTTTTGAGGGTGTTAATGATCAAGGAAGCAAGTTTGTAGCACCTCCCAACTAAAACTTTCAAATTTATACCAGTCCTTTGCCTTCTCATTCAACCAATACCATTGAGTCTACTCATTTTTTACCTTCTTCTTCCACCCATGTTGTTGCCAATGACATTTAGTATACTCAAGCCAACAATTTTTTCAACCTTTTTTATTAATCTAAACCTGAACCTGAACTTGAACATGAGATTTGCATTAAATTTGATCCTAAAGAGATTATTAAAGCACACAATTGTCCTCTTTACATCATAGAAAAGGTTAATGGTCTCCTTTCTCATGATGTCCTTATAGATCCTACTTGCATGGTGAATGTTATAACCAAAGAAAATATTTACACTAGATAGATGTAGTGAAATTTCTATGAGAAATCCAATGTGATGATCTAGACTTTCAATGGTTTCACTTATCCTGCCCATGGCTCTATTTATTTTCCCATAGAAATTGGTGGTAAAACCTTAGATGTCACCTTTTTTGTCATCCTAACTTCTAATCAATTTCAAGTTAGCCTTGGTCTTCCTTGGCTCACCTCCATGAAATTATTAGTCTCTCTTATCCATAAGTGTTTGAAATTTCCTCATAATGGATAAATTATCATGATTAATCATAGTATCTATCAATCTTTAGTGCCTCTTGGGAACTTTGACCTTGACTTCTTTTGGCCTTCCATGCCTCAACCATTTCAACCTTGCAAAGATAATTTTTTTTAATCTTATCAAAGATTTTAAAAATAAAAAATATTTGTGAGCTTAGTAATCCTAAAGGTATTCCATCTCCTTTCCCTGGACTTGGACTTCTTCCTACTCCTCGTAAACCTCTTATATATACTTTTTTTCCACATCCTATATTTTATAAATGTTTTGCAAGTGATATCTTTCAACCTATTGTGGTTCCTTTCATTCTTCCCCTTAAAGAAGAAAAGGATTTGATGCTAATTGATCCTAAATAAAACCAAATCTCAAGAAAAACAAAATGGAATCATTGTGCTTGTGACCACTGTCATAAATGTTGTACTAGAACCTATGAGAATGCTTCCCAAAATCTTTCCTCCCCTAAGATACCCACTGATTCTTTTATTCCATTTAACCAGCCTATGCATAGCCCAAGGGAGTAAGTTAATTTGAAAAACATGAAATTGAACAAACATGATTATTCTATTCATATCTTAGATTCTATTACAAGTAATTTGGATGAAGAAGATAGTCTTGATCATGATGATTTTAATGTTCCTAAAGAAAATGATGATGTTCATGCTAGTTATTCTAATGATATGGATGAGTGTATTGATGTTAATTATTATTTACTAGTGTTGGAAAGTTGAATATACTAGTGTATATGACTTAATATAGTTGTGTCATTATGAAAACAAAGTCATATGATGTTTTAGAGTCAGCACTCATGATAAGAAGATCAGAAATTGGCTAAGTGTTGAAGACTGGATAGTCTACAAAGTACCTAAAGGTCAGAGCATCAGCGCATGTGCATATGATAGAATTATGTTATACACCCTAGAAGTTAAGTTGGTAAGACCATATTCATGCTAAGTCTAAGAGAACATGATCAGAAGATTTAGTATGAGGAAGATACAGAGAGTTTAAGTTGCACATATACTGAATGCCAGAGAATAATAGAGCAAGCAGCTGCCTGTTGGTATTTTGGTTAGCGGTTATATTATTATGGTGTAAAGCCTATGCATGTATTGTAATTAGGTTTTAGATATATAATTATGTTTTTTTGTAAACAAGCTTGAGCCAATTCAATTGGAAGCGTTGTATGTAATCGGTTAAAGGGTCGACCTAGTTAATTATTTTGTATGTGCATATAAATATTACATGCACTATTGTAATTAAGTATGAGAGTTGTTATAGAGTCAAGAGAAGCAAAGAAGACATATGCAAAGATTTCATAAGATGTATTAAATATTTTCAAGAGGTCAAAGCATTAGCACATCAAAAGAACTAATCAGACAAAAAGTGTCACAATGCCTGTTCATCCTGCAGATATAGTGTGTATTTGAGATCAGAAGGTTGTAGCCTTCACCACTTGAGAAGTGAGCTCTAGGACAATGTGTCCACACCCCTAATAGGGTTATTGTAAAAGACTCCTAACAGGGTCTGACCCTTGACAAGGTCACTGTTCTAAATACATTGTAAAGAAACTCCTAATAGGGTTAAGGATCTTCTAGCAAGGATCATAAAACACTAGTACAGATTATCAGTGGGTGTTAATTCCCACCGTGGTTTTTACCTATTTGGGTTTCCCCATAACCACATTGGTGTTATGTGTTGATTTCATGTTTCTTATTTATGTTGATGTTCATTTCAGTACTTAAGCATTCAAGTTAAGTTTAAGAAGTAAAGCAAAAAGATTAAATTAAGTGAACACTAATTCACCCCGCCCCCCCCTCTCAGTGTTCCCATTCCTAACAATTGGTATCAGAGCTCTAGTCCTTAGAAAATAAGTTTAACCACTTGAGGAGATCATGGACAAGATAGAAATGAAACATCTGAGAAGAGATCTTAAAGCTGCTCTTGAAGACCTGGACAGATCTAAAAAATAATTTGAAGAACTAAAAAAAAAAGTCAGTGATGCTCAAGCAATCATAAAAAGGCTAAGAAAACATTTGAAATAATGCTCTACCAGTGATTTAGAGATAATGATAAAAAATATGAATGAATAAAATTCATCCCTGAAAGAACAAATTGAAAAATTAGATGATAAGCTAACCCAACAATCAAGATGTCTATGATGAACAGATAAAAGAGAACCTTCACCTGAATGAAGAATTGAGGCAAGCAAACATGGAAATTTTGGAACTAAGGAACAACAAAGAAAGCTTGAAATCTGAATTGAAAGAGGCAAAGAATCACATTGATAAATTTCACACTAGTTTTGATTTCATAAAATCTCAGTTATATGCAAGGAGACTTAAAGGAGATACTAGTTACATTGGATAAAATGAAGCACATAACTAGATTGATAGCATGTAAGCAAGGATGAAAGCACCAAAAGACTCTATTGATACCAAGAAGATAGAAGATCAAACTAAAGATAATGTTAAACCACCTAAGGATGAGTACAAGCTATTAGACTAAACTTGTTATGCATGTAACAAGCATGGACATATAGCAAGAAATTGTACAGAGGTAAGACCTTTCAATGGTTACTGTTATTCATGCAATAAATTTGGTCATAGAGCTATGAATTGAAAGACAACTCAGAAAAACAAGGCTCAACATAATCAAAGAAATTAGAATCAGCCAAATGTAAGAAGTTCTCAGAATATTACATGTCAGATATGTAACTATAATGGTCACTCAGCTAGACAGTGTAAAATGGTAACCCATGTCAATGCGCCAAGGAATACAAGGCCTCCAGTTATTTGTCACTCATGTAACAAGACTGGACACATCTCAAAGTTTTGTAGATCAAAAACACAAAGTCAGGAAAGCCCTAAAAAGCCAAAAGAATCCATACTAGATACCAAAGGAGAAGTCAAGTTTGTGAAAACTTCAGAAGATGCGAGCATGATTTGGTCAGTGGAAAAGAAGGATAAGGTTGGTGAGCATGTATTGGATGCATCCACAATGGATGCACCTCTAAATCTGGATGAATGGCCCTCGGGGTCATAGGGGGAGCTAATTTAGCTCTAAACCCCTATGCGGCCGGTATACTCACCCTTAGAGTATGCACCTTTGGACTTAACCTTTTGGAGACCAGAAGAACCTATGTGCAAGAGCACACTAGCTAATTGATAACAAAATGAAAATTAAAAATCTTCAATGACAGCTTGGTTTACGCGACAAGCATTAATGGTGGAATTTTACTTTAAAGTACACAAAAGCTTTTAGATCTCTCATTGCATTTGAATTCAAAGTGATTAGAGAGAAGAGGATCCCTAGCATTTGATTGTGAAGGATTATAGATTGATTCACTAGTGATTAGCAGTGCATTTGATCAGTTGTGAAAGCGCTAATTCATTGCGCCGATTTAGAAGTCTTTGAGATCATTTGGAAAGCAACATACAAGTAAGTAATGGATACTCCCATTGTATTTGATGTGGTGAAGAAGAAGAGATATGTGTTTAAAAGGCATTTTTTCAAATCCATACTAGATGACCTAGAAGGTGCATTCTCCCGCACTCCCATGGGTGTTATGCATGTGGAAGATATCAGGGCATACATATATTGCAAGAAGGAACCAGTAGGTTTGGATAGAATAAGAGCGCACATGGAAACAATGATGAAACTTGATAAAACCTTCATGGATGAGTATGCACAATTAGAAAATCATCCTATAGTGGAATATGCTATGGCATATGAATTCTATGAGTCAGAATGGATCAAAATCCTACTCAGCAGGATCCATGATGACCTATTTTGGATAGGTGAAGTACCGGTTAGGATAATAGGAGATCTAATTCATGAGATGATGGACTCTCAAGGACATGAGCCATTCTTCCAGTGGGCAAGGATGTCAGAAAACTTGTAGAACAAGCTTGCAAATCAAGAAGTGATAGGTGTGGAATGAAAATAGAGCCTATAGAGGAGAAAGACATCAAATTGATGTCCATGATACTGGGATACAGGTTCCAGCACAACAATAGAGTAAATAGTGTGTCAGTGGCCACCATTCTAGTAGTAATAAGGTTGGTAAGAGAGAATGGAGAGTTTAATCTATGTGAAATCTTGCATGCATAGCTAATAGACAACATAAGAGCCATCAAGCATGACAAGACCAAGATATTCAAGTTTGGGTCTTTAATAATCTATATGTACTTCCATATTCTTGGAAAGGTGTCTGATTTGTATCTAGACAAATCTAATCCCACTATGCCATAGATATCCTTAAAGGAATCCATAGAAAGTACCCTTAAGGATTACATGGAATTGGAGTTGAAAACATTCAGAGTGAGAATGCAGATGAGGTATAGGATACCTGAAAGGATAGTTGAAAAATACAAGGATAGTATTTTTTTCATGGTAGAGATTGATACAACATGCATAGAGGTTATTGAACCAAGAACAAAGTGGATTCATCCACTGGGATATGAAGTTGAAGAGGCTATTCTAGAGGCTTATGCTCAAGTTTTGTTGTCAACACCTAAGGACCTCAATGAACCTAGATGGGGGACTTATGAAGAGAAAACAAGAGAAGTAGATGATGTATTGAATAGTGCAGCAACAAAAAGAAAAGTTGCAAAGGTTACTTTAGAGATTTTGAAAATTCACGGAGTATCTCAAGCAGACCTAGACAAATTAAGGCAATAGAAGATTGCTTTGGAAATAGAGAGCGTAGCTGCAACAAAGATAGAATTTGATGATCCAAATATGAAGAAGGTGAAAATTGAGAAATCAAATGATCAGAAGGGTAAAACTGATGTTACCCCTCCTCCACCCAAGGAAACTATTGACCTTACTACTCCTCTTGAGTATAAGGAAATGCCTAAGAGGAAGAAAGAGATTAGTACCAATCAACCATCCTCGCAAGTAACAAGAAATAGGAAGAATACTCAAGCACCCCCAGAGGTAGGCTTCAGAGCTAGCCTTAAAGTGTTAAGCACAAAGATTATTGATGAAGGCAAGTTAGATTAGGTAGGAAACTTCTATGAGAAATACAGTGAAATAGAAAAATCAAAGATTCATGAAATGATTGTCAAACACATGTTAAAGTTTAAGAGGACAGTCCTAGAACTAAAGACAATGATTCCAGAAAAAGTGTGGAACATCTTGGAATTCCTAAAAAGATGAGCTATTGAAGAGGATCAAAGGATTAGAGAAAAGACTCTAGATGATAGCTTACAAGTATGTTCTCTAGAGGAGAAAAAGTTGTTAGATCTAGTGAAGCCGCACCTTAGAACTAATACAAGAACCTTACATATAATGGACAAGAACTTTGAGTTAGTTGCAAAGGAAATGGAGAAAGTCTTTGAGAAGGTTTTCATGAACAAGTACATGTTCCCTCCTACTGTGCCCACAAGACAAGTGCCCACAAAGGTTGCAAAAGATTCAAAGACCATAAATGTACCATCTACAGGTCCACAGGATTCAGTGCATACAGTTGATGCACCCACAAAGGCAGAAAAGTTTGCGCCCATGATAGAGACACACAAAGATGACTCAATTTTTATTGATAATGTAAAATTTACTATGGCGGCCATAGACATTGATTTGGACAAGTTTGAAGAAGTCTTTGCAAGCACACAAGAGGTTGAAACACTATGTGGTTATACTACTCCCAATCAACAAGAAGAAATATTGATTGAGGATATAACAGATGAAAAAGAAGAAAAGGAGATAGAAAAAGAAACATAGAAAGAGAAAGAAAAGATAGAAGAGGAGAAAGGAGAAGAAGAGGTAAAAGGAAGTGAGCCAATAGATAAGCCATCTATTGAAATGATAATCAAAGTAAAACAAGAAGTAATGGATAGCACTCCTATTAGTCCAATACCCTCAGCAGCATTATTGTCAAGTTTGACACCTGACACAACTATTTTGGATTCATGGGGAGAAGAAAACCTAATTAAGATCAATGTCTTAGCTATGGAGAAGGCCAAGGAGAAATAGGTAATGATGAATCCCCTCTTTTTATAATATGTAAATATCTTGAACAACTTGTTACCAGCAGATAAGAAAGTGTCCAAGGTACACTTTGTTGATGATGTAAGTGCAATTCTTTCACAGTTCAAGAGTAATTTCTCTAACTTGGAAGAATCAACATCATTAGTTACAGAGGAGAAGTATATGAAGAAAAGATTAAATGAGTTGGTCAGTAACTTCTCACTAGACCTTATTTCACTCAAAGTTGGACAAGCAACTTTGAAAGAGTTTGCAACAAAAGGAAGGAAAATTATTGCTGACTGTATGAATCAAGATAAGTTGACAGCCGATCACTACAAGAAGATTCAAGAAGTAGAGGAAATGATTGAAAAGGTGAGGAAATTAGTATAAAATCCCTCTACTGATGTAAACATGTGTAAAAATTTATATCAGGGCTAGATTGACAAAATTGAGAAGGCAGAAAAGGAGATGTCAAAGATAAGGGCTAGGCAGACTCAGCTTAGAAATGCTCTTGCGCCCTCCCTAGATGTGTTGAATCAGAATATCAAGGAGATCAATGCCACCATGGTGACATATGATCAAGGTCCTAATTTAGATTTGGAGAATATGGAGAAACTACAATATGCCTTATGCACCCATCTCCAAACAATCAATGCAATGATTGCATTTTGGAAGCAAGAGATCTGAAATTTACAGATTGCATACCCGGATGTACTTTCAGTGTAAGTACTTGTACAGATTCAGTTTTGTAACACCTTTGTCATCAATTTTAAAGAGGGAGTATGTATAGAAAATGGAGCTATAGCTATGTAAAGAAAATGTATAGTAAGAAGATATAAGGGAGATATAAGATAGAATATGATTAAGTGTCTTTTGTATTAAGGGACAGTTAGTAACTTTGCCATATTCCTTTGTTGCAATCAATGAAAAAGGGGGAGATTGTTGGCAAGTTGAATATACTAGTGTATATGACTTAATATAGTGTTTTTATTATGGTAACAAAGTCATATGATGTTTTGGAGTTATCGCTCATGATAAGAAGATCATAAATCGGTTGTGTTGAAGACTAGATAGTCTATAGAGTACCTGAAGGTCAAAGCATCAACGCATGTGCATACGATAGAATTATGGTATGCACCCTAGAAGTTAAGTTGGTAAGACCATATTCATGCTAATTTTAAGAGCACATGATCATAAGATTTATTATGAGGAAGATACAAAGAGTTTAAGTTGCACAGATAGTGAATGCCAAAGAAGACTAGAGCAAGCAGCCGACTGTTGGTATTTTGGTTAGCGGTTTTATTATTATGTTGTAAAGCCTATGCACCTATTGTAATTATGTTGTAGAAATATAATTATGTTTTTTTGTAAACATGCTTGAACCAATTCAATTGAAAGTGTTGTATGTAATCGGTTAAAGGGCCGACCTAGTTAATTGTTTTGTATGTGCATATAAAGATTAGATGTGCCATTGTAATTAAGTATGAGAGTTGCTATAGAATCAAGAGAAGAAAAGAAGTATGCGAAGAGTTCATAAGATATATTAGATCTTTGCAAGAGGTCAAAGCATTAATGCATCAAAGGAACTGATTAGACATCCAATATATATAGTGTGTATCTAAGATCAGAAGGTTGTAGCCTTCACCACTTGAGCAGTGAGCTCTAGGACAGTGTGTCCACACTCCTAATAGGGTTATTGTAAAAGACTCCTAATAGGGTCTGACCCTTGACAAGGTCACTATACTAAATACATTGTAAAGCAACTCCTAACAGGCTTAAGGATCTTTTAGCAAGGATCATAAAACACTAGTACAAATTATCAGTGGGTGTCAATTCCCACCAAAGTTTTTACCTATTTAAATTTCCCCGTAACCACATTGGTGTTATGTGTTGAGTTCATATTTCTTATTTATGTTGATGTTCATTTCAGTACTTAAGCATTCAAGCTAAGTTTAAGAAGTAAAGCAAAAAGATTAAATTAAGTGAACACTGATTCACCCCCCCCCCCTCAGTGTTCCCATTCCTAACAACTAGCTATATTTGTAAACTAATTATCTCTTAGTCCTAGTGACGAAGAAAGTGACCCATCTTCATAGCATTCTCCTTGTTTAGAACTGACTATTGTTCCATCCTTTATGTTTGATGTTTCTCCTCTTTCATGTTTCCCACCTTCCCTAAATAATACAAACCAAGATGGGAGGTAGGCGATATGCTTGAATAGATCATCTTGAGTGGTGGATTCTTTATGTTTTCTTTTTGTAGTCTGCTTCCCCCACAATGTACTTCTTGTTATATTTTTTGTTTAGATTTCTTTAGATGACCCTTGTTTATCTATTGGTGTAAGGTGATAAATGAATTGGCCTATTGTGGAATTCCTCTATTTGTATCTCACTTCTTATATATGTTATTACATGTTACGTTGTACATGTGTCATTATTTGTAAATGTGATTTTGTGTTGTATAATTGGGGATGATGTAAAATGCTAGCTACCTATTCTTTTTGGTCTCTATGATACCATCCCAAAAAGACTTCTTCATGTATATTACATATTATTCCTCCATTTTTCTTGTAGATCTACTACCTTTTGGGAATGCTGATATTTCATTTTGATATAATTATAATATATATGAGTTACCATATGATCATACTAGCCCTTGATTTAGTAGATCCATTCCATTCTCTCTTTATATGTCACATTCTTCATTTCCCTTGGTTTTTCCTTTCTTATTGGTATCCCATAATGGAAACATCTCTTGTGGGTGCATGTATGCTTAATTAAAGTCATTGATCTTTGTATTCATCTTTTCATTGTCATGCCCATGTGCATTATTCATTGGATCCTTACACTGGTCCTCCTTTTCTAGATCACTTTGGAGACAATGTTTTCCTTAGGAATGATCTTCTTTTTAGGATCCCTTAATAGAGATAGTGCTTCCTTAAGGACCAATCCACTTTGTTTTGATGGGTTGAATAGCTAAAACAATTTGATGGACTCCAATGTCATCTGTTGTAGTAGCACTTTCTTTTTGCACGATCCATAGTAAGGAAAAACTTACTAGTTTAGTGCTCTCTCTCTTGTTGGAAATTTGGCTAATGTGGATGCATAGATGTTGTCATTATGGCAACATATGATCTCTACTAAGAGCGTAGAATCTGGAATGCAAGTATGGAAAGTTGAAGGAAGAAATTGTCTAAGTATGGATACAGTGATCTTGACAGAGCACCCGATGAAGATTTAGTTGGCGACGTCCACTGGAGCAATATTTTTGTTTGTGCAATTAACTGAAGCTTCTATAGATTATGAGGATACCCCATCTCAGTGCACATAAAGTTTGGAGCAGTACAGACGAAGTTATTCGAAGTTTACCGAAGACAGTTTTGTAGACAGAACAGTTTTGGAGACAGTATTAGCGAAAGAGTTAAGGGATTATTTTGCTTGTCAAAATAATGACTTAACATTATGAAGGGATGACATCCTAGATGTTTACCCTTGGATAAATTTTTTGGAAGCTGACCATATGAAGTTATTAGCTCTAATAACTCATATATTAGGCATACTTGAAATGTAATGAGTATGATGTTTTTTTGTAAAAAGAAAGAAAAGGATAACTTGTGAAAGTTGTATATTGTGATAGCAGCAAAAGCTATTGATGTGAAGTTGTAAGCAGTACCATATTATAGTCAGAAACATTTTGTATTACCTGTTTGGGCAGTGAGCTTAGCTGGTGATCAGGTTTTGTAATCTAACTCCTAACAGGGTTAAGGTTTCTAACAAGCCCTAAAGTCCTTTAACCAGGACAGATCTATTATAAATTGTAAACAGACTCTTAACAGGGTCCAATATCCCTAACAAGATACTTTTGATTAGTGATCTTTGTGGGTACCATCCCCATCGAGGTTTTCCCTTGGCCAGGGTTTCCTCGAGAACATATCATGTGTTATGAGTTCTTTCTATTTACTGCTATGTCTGTTAATTAGCTTGATAATCTTTGTATGCACTAAAGTAATCTGTTATATCCATAAGTGGGCAAAAGTAAAAGTTTTTGAAATACTGATTCACCCCCCCCTCTCAGTATTTCCTATTTCTAACAATTGGTATCAGAGCACAGTTACTCGAAGAAGGAACATTCAAGAAAAGCTTAGCAGCTTGAGTAAGATCTCTATGGATATGGATCAACTTCAGAAGAATCTTGAAGAAGCTCTTGAACAGATTGATATGCTTACTAATGAAAGAAGCTCCTTAAGAAGAAAGTATGAAGATGCAAAGAATGTTATTGACAAATTAAAAGGTAAGAATGAAGATCTGAAATCTGAAAAGGAATCTGATATTCTTGTTGAAGATTGTGATGAATTAGAAAAAGAAAATGAGATCCTTAAGCATGAACTGAAGATAGTAAATCTGAAGCTTAGTATGAAAGATGGAAATTTGAGATCTGATAATGAAAAATTGAAAATTGAGAATGAAGATCTAAGATCAAGACTTGAAAAGGTAACATCTGAATCTGAAAAAGTAAAAGTGCAGTATGCAGAACTTGAGAAGTATAATAAAATTGTGAAAGGTGAATTGACTCAATCTAAACAACAACTTGAAAGGCTATATTCTAATGGTGATAGGACTGAAAAACAAATTTCTTTTGGAGAACCATTCTTTGATAAGACTGGATTTGGATTTAGTATGTTTAGAACAAATCATGAAAGTAAGAAGCTAGATCTGAAGACATCTGAAATTATGGAGGAAATGAAGCTAGATGAGAACACATTGGAAGATCCACCTAAAGAAGAACCACCTAGAGAGAAAGAAGAATCAAAGCAAGAAGAATCAAAATAGGAAGAATCATCTAAAGGTATGCAAAGATAATTCAAAGGTAGATGTTTTGCTTGTAATACTATTGGGCACATGAAGAGAGATTGCACAGGTAAGCAATTTAAACCTCTTAATGGACATTGTTATAATTGTCATAGTTTTGGACATAGAGCTAACGAATGTAGAAGACCTAAAGTAATTTTTAATAAATATGATAATAGAATGATTGGGAATACTAACAATGCAAATAAGAGATCTATTGAATAAATGAATAAAAGAAAAGTGGTAGTATGTTTTAGATGCAACAAAGTAGGACATATTGCTAGAAATTGCAGGTCATAGATTAACCAGCAAGGACAGAGATTTGAAAACAATGGAATCATTTGTCAGATATGCAACAAGTTTGGACACTCAGCAAGAGTTTGCAGAATGAACAATGGAGGTTATCATCATAACCCTAACCCTAGGAACAATGCAAGAAGGAATGAAAATGCAGGAAACAAAGAGAAAGGTTGTTGTAGCAATAAAGATGAAGTAAAATTTGATAAAGGCATAGATCAAGGAGGTATATTCAGCACTGAAAGTAGTCAAGAAGGCAATGTATCTGATGGTAAGGATGAATCTTTACCTGACCCTTCTTTAAGTACTTAAATTATGTAAGTTTCTGTAGTTTAGGACTTAGGATTAGTGTAGATTAGGAATTTGAATGAGTTAAGTTTTGTGCAGTTAGATATAGGTTTGTTATGTTGTACTAATGTTGTGGTTAAGTGCACAAAAGAAAATATTGTGTTTTGCAAGGTCACAAAATTTTTTATGGTTACAGGTTTGTAGAATCAGCTTTTTGAGGTTTTAGCGGCAAAATGAATGAATGCGATGTCAGATCGAGTTAATGTGAAGTGTTATTAGGTCGAAATCAAAGTTATTATGATTTCAAATTGATTGAAAAGAGATTTGAAAGAAGAAAAAGTGAGTTGAGGATGATTTGAAGAAGTTTGGGAGCAGTTTGCAGCGTCGATCATACCGAAACCCTAGATTTGCAAAGTTGAGGTATTTTTCGATCTTTAATCAGTTGATAAGATGGATATTTCTATGGTTCATAATGTTAAGGATAAGAATAGACCTAAGATTAAGAAAGAACCAGTAGAACCAGCTGAAATTGATGATAGACTAGCACTATCATCCGTACCAGATGGAGTATTACACATTGAGAATGTTAAAGGATATTTAGGTTGCAAGTTTGAAACCTTGGGAGATGCAGATTTTAATGATGATTACAGGAAATTGTATAATCAAGACATGTTAGTTAAACTAGCTTATGGGCACCTAGAGAACAATGAAATTATCAATTATTCCATGAAGTATGAATTTGATGATGAGGAATGTACCAAGATCATTTTAAGTAGAATCCATAATGGGAAATTCTGGATGGAGGATAGAGTTATTGATATAACTTCCGACCTAATTCATGGTGTTACTGGATTATCAAAAGTTGGAGAGATTCCACTGAATGAAAAGAAAATGAGAAAGATTGTCTTAGACAACACTGGATCTAGTTATAATGGTAGAGGAATTGTGATAAGTAAGATTAAGCAAGATGATGTTAGGTACCTTTGCAAGATCCTAACAACTAAATTATGTGGTAGTTCAAGGAAAGATGACATGGCTGCAGGAATGGTTCATGTAGCTTATCTTATGTGTATTGAGAAGAAACAAGTAGACCTATGTGAAATTTTGAGAATTCAGTTGTTTGAGAACTTAGAAAAGATTAAGAAGGCTAAGTACACACAGTTTAGGTTTTCATCTTTGATAACCTATATGTTTTTCCACATTTTGAGAAGATTTCCTTACACAGTTGACTGGAGTGACAATGTGAACACAATGGAAAGAATAAACTCAGTCTACATGAAGCACCTAATTGATAAAGTCAATGATAGTGTGAAGCTTGTATTGAAGACTTTTCAAAATATGGTTAAGAACAGATCAAGGATTCCTCAATCCTTAGTTGAAAAGCATAAAGATGACATTTGTTTTATGGTAGACACTGATTTCACCTACATTGAAGCAGTTGAGCCTAGAATGGAATTCATAGACCCTCTTGGCTATGAAGTATCTAAAGTAGAAACAGTAGGATATGTGAATAGACTGTTAAAGTGTGAGTTGGATGGTCATGCAAATAGGTTTGGAACCTATGAAGAGAATTTCAACTCTGCAATAAGATTGAAAGAAAAGAAGCAATCTAGTAGGAGAGTTGAATCAACTATAAAGAAAATACTGAAAGAATCAAGTATGTCAAGTCATGAGTTTGACATAGCTAAGAAGACTGCAGAAGCCTTAAAGCAAAGTGAAAATCTTGTAGTTCCACCTGTGGCATCTAGTGCAGACCCTGTTGATCCTATTGCAGTAAAGGTAAAAGTTGAAGAAATTGAAAAATTTGAAAGGGAAAAATCCTTTTCTCCTATTCCTAGCAAAAGAGTAAAAGAGAGTGCAACAGGACCCGGCAAGAGATAGAAACTGATTGTACCACCTGTACCTAGAAAAGTAGCAGAAATTAAAGATGATGATGTAGTTTCAGTCAAGAAGAAAACTTGGAAACCAAGAATTGAAAGAGTTAATGAAGATATATTGCAACATGGAGACTTCACTAAGATAAACAAATACTATGATCTATATGGATCATTTGACAGATTAAATTTTGAAAATGCAATGATTACACATATGATTTTGATAGATAAGAAATTTAGCACTATTCATGGTAAGATCCCAGAAGATTTGTATAACAAACTTGTGAATATAAAACAGAGAGCACAAGAAGAGGACACAAAGATGAGAGATCATGTAATCAGACAGTTCTGTGAAGTTGAGGATGAAGATCATTTGAAAAGAATCTTGAAGCCTCTTGGAACTTTATTGAGAACTAAGAGAAGAACAATTCTTATAATGGTAGGCAAAAAGGAGGAAGTACAGAAAGAGACTGAACAAGTAGTAATGTAAGTTCTTACAGATATAGTTGCAGGAAAGCATGTTGAATCAGATCCTCAGCAGAAGCAATCAGAGGAATAGCATGCAGAGGAAGTTGGTATTGAAGAAGTCCCATCTTCTTCACATATCAATATTAGCAAAGAATCAATGGACATTGAAGGCACCAAAGTGACACTAGAGTCAGATGATGCAGTGTTTTGTGATCTAGGAAACATTGTTGACAATTTGGCTTTAGGAGAGCTAGAGAAAGTTACAGAATCAGAAAAGGATACAGAGGCAGAGGAAGCACCAGCTGTATCAGAATCAGTTCCAGCAGAGCAGAAAGTTAAAGGTAAACAAATTTTTGACAGAGGTCACTACCTATAGTGCACCTTCTATACCAGTTGAAGACATTAGCACACCTGACAGTAAGAAGAGACAAATTGGTTCAATTTTTGAAGACCTTGGAAAAGAGGTTGAAGATGATGATCAACTTGAGTTCATCACATCTCTTAATAAAATTATTGGAAAGAATAAGAAGGTGAAGGACCTTGAAGGCAAAGTTAGAGTTTTGACAGAGAAACTTGAGAGTGTGATCAACACTAAGGTATTTGACTCGGATCCACTTGAGAAAGCTAAAATGGTAATGAACTCTTTTGACTCTAAATTTTCTAACTTGAAGGATATTGCTAGAATAAAAGCTCAGGAAGCTTATGAAGTAGAAATGCAAAAAAATATAAGTGTAAATATTTGAAATGATATTGGTAATTTGGATGTATGTATAAAGAATTTGAGGAAACATTTTGACAATGGAAAGAGTTTGTATATACAATACACAAAATCAGAAATCCTATCAGTTGAAGAAGATAAGAAGATCAGAGAGAAGATAGATGCAATTACAGTTGAGACAAACACCTTGACAAGCCCTAATGTAAAGATAAGTTATGTGGAGAAGAACATAAGGAAGTTAAATGATGAAATCAGAATGTTAGCAGAGGAGAAGAACAGAAAGATGATCAGGATTAACATCTTGAGAGAGCATGTCCCAATCAAGACCTCAATTGTTGAAGACCAAATTGAGGAGTGTCTTTCAGCAAAGACATCTTTTCAGAAGTTTAGCTTTAATTCCTTGCAAGCTTGTCAGATAGCAGCATACGGATTGAGTACCTTACTCAATGTTGCTGAATCCATCAAGAAGATATGGGAGAAAGATTTTGAAACATGGAAATCAGATTTTGGCGACTATGTTGCAAGCCTACTAGCTTTGCAATAGCTGATAACAAGGTATCAAGTTTTTTTTTGAAATTTTTGTACACCCTATCTTTGTCATTGTTGTCAAAGGGGGAGAGATAGCATAAAATTGATAATATGTTGAGGAAGGATACTCATAGGGGGAGCTATTCTATGGAGTATAATATTGTATATGTTTTGTATAACATTTGGCCACAATTTTGTGTAAGTGTTTTAAAGTTTTGTTTGCACACTTAGCCAATTTTCCCATATGTTGCCACCAATGACAAAGGGGGAGATTGTTGGCAATTTGGCTAATGTGGATGCATAGATGTTGTCATTATGGAAACATATGATCTATACTAAGAGCGCAGAATCTAGAATGCAAGTGTGGCAAGTTGAAGGAAGAAATTGTCTAAGTATGGATACAATGATCCTGATAGAGCACTCGAAGATTTAGTTGGCGACGTCCACTAGAGAAATATTTTTGTTTGTGCAGTTAACTGAAGCTTCTATAGAGTATGAGGATACCCCATCTCAGTGCACATAAAGTTTGGAGCAGTATGGACGAAGTTATTCAAAGTTTACCGAAGATAGTTTTGCAGACAGAACAGTTTTGGAGACAGTATTAGCGAAAGATTTAAGGGATTATTTTTCTTGTCAAAATAATGACTTAACATTATGAAGGGATGACATCCTAGATGTTTACCCTTGGATAAATTTTTTGGAAGCCGACCATATGAAGTTATTAGCTCTAATAACTCATATATTAGGCATACTTGAAATGTAATGAGTATGATGTTTTTTGGTAAAAAGAAAGAAAAGGATAACCTGTGAAAGTTGTATATTATGATAGTAGCAAAGGCTATTGATGCGAAGTTTTAAGTAGTACCATATTATAGTCAAAAACATTTTGTATTACCTGTTTGTGCAGTGAGCTCAGCTGGTGATCAGGTTTTGTAATCTAACTCCTAACAGGGTTAAGGCTTCTAACAAGGCCTAAAGTCCTTTAACCAGGACATATCTACTATACATTGTAAATAGACTCTTAATAGGGTCTAATATCCCTAACATGATACTTTTGATTAGTGATCTTTGTGGGTACCATCCCCACCAGGGTTTTCCCTTGGCCAGGGTTTCCTCGAGAACATATCATGTGTTATGAGTTCTTTCTATTTACTGCTATGTCTGTTAATTAGCTTGATAATCTTTGTATGCACTAAAGTAATTTGTTATATCCATAAGTGGGCAAAAGTAAAAGTTTGTGAAATACTGATTCACCCCCCCCCTCTCAGTATTTCCTATTTCTAACATCTCTCTCTCTCTCTCTCTCTCTCTCTCTCTCTCTCTCTCTCTCTCTCTCTCTCTCTCTCTCTCTCTCAATTTTTGGATTTGATGAAGACTTAAGTCACTTAGGGGCTTGATATTTCTTTGTCTCCTTTACCTTGATAATATTGTACTTATGCATTGATCTAATTTATTGCAATCATGAGTTTATCTCATACTCTCACTAAAGTGTAGGCTAAATGTACCATCCTAAAAAGTTAGCACACATAATTAGATGTTCTATCAAGCCACATTAGGTATTTTGAGATGTTATGTCCATTATGGTTGATCATATCAACCTAATTCTTATTTTTCCATAATTTTTCCACCATCCCAATATCCGGTCCTAATTCTAGATCAAAACCCTATGTACATACTATTTCAAATTTAATATACCCAAGAACATAACATTTGAGACATTATGTTCTCACTTATTTTGGCCCAAATTTGGATCAAAGTATGGGAAATTAGATCCCGTGGTGGGCTTGGCTTATTTTTTTAATCCTAATATGATGGATGAGGTATATAAACATATACATTATCAAGTGCAATCAAGTTTTCATAAGGCATTCAAGAGATCAAGCAATCAAGCATTCAAGCAATTGGATTCAAGATTTGAAGGCAAGCATCCAAGATATATTTTATTCTCAATCATCCAAGTCAATTCCAAGGAAATATTATCCATTGAAGAATGATTCTTTCTCATGATTTCCAAGTAGAGGAGTTCTTAATTGAGCCAAAAGATCCTTCCTTCCATCCACATTTATCTCTCCTTCATTGCAAGTGATTACCAAACATAAATACATTGAATATGTAGGAGTGGAATTCATATATCCATGCATTTTTTTATGGAATACTTGATTCTATTCTACATTCTAAGGTCAGCTCCTTGAATTCAAGCACATTCAAAAATATTCATGGGTATGAGAAATTTATACATTTGTCCAGGAGGGTTTATGCAAGGTGAATCAAACATTTACCTTTTCATTTTCAAATTTGATTCCTAAATAGGGGTTTGACCAACACAATCCCCTTTTACCCAACCTTTTCCCCATTTTTATGTGTGCAAGAACATGTTACAGATCTTTCATAATTTTTTTAGGTAGACCAAGAATAGTTGGAGAGTCCCCAAAAGTTTTAGACAAAAGTGCCTGGAATAGAATGTTTGAAATATTTTGTTCCTAGGTAAATTATGTTTGATCATTTTGTACCCTACAATTTTAGTTCAAACTAAATTCCTAGGTTGGTACAACAATCTGGACCCCAACTCATCTCATTTCTAGTTTCTAGTGGTTAGTTATCAATCTGTTATTTTTTATTTTGTCTCTATTTGTCTATCTTTCCTTATACAATGTATCTTTCCTCTTTCCATTTTCAATTTACACATTTTTAACGAAGGATCATTGTCCCATTTAGTGTTTGGTTCATACTTTAGCCTATTGGGACCTCTTCCTTCCAAGTGTGTAATTTAGAAAAGGAGGGACAATCAACCTATTTTTATTGCTTCCTTTTTCCTATTATTTACTATCATCTTGCATCAATCAACCACACTTATTTCCTTTAATGTCTTGTTGTGCATGTTCTTTAAAATATTAGAGCAACCATCCTTCCATACAAGATCTTAAAGTATCTAGGAGAACAATGAAGTCAATCATTTTTGGGGTGCTTTTTGGGTATAGCTTTGATTATTTTATTGTAATGCATTCATGAAGAAGATATCCATTGTTAGTTTATTTTGTAGATATATAGCTTATGGTTAGGCTTGATTAGGTCTTTAAATAAGTAGTCTAATTTCCATCATCATCATTTTGGAATTGAAACATTATTGTCCCTTTTAAATAATCATTTTCTTGTTGTTTGAGTGATTTTGTGAGTTACAAGTTGGACTTGCATTTTCAAACACTAGAACTACACATTTGTCACCCAATTCTGAGCATTTGACTTTTTGACTTTTTACATTTTTTGCATTTTTCTACAATGTAGGGTTTCTACATATTTGGTTGTTACTCTTACATATATGCATTATATTCATATTCATTTGAGCTCTTTTTTTGTGCTTTGTCTTTTTATTTTTCTATCATTTTTCAAGTTTGACCATATTTGTCCATTTGCTTCGCCAAACATGTGCATCTAGTGGGTATAGTTGTGCATTTGCTTTCTATTCATGCACTTTTTTTTACAAAGAGTCATCTTTTAGATTTGGATTATGTTGAGATAACCTTTTTGGAGTAACAAAGTGGTGCATTTTTTATTCATGTGCCCAAGAATTAGAGTTGAGACAAATAATGCTTTTTGGATGTCTATTTTACATGCTTTAGTTTCTTGATTATCTTACATTTTGATTTCTAAGGGTGAATGAACAAACATCCTTGTTGTAGTTTATCTCACATTTGGATTTCTAAAGATTAATGAATAATTGTTTGGTGTTTTTGGTTCATTTTCCCACTTTCTATTTAGATCCCAAGATATTATGAAAGTATATTTTCCCCTTTCCTTCTATGGGCCTTGGGTGTAAGTAAAGTTACAATACATTCTTTCCTTTTTTAGAACGCCCACCTTTAGAGAAGTGATCACTTCAAGGGAATGACCTAAAGTATCTTTTCCTTATGTTCACTATATAAATGACCAAGGTGAGAGATAAAACCTCACTTAAAATCCTATGTTGAGAGTGCCAATTGGATGAGTTGATGTAAAATCCCTAGGTAAAATTGTTAGAGACATAAGTGTGCCAAGTTTCAAAATGTATAGGCATGAGTCACCTAAATTACAACTAAACACCTTAGGTTAGTATCCCACCCTATTGATTGAGATTATTATGTCAATTTCAGTGCAAGGGAGGGTACTCACCATATGTATTTCCTTCAGATAGAGATAAATTATTGTGTTGTATAAGCTAATTATGGCTTCCAAAAATAGGTTGAGCACTTCTTGAATTGGACCCCATTAGTTGTCCTTATCTAGAAAAGAAAATAATGTAAACACTCCTTAAGGTGTGAGAATTTGAGTTGAAGAAATACCAAGATGTGGGCTTGAATTTGTTGCAATAAAGATATTGACCTTAGGGCAAAATTTCTTGAAGTGTTTCCAATTGTGCTGAAACCTGTGAGAAATTTGGGCTTTGAGGAAACTTGGTCATACCCTAATTTGAGTAGTTTATCACAAAAAATTGTAAAACCATTATGTTTTTGTGTTTGATGTGGTTTCTTGACATATTTGATCACACAAAATGAATCAAAATTAGTCAAACTTTCAAATTAGATTAAATTGTCAAAATTCACCAAACATGCACTTGTCCTCATTGTTCATGTGCATTTGGTTCACTAGTCTTACACATGTAAACATTCTTCATCCACTTTTTCTTAACCAAAATTGTGCATTTCATTTTTGTTTACATGTATTTGTTGATGAAGAGTCCATCAGTTTGGTGAATAATAATCCAACAGAGGAAGGTACAACCTTGATGATTAGGAGAGTCTTATATCAGGAAGAACAAGAGAAGGAACTGATACATAGTAAGAATCTATTTAGAACTAGATGTTGTGTGTGTGAATTTTGTACCTAGCTGTAGACACAACACTTTAGTAAAACATTAGGGGTTAGCAAAAACTAAAATCTGCAATGAAATGGAAACTAAACTAACCAGGCGATTTATTGCCTTCTAGTAGATGTGAGTATGATACTCTCAGGTCAGACCGAGATCAGTGACAATGCAACACCTAAACGAAGGATTTGAATGCAAAAATATGAAAGACTATGAATGTAGATTAAACTATATTTTTAGATTTTCTATGCAATAATATGAGAAACTATATGAATCTAAGCTAATATGAATTGAAATTGATATGCAATTTTAATCTAAGAATGATATGAAGATGAAATCTATGATATAAAACTATGATATGAAACTATCCAAAGATTATGATCAACTATGAAAGATCTCACAAATCGCCTGTCACAAGTGCTTAATCCTTCAATCACCAATTCGCCAGAGTAATTGTGCAAATTTGAGTGTTGATAATTATGAAGAGCTAAGCCTTGGTTTTATAGAAATCCAAGGCTTTGAGGATGCAGGAGAAAAGCCATAAATCACTCTTGATAAACTCAAGTTGATTTTTGAGTTATCAAGAAATTAGAGATAATTAACTCACAAAAATCATGCAAAAGCAGTGTTTAACTCAAAATAGAGTTTTAGATAAAATTTCAACTCATTATCAGATGTTGAGTTTCAATTTTAAAATTGATTGTTAATTTCTAGTTGCCTGCTTTTCTGATTGTGCATGATTTATTTATAAATTAATAAAAAATAAAGTGATTTATTCTCAACTTAACTAATTTTTGAATTAAAACAATTGATTTATGGGTTAATCAATTATTAAATCAAATTTTATTCAAAAACTATATCATTAAATATTGACAATTGACTTTAATTAATTAAATAAGAATTTAATCAATTAGTCATGAGATTTTAGATTTATTGTCAAATTAAATAATACAATTTAGGAATAATTTAATTAAATCTAATTGAATAATTAAGTGGCAGTATTAAATCTAATTAATTAAATATTCAGAATATTCAATTAATCAAACTTTAGGATAAATAGGATTTATTGCCAAATAATAATTAAATTAAAGATAAATAGGATAAATAGGAATATTGTTAGGAATATTCCTCGATGAAGAATTAAGGATAGAATCAATTAGGATTTGATAATGTGTAGATGTGCCTTAGGTTAGGACTTTGATGTTGATTTCATTCGAATTAAAGATGTAGGAGGTTAATGAACCTATAGCCCATTTTTGGGGTATTACATTTTGCCCCTCTTTGAATCACTGTGCAAAGCGTAGTGGTTCAAAGAATAGTCTATGTAGGATAAAGATATATGAAATTGATTTGAAAGATGAACTAATTCTGAGATAGAAATCAATTGAAAGATTGGAAAAAGAGATACCGACCCAGGCCCAGAATGACCAAGAATTGAGATGATGCTAGCTATATCAACAACGAACCGGTGATTACGAAAAAGTGCCAAAATGCCTGATTCTGAACCTTATGATTATGAAGAAGTGAGTGACTGATTCCAAACCTTAATGTCGTTGTATGAATCATATTGGTATCACATCCTGAACCCATCGGTTACGAAGAACCAAGGAAATAACACTAATGAACCGATGGTTACAAAAAGCTAATATAGTTTACAAGATAGATTTAGGATACTAGATTGATATGAATCTTGATGAATTTGATATGCCCCAAGTGATGATAGATTTTTCCCAAGCGATGAGGTCTTTTGATGAATCAATAACTAGACATGGTTGTTGTCTTGATTACTAAGAGAAAGATTTGATTACATATTTAGATTTACAGACTGTGAATGATGTGCAATACCATGCCCCCTTTAGGATTAAAATTGAAATCTGACAAGAAAAGTTAGTGTTGAATGGTTTAGAAGCATGTTAAGTGATTTGAGAAGTGGTTGTACACATCCGAGAATGCATTTTGCATCATTTAGAGGTCCTAGAGACCAAGTTTGACTAGGTTAAACCATGAGTTGACCATGGTTGACCAAGTTGACATTTTGATAGTTTGATGTAAGATAATCAGTTAAGTTGAATTCTAGATTTCTATGATGATTGAAGGTCGATTATGCAAGCAGTAGATCATCATGGGTCCAAAAATTTTAAATCATGATTTTGACATAGTAAACGATCTCAGATTTTGACTTTGATCCCGAAAATGGGTTCATAACATCAAAATTAGCCAGGGGTGCAATTTTTGTGAAAAATAGAGCACTTTTGAAAATTAGGTCAAAAGCTATATAAAGGCCTGAAGGGCCATTTTCAATTCATTTTCACTGTTGACTTTTGAAAACCTTGTGGAGCCCTCTGAGCGAGAAAATGGCAAAAATGAAGGTACCTATGTCTTCTCACTATTTTGAGCGCAGCCAGAGGCATCAAAGACCTCGACAATATGGACATCCGGTAAGTGGACCTCTGTGCCTCACTAAAAAGTCAATTTTTCTTTGTTTATAGCATTTTTATCATATTTTTCATACGTTTTCAATTTTGAATTTTTGCATGCATAGAAACTCGTACGAGTATCCCTATGGGCTTGTACGACTTTGCAATTCTAGTTAGATTATCGTATCACTATCCCCCAAGACTCGTATGAGAGGGACCCAAGAGTCGTACGACATTTTGTCAGGTCCCTCATAACTTGTACAAGGAGATATACAGTGTCATATCATCATTTTTTTTGTCGTATGGTAACTTAGGAAAACTCATACGAGTTTCAATGCCAGTCTGCTTTATCATTTGAAAAATAGTGAGCCCAAAACTCATTTCTAGGTCAATTTTTTTAATTTTCTGATCTTTTAGCCTAATTATTGAGTCTTTGATCTACCTTCTGAAATAGTAAACTATTCAATTCTTGCATTTGTAGCCTGTATTTCAAACAAATTACTAATAGGGTTCCCTATTTCTGTGTTGTGCAGGTCACATATCATGATGTTCATGTGCGCATCTCACATCCAGCTACGTAGAGACTCTATGTTTCATTGCCTGATCCTATGAGAGTTCATCTTACTTCATGTGGATTTGAGTATCTGATTCATTTACCTAAGATTAGGGTAAATCATGGACTATTGATTGCTTTGATAGAGAGATTTCATTCTGAGACCCAGACTTTCCACTTGCTAGGGAGATCACTGTTACACCAGAGGATGTATATCGTATACTACACATTCCCTTCCATTCAGGTCAGCATCCAGAGTATGTGAGTTCGGGGAACTCTGGTTTACTAGCATTCAGACATCTTTTTGGAGATGATACACAGCTGAATGGTTCTATTTCCTGGGAGACCTTGGTGCAGTGCTATGGTAAGACCCATAGATTAGAGTGCATCCTTGTCGGGATGATAGGAGGTATTATTATGTCCGACCATCAGCAGAACGGTCTATTGATGGGCTGGGCCCCGATGGTGGCATGGTTGATGGCTACTCCTTCTGAGTTAGCTTGGGGTCAGTACATGCTTGCACATATGTTCTCTGAGATGCACGAGGTAGTGTATCAGGAGAGAAAGTCTTTTGCTACTGGTGCTTTAGTTCTATAGATTTGGGTGTGGGAGCATATCCCAATTTTGAGACCAGTGTGCCAGTCACAGTGACAGCCACAGGAGCCCGTTATTTATATTTATGCTGGATATGTTACATAGGTTCGCATGGGCCATGTAGAGTATTGGAGATGGTGACTTGATGACATGACATTTGTACGATGGAGGCCTTATGTAGATATTGAGCCTTGGCCTACTACATGAGAGCAGTTCAATTTCTTCTTCCAGAGTCGTGTGTTGATTGGATGATCATCCTTTGTACTTGAGCAATTTATTATTACCAAGGTGTGGTGACAGTATGGACAAGTGCAAGATGCACCTCAGGATTATGCCACTTACACTTGGATAGCCCATGAGCTTGGACTTAGATGAATCGCGAGGCTTTCTTACACCTTGTGTTCATAGGAGTATAGTGGTATTATCGGCAGCGACTGGGAGTATAGACCACAGGTCGTTGATGCTGGAGTGACAAATGGCTTTATATCATGGCTTGCAAATCACTTGATGTACAATTTCTTTGATCCCACAGAGTTGATACCTTCCATGGAGGAAGCTATGGATGTTACTAGAGCTCCGATGAGACAGGGCTCAAGACTCGCACAGGCTCTGATTTTGCACCCCACACCTCCGAGGATGAGAGAAATGGCTCCTCCCCAAAGACCAACATGATAGATGAGGCCCCCTCATCCCACTAGTTCTACAACAAATAGGCCTACAGGTTCACATAGATGAACTAGGGGAGAGGGTAGTACTTTAGGTAGTGTTGGTACTACCGAGGAGGTACTTGTAGCAGAGCAGTGTGTAGGTGGTGGTGATCCAGATCCATTACAGGGTGATACTTCTTTTGATTTAGGTGCTGAGGTGAGATGTCGTAAGGCACAGAGAGCCGAGACCACAGAGCAGCCATCTGCTAATACTGATATGCCAGTGGCAGATACTGATCCTAGTGTACCACTTACTCCACAAGAGGTTGTGAGGAGACTCAAATTATAGGTCAGGGACCTAAAGGTGTGTAGTGCTCACTGGGAGAAGAGGTTTCTTGAGGTAGATAGATAGCGTGCTAAGCTTTGTGGTGAGGTTCAAATATTACAGGTAGAGGTTATTCATAAAACCTCTCAGGCCACATATTATGTGTCTGTAATGAACCCTTTTTACCCCTAGACCGAAATTCCATCAGTTAGGCATAAATTAGGGAATCATCGAATAATTAACAACATATAACCATCACTATCATTAAAGTTAGAGGAAACTATTGAGTGATAAGCTAATGAACGTAGTCATATAGAAGATCTCTTCATATAGGGCACATGAATCTTTCTCCTTCCCTTACTATGATCATCATAAGATGGAAGACTTACAGTGCCAAAGGGCGCGTGAAACAGACTACAAGCGGCTCCTTTTAGGATATCCATCATGTGCCCGAAATTACTCTGCCTCTCCCTCCACAAAATCCCTATCCTAAGATATTGTAGTATGAGACGAGATATATCCCTATGTACTATAATTAGAGTAATCTAGATCATATTCCTAAATCATTATTATTTCCATATATATATATAAGATTCATATATCGGTATATATCATTTAAGATGCATATATCTATATATCCCTTGTAATGTTCTCAATTGGTAGTTTACTAGATTTGCCCTAGAATTCACAATTAAGATTGCAATCAGAAATATCAATTCCCAATGATTAGTATATGACACTTTTGAATTTAAATCCAATTATATTAAGAACAATCTCATATATATATATATATATATATATATATATATATATATATATATATATATATATATATATATATATATATATATATATATATATATATATATATATATATATATATATATATATATATATATATATATATATATATATATATATATATATATATATATATATATAGAAATATTAGATTAGATCCTTTAGAAATATATTATATTTATATTCCAAATAGATATCTTACATATATAGTTCATATTATTCTATGATAAAAATAAATATTTATATTCCATAATGATATTAGTACATAATTAATTATGACAAAGTTGAACCATATATTCTTGTCTTAACCAGTGAGAATACATATTAATTTGATATAATTTTCATTATTATAATTACTTATTAATTAATTAACATTAATATAATTCTCAGATATATATTAATTACATATATTTATTTTATAACCAATTATATATATAGAATTACTTATTTACTAACATATTTAAGTTACATTTGTTTAACTATCTAATATGAATTAATTTCATAATAATATTAGTACATTTCAAAATATAAATAAATATATCATTGATTAAATAAACAAAAATAAAGTTACATACCTTTTATAAGAGGGAAGATTCCTCTATTCTAATTTATTTGACAGAATGCCCTACTTTCCACGTGGGCTTACTCTTTTCCTTATTTCCTTAATCTTTTGCTGAATTATCTCTTATTTTACAAATGGAGATTCTTATTCCATTTTCTTTATATATCTTTTAGAATGCTCCGATTACTTCCTTATTTTTCTCCTTTATTTTCTCCTTCATTTTCTCCTATATTTTCTCCTATATTTTCTCCTTCAATTTCTCCTCTATTTTCTCCCAAGTTTTCCAAATTCCTTCTTAATATTTCTTCTTTTTTCCCTCCGTGATATAATGCCTTTTCCCACTCAATATATATATAAATATGAATAGTCACATCTTTTGAAATATAGTATTAGTATTAATAATTTACATTTGATTATTATAAAACTCTTTACGGGTGGTATTATTATTAATAGGCTTCTTTAATACTATTCATAGATTAATATTATATGTAGATTAGTATTATTAACTATTATATTGATTAAATTAATAGTTGATAATTCATTAATAATATTATTACTTAGATATTATCAATAAGGGAAATTAATATTATCTGAGTAATATTACTATATTCACAATATCATTATCTCAATAATATATTATTATATATTATATTAATATTTTAATAATATATTATTAATAGTATATTTACTATTATTACTTTATTAACATTTGAGTTATGATTATTTTCTTTAACTTATTATTTTATATTATAATATTTTACTTCTATGATCGTTATTTATTATTACTAGGTTCTATCCAATAAGGGGTCATGACAGTTCGCCCCTCTTGAATTTGCTTGTCCTCAAGCAATAAACATAATTATATTTATTTCACCCTTATAACCCAGATGCATCTTTTAATTCATATGTAACTTAATCATAATCTGATTTACCATTTAGATAAATTATCATCGATTGTTACTAGTATTGTCAACTTACCATAGTCAAGGACATGCTTTACAATATAAAAGTATATGAATTATATATTTCATATTTAAAACCACTAATTTGTAGATATTAATTATGTATATATTATACTAATTTAATTATAATTTAACATTTATAATTATTATATTATAAATTATTTGTTCATAGTGTACTATTACTTCAATAATATTTTAATAATAGATAATTAATATTATTACAATTATAATAATGACAATCTTTGTTTCTATTTATTCAACTATTATATTTTTTTATAAAATATTTCTTTTGTGATCTAATTAAATTATTTATTATCAAATTCCAGGATGGGGACATCACAGTCCTACCCTTCAAATACAAAATTATTGCTCTTGACAGACTTATAGATACTCAAGAAATATTCATGGAGTAAATTGTTTGGAGACATAACAATTATGAACTGAATGCATTAGTAAGGGATATACAATCTTTACGTAACCATGTTGCAAACACATTATACATGAATCAAATCTGTAAATATTATTAGCACTTAGAACATGAAGTATGAATCTATTCAAGCTAAGAGGCATATCATGAATTTACTGATTTCAAGAAGTATACATATAAATGCACACAATACATACATATTTAATTAAGTTGTGAAGCATACATGTAGCACAAGTAGGATATACATGAATACAATGAAGCACATAGAACATGAATTCACTCAAATCTTGAAGTACATATGTGAATACACAAAACACATAAAGCATACACTTAATTTTTATTTATTCATGAAGCATACACATAAATTATGCAATATACACATGAAGTAGAAACATAAATGGATTAAATCATAAAGTACACATATGGATACACGTAGCATAAAAAGTATGATATGTACATATAAATCATGCACAAAGATACATGAATACACATAAAGCATGAATGGAGTAAACATGTCAAACATAAGGAAATGAATACATGGTAAACATATAAAATATGAAGCAGTACACTCAAATACATACTAGACATGTAATGCATGGAGTAGTGCTCATATACATCATACACATAAAGCATACTTATACATAGAGAACATTCATGAAGCATACATATATCACTTAAAGTATTCAAAAACATTCACTTAATGCATGAGGTGGTATACATGGAAAATGAACACAAATTGGTCATGAAGCCATATAACATACACAATACAATACATATATGTCAGACACTCAAAGCATGAGGTATCACACCTAATTAAACACCAAGCATAAAAGACATGAAGCAGTGCATAAGTACATATCAACATACCATAGATAGAGATATAAATACACATCAAATATTTAAGACATGAAGAAATACATAAGTATATGTCAAACACGTAGGGAAGAAAGCACACAAACAATACACAAAACATACATGAGGAATGTGATCATGAGTTACTCCTACATGAAGATTGCAATAACAATGTATATATATGAAAATATGAGGATATGAGGCATACATGTGATTATATAAAGATACGCGGTAGACACATTGAAAACATGAAGCATACACACTGATGCATGAAGGATCATAGGGAAATTCATCTCTCTATCCCTCTAAGATCACCCCAAGTGGAAGAATTGCAGTGTCAAGGTCGCGTGGAACAGACTACAAGCAGTTCCCTGGAGGAATCTATCATGTGCCCGAAATTACCCCGCCTCTACCATCCACCACCTCCTCCATCAAGGTGCCTTATTGGAATGGAAGGATTAAAATTTGTATAAGCTTTACAAGCTATATTAGTTTGATCTTAACTATGGAGTAAGTGAACGGCATAATTTTTATCGAAGTAATCTTGTAGAACTCTTTCTTTCTCTCCGGCTAAGGACACCAAGAGTGGAAGTGTTACAGTGTCTTGGTCGCATGGAACAAACTACAAGCAGTTCCCTAGAGGAATCCGTCATGTGCTCAAAATTACCCCGCCTCTACCATCCACAACCTTCTTCATCGAGATGCCTTAGATGGAAGAAATGAGTTCGTCTTGATCTATACTGGATGTAATAGTTTAACATTAATATATCTCTTTCTTAATATTTTAAGTGCAATAGTTACTTGTTCCTCTTGTTCGTTATGCATTTGCATGAATTAAAATTTCCACAGGATGGCAGGATTATGCTCTGATACCACTTGTAAATGAACCCTTTTTACCCCTAGACTGAAATTCCATCAGTTAGGCATAAATTAGGGAATCATCGAATAATTAACAACATATAACCATCACTATCATTAAAGTTAGAGGAAACTATTGAGTGATAAGCTAATGAACGTAGTCATATAGAAGATCTCTTCATATAGGGCACATGAATCTTTCTCCTTCCCTTACTATGATCATCATAAGATGGAAGACTTACAGTGCCAAAGGGCGCGTGAAACAGACTACAAGCGGCTCCTTTTAGGATATCCGTCATGTGCCCGAAATTACTCCGCCTCTCCCTCCACAAACTCCCTATCCTAAGATATCGTAGTATGAGATGAGATATATCCCTATGTACTATAATTAGAGTAATCTAGATCATATTCCTAAATCATTATTATTTCCATATATATATAAGATTCATATATCGGTATATATCATTTAAGATTCATATATCTATATTATCCCTTGTAATGTTCTCAATTGGTAGTTTACTAGATTTGCCCTAGAATTCACAATTAAGATTGCAATCAGAAATATCAATTCCCAATGATTAGTATATGACACTTTTGCATTTAAATCCAATTATATTAAGAACAATCTCATATATATATATATATATATATATATATATATATATATATATATATATATATATATATATATATATATATAGAAATATTAGATTAGATCCTTTAGAAATATATTATATTTATATTCCAAATAGATATCTTACATATATAGTTCATATTATTCTATGATAAAAATAAATATTTATATTCCATAATGATATTAGTACATAATTAATTATGACAAAGTTGAACCATATATTCTTGTCTTAACCAGTGAGAATACATATTAATTTGATATAATTTTCATTATTATAATTACTTATTAATTAATTAACATTAATATAATTCTCAGATATATATTAATTACATATATTTATTTTATAACCAATTATATATATAGAATTACTTATTTACTAACATATTTAAGTTACATTTGTTTAACTATCTAATATGAATTAATTTCATAATAATATTAGTACATTTCAAAATATAAATAAATATATCATTGATTAAATAAACAAAAATAAAGTTACATACCTTTTATAAGAGGGAAGATTCCTCTATTCTAATTTATTTGACAGAATGCCCTACTTTCCACGTGGGCTTACTCTTTTCCTTATTTCCTTAATCTTTTGCTGAATTATCTCTTATTTTACAAATGGAGATTCTTATTCCATTTTCTTTATATATCTTTTAGAATGCTCCGATTACTTCCTTATTTTTCTCCTTTATTTTCTCCTTCATTTTCTCCTATATTTTCTCCTATATTTTCTCCTTCAATTTCTCCTCTATTTTCTCCCAAGTTTTCCAAATTCCTTCTTAATATTTCTTCTTTTTTCCCTCCGTGATATAATGTCTTTTCCCACTCAATATATATATAAATATGAATAGTCACATCTTTTGAAATATAGTATTAGTATTAATAATTTACATTTGATTATTATAAAACTCTTTACGGGTGGTATTATTATTAATAGGCTTCTTTAATACTATTCATAGATTAATATTATATGTAGATTAGTATTATTAACTATTATATTGATTAAATTAATAGTTGATAATTCATTAATAATATTATTACTTAGATATTATCAATAAGGGAAATTAATATTATCTGAGTAATATTACTATATTCACAATATCATTATCTCAATAATATATTATTATATATTATATTAATATTTTAATAATATATTATTAATAGTATATTTACTATTATTACTTTATTAACATTTGAGTTATGATTATTTTCTTTAACTTATTATTTTATATTATAATATTTTACTTCTATGATTGTTATTTATTATTACTAGGTTCTATCCAATAAGGGGTCATGACAGTGTCTGCATACTATACTATTGTCCAAGTTACACAAAGATTTCCTTCGTATTCTCAGTATGTGTTAGCATCAGAGGAAGCTAGGGCACCCAGAGAAGAGGCAGTGCCAGATGCACCACTGCCACCTCCACCAGATGGAGAGGATCAAGCCGATAGCTGATCTGTCTTCCTAGTCTGATATTTTTGATCTTTTATCTATAGATATATTGTTCTGACTCTGATAGCTCTCATGAGCTCATTCTTTTGTACACTGTGTTAGTAGTGCACCCCTGACTAGTTCGAGTTTTATGATATGAGATCAAGATTTTTGGTTGTGACTTCATGTGTACTTGTCATGTGTTTGATTTAAGATGATATCATGTGATGTAAATTCCATGAGTAGAGTAGAATGTATGTATGGATTTATGCAATGCAATGGTTTCTTTCAAATGTATGAATGTTAAGAAAATGTGATTGATTATGGAAAGTATATGTATGGAAATGTATGTAATGCAATAGATGGAATGAATGATTATGAATATGTAATGTAAGTGCAAATGCAACGATACACATAATATGTTTTGCAGGTATTGATGAAGACAAGTACTCAGTCTTATGCCAAAAAGGATGTTTAACCCAGGATTGTGACTACTCGCATTTCTGTGAGGAGACCTTCGTATGAGATTCAACTCCTCATTTTTAGTTTAAGTATAGTTTTTAGAAGAATTGTTGAAGATTTGCAAGCAATTTGTGAGATCATGCAAAGTGCAAAGTGTAAAATGACATGCAACCTAAGACCTAGGACCTAGTCACTGATCACGTGTCGGTCATTTTTCATCATTGATTTTTTAGGTAACCGGATAAATCAATACAATTCCCACTAGTTAGGAAACTATGAACATATAAATATTGATTTGTATGCTCAAGAATCAATACAATACCCATTGGCTAGACAACCATGGACATATGAATATTGATTTTATTTTCAGAATGTCAGATTAGATATAAGCACCAAGGCAAAAATGCCAGGATGACCTGAATATCATGTCCATTTTGATATAGCAATTTGTATAAGCATCAAAACATAAACGTTGTGATGACCAGAATATGCCTTGCATTCAAACACACGAAACACTCAAGAGATCATTCTAAATCCAATGTGAATTACCCGTAATGACCCTTTATCGTTCACATCCTTAGGCAAGATCGCGTTTCACAGTAGGAGAAAGAACTCACTCAAAAAGATAATAGTTAGATCAAACTTCTTTGAATTTTTCAAGTATCAATGGTCGAGGTATGCATGGCCATCCAATTCAAGATAGAGGCTCTTACAGACAGACCCATTTAAATCCACAATTTCCAAAGTTGTTAGATTTTCACATACAAGCAGAAAACAAAGAAAAGATTATGCCCCTAGTCATCAGTCTCTAAATCCTGTAAAGGACATCATCGAAGAGCTCAAAGGACACAATATGAAAAAATCTCAATGTGAATCAGTAAGCATACAAGGAGATAAAAGCATGTAAAAGCATAGATTGTTTTCAGTTTGATGTTTGATTGTGTTGTTGTAGATGCAAAATCCTTTCTGGAGATGAGACAGACTGACTAACTCAAATGAAGCTTTAAAGGACTTTGATTGGATATGATACATCTAAGATACATTGGAGGCCATAGGATATGACTTTGATTTCCCCCAAGTGTGAAACATTGATAGGATACATACACTTGAGCTTATTGGTGTATAGACCGACTTATTGAAAACAAAAAAGTGGGAACAAACTGGGAAATATGTACAAACTAAAGCAAGATTGAAAGTTGGGAAAGACCAAGATTGCATTGATAGATGGAGTGTTTTGAAACAAGTGGCACCCATTTGCCGGGTTTTCACCATCTTGGTAGAGATTCTATTTTTGCTACCAAGACACCTATTTCTAGGTTTTCACCAAGGCACTTTTTCTTTTTCTCATTTTTTTGGATTTTTCCTTTTTCCAATTTTTTTGTACTTTTGATATTTTTTTTACTTTTTTTTGTGAATCACCAAGGCGCCCATTGCTAGGTTTTCACCAAGATGTTCATTTTTTAAATACTTTTTCCAATTTTTAAGATTTTTTCAAGACATTTTACCATAGACTAAATGCCTTAGGCGTAGAATTTCTTCAGATAGAGAATGTTGATTGGTTCTTAGAGCTGTTCTCCTTTAGTCATTGAGAGTCAATAGGCACCAGAGCCAAAAGTAGCAGTAATAACAAAGGGACCCAACCAGTTGGGTTCAAACTTCCCCTTGCGCTCCCTATGTGATTGATTTTTAGGATTCTCTCTCAAGACTAGATCACCAACCTGGAATTCTCTATGCCTGACTTTCTTGTTGTAACCTCTAGACATTCTCTTCTGATGTACTCTAAGATGATCATATGCTACTTGTCCGCACTCATCAAGTAGTTCAAGTTCTTGCAACCTAGACACTCTGTAGTCATCATCAGTTACTAGACTGTGCATTCTGATTCTTAGTGATGAGATTTCAACCTCAATAGGTAGTACCGCTTTAGACCCATAAACTAAAGTGAATGGAGTAGCCCTAGTGGGTGTTCTAATACTTGTTTTGTAGGCCTAGAGAGCTGGATTGATCATGAGATGCCAGTCTCTTCCTATTTTATTAACTATTCGGTGCAAGATTTTCAATAGATTCTTGTTTGAAGCCTCTGCTTGTCCACTCCCTTGAGGATAGTAGATAGATGACCAATGTTGTGTAATTTTGAATTTGGCACATAGATCATCCAAGTCTTTGTTCTTAAATTCTCCATCATTATCTGTGACTATAGAATGTGGAATACCATACCGGCATATGATGTAGTTCAAGATGAACATAGAGATTTTCTTTCTAGTTGCTTGTGTTAAAGGGACGGCTTCTACCCAGTTCATGAAATAATCTGTAGCTATAATAATGTGGGTGTGCCCATTAGAAGAATGAGGATGTATGGATCATATAAGATCAAATGCCCATTGATGAAAAGGCCATTAAGTAGTGAAGGGAATTACATCTCTCCCTGGAGCATGAATTATGTTGCCATGCACTTGGCACTTTTGATAGTTCTTAGTACACTTGATAGACTCTTTCTCCATTTCTGGCCAATAGTACCTAGCCCTAATAATTTTTTGGGCTAGTGTTAAACCGTTCAAGTGTGACCCACAAATACCATTATGGACTTCCTCTAACGCACGTTGAGACTCTTCCCACTCTAAACATCTAAGTAGCATACCATCTAGACCACGTTTGTATAGATCATGACCAATAATGACATATCAAGAGGCATTACAAATAAGGTATCTCTTTTCATGATGGTTAAAGATATCAGGAATGATTTGGTCTTTGAGATAGGAGAATAGGTTTTTATATCTAGATGAATCATGACCTACAATAGTGCAGATCATACGAGTATCAGGGAGTCATATGCAAGATAATATAGTGCTTCCACTAGGAACTTGTAGCGTAGCTCATGTTCAAGCTACTGTAATAAAGTAGATAATGTTGCCATTGCATCAGCAACCTTATTCTCTATTCTAGGTATTTGCTCAAATGTGATAGATATGAAATATTTCTTTAGATCATCTACCATTCTCTTGTATGGAATGAGCTTTTCATCCTTTTTTTGGTACACATCATTGACTTGATGAATTATGAGTTGTGAGTCTCCATGACTGTGTAATTTTGTTACCCTCCACTCAATTGCTACTTTCATTCCACTCAAAAGGGCTTCATATTCAGCAATATTGTTTGTACAAGGAAATTTAATTCTGAATGCCTTAGGAATGGAGTATCCTTGAGGAGTGATAAACAAGATACCTGCTCCAGATCCATTCTATGTATAGGAGCCATCAAAGAATAATTGCCATTCTCTAGAAGAAAGATTCATGATAGAGGAATCCAAGAATTCTATTTACATTGGTGTGTCATCAAACAAAGGTGCATCTGCTAATTGATCAACAATAACTTGGCCTTTAATAGCTTTTCTTTCAACATATTCATTGTAAAATTCACTTAAGAGCATGACCCATTTGGCTAGTCTACCTGTGAGGGCAACTTTTCTTAGTAGGTACTTTAGTGAATCTATCTTAGCTATTAAATGTGTTGTATGAGCCAACATAAAATGTCTTAGTTTTTGTGATGCAAAGATCACAGCTAGACAAGCCTTTTCAATCATAGAATAGTTCTTTTCATATGCCACCAATGTCCTACTAATATAGTATATAGCTCTTTCCTTCTTGTTCTCATCATGTTGTGCAAGCAATGCCCCCAGTGATGTATCTGTAGCAGAGACATATAAGATCAAAGGCTTCCCTTGAATGGGAGGCATTAAGATAGGAGGATTTGATAGATATTTCTTGATATGATTAAAATTATTTTCACATTCCTCGCTCCATGCAAAGGTCACATCTTTATGTAATGTCTTTGTAAAAGGTTGTGATATGTCCGCTAGCTGAGATATGAAGTGTCTGATAGATTGAACTCTCCCTTGAAATGTTCTCATTTGACTGATGTTCTTAGGGGGTTGCATCTCCATGATAGCTTTAACTATTGTTGGATCAACTTCAATTCCTTTCTTTGAAACAATGTAGCCTAAAAGCTTTCCAGAAGTGACACCAAAAGCACACTTCTTAGGGTTTATTCTATGACTAAACTTCTCCATTCTATCTAGTATCTTGCTCAAGTCATTTAGATGTTCAGATCTTGTCATAGATTTTTCCAAAGTATCATCAACATAATCATCCATAGTTCGATGCATCATGTCATGAAAAATAGATTTCATAGCTCTTTGATATGTAGCACTAGCATTCTTAAGCCCAAATGGCATGAAATTCCAAGAGAAGGTACCCCACATACATGTGAAAGCAGTTTTCTCTTGATCCTCTGAAACAATTTTGATTTGATTATATCCAGAAAAACCATCCATTAAAGAATACATCTCGAAGCCCGCAGTCATGTCCACTATCATATCAATGTTGGGTAGTGGAAAATCATCCTTAGGGCATGCTTTGTTTACATCTCTGAAATTTGTGCATACTCTTATTGATTTGTTTGGTTTTTAAATAGGTACAATATTAAAGATCCATTTAGCATAATCAATAACATGAATGAATCCGACTTTTAGTAGTTTCTCTAATTCAGCTTTTACCAAGAGTGCAACATGTGGATGCATGTTTCTCAATTTTTGTTTAACAGGTTTGATGTTTGGAGCTATAGATAAATGGTGCATTATAAGATCAGGATCCAACCCTAGCATATCTGAATATTTCCATGCAAAGTTGATCTTCTTTTCTGTTAAGAATGTGGTAAATTTTTTCTTTTCTTCTTCTGATAAGGATTGTGCTACATGGATCAACTGTGGTTCCTCTATTGTTCCCAAATTGATATATTGAGTGGGCTCAATTAGAACTAGAGATCTATCCTACAAATGACTCATAAGGACATCAAATATCTCATCCTTAGGTGCCTCAAAGAGGTTTTCACCTTCAGATACATCTTTTATTTTTACTTTTGTAGGTTCTGAGACTGCCACAAAGTGGTTTTCACCCTCATAACTCCTTTTCTTTTTATTTTTATTCTTATTTTTCTGACTAAGATACTTGATGTCCAACTCCGTCATGCTAACACTCGGTTCACTGATGGAAGTCCTCATAGGTTCAACTGCATTGAGGTAGTAAGCAATGGCATAGTCATTGGGAAAGGTATAAATACCTTGGCTCAGATTTGTAGAGGTTTGGTCAAGAAGGTCAGGATGTTGGATAGTCAAAGTTGTGAAAGATTGGGAAATAGTGTTTACGGATATGGATTTTTCATCATTGGTCCTAACCCAATGCTCGAGTTAAAAGGTGATATTAAAACTTAAGACATTCAATTCGTGAATAGGCTCAATGTCATTGTGGGAGTCCACTTCAGCCATCGGTGGATCAAACTCGTTATGTTCATCATTTCACTCTAGACTTACATTGGGTTTAGGTGCATATTGGTGAATAACGTCAACATGTTTCTCTATGATAAGCTCATCTTCTTCTGGAATAGCTCCCCATTCATAGTCATTTGACTCCTCATCTATGCCTCTAGGAAATCTAAGAACCTGAGTAAAGTCAAGATGAATACCCCAAGAAGGGTTTCCCTCATATTTAGATTTGAATTCGTACTCATGGGAATCTGTCTCAGAATAACTACCACCTTCCTCTTTGTCTATTTGATTATCTTCGAGATTAGCTGGTTCTTGTGTTGCAACTATCTCTTTCTCTATAGTAGGTTCTTGTGTTTCTACTAAATTAATTCTTTTTCTTGGATCATCTTCAGCTTGAGGGAGGTCTTTTATTTCTTTAGGAAAATGCTCATAAGGAATGAGATCTTCAGTGGTGTCTGAATCATCACTATCAGATTGTTCTATCATTTCTTCCTTTAGTTGATTTGATGTGGATGGCTCAATCTGTTCTAAGACATGTGGTGAGTTCTTGCTAAGACAAAAAGGCTTCTTCTTATATCCTTGACCTATTGTATTCTTGTTCGCTCATCCACGATGATCAAGAGGTGACTGAAGACCCTTACCCTGTAGTCCTAGAGGTCCTTTTCTAGTATATCCCATTTTAGTGATCAATTTATCTCTTGGGCCATATGACTTAGAAGGGATATTTGGTATTTTACCATCACACTTTTGAACAACTTGAGATTTAGGTTCATCTTTGTAGAGCCATGCAAGCACAGCTTCATCTTCTTCAAACTCTTGTTTAGATACTTGTTCTGTAACAAAATTTCCCTTATATGCCTTGAGAGGTTCTTTGGACTCAATTTGATTTAGATGTAACCTTCTATTTAGAAGAAAATGAAAGATTGAAAGGCACCTTAGGGACATTTAATAAATCTGGTATTTGTCCTTGTAGATGTGCCTAAGCTTGTGATCGAGTAACTGCATTAGCTGATTGATTTTCTCTATCTTTTCTCACAATTATGATGACATTGCAATGCTCAGATAGGCATGGTTCAACCATATTGATAACATCATTGTTTCCAGAGTAGGCATAATTGACTTTAGCACCCATATTAGGCTGAGAAGAAGAATCTTCCTTACCATGTTTAGGAAATGGTTCCGTGAATGTTGTATGATCATTATTTCTCTTATGATTATCAATCATGATTTCTCCATTATCAATTTTGTCTTGTATGATGTGCTTCAAGCAAACGCAGTTATTAGTCTTATGACCCTTATTGCGATGGAATTCATAGAAATCATTCTCTCTCCACCATTTCAATTTTGGGTCAAGATCAAAGACCTTTATCTCAGGCAAGTAGATGATTTTGTTTGCCAATAGAGTTTTCATGGCAGATTCCAAGGATTCTCCAAGAGGAGTGAATTTGTGATTAGGATATGTAGCCCAAGGTTTGTAATCAGATGACTTTTTGTTGGGCTCTGTTGCTTTAGCTTCAAAAGCTTTGATGGCTTGGGTGCCAACAATGAGATTGAAAGTGGGTGCCTTGGATGGGGCACGAATAGCATCAACAATGTCATCTGTGGCAATGGCTTTATTCTTGTTCCAATTTTTGTTCTTGTCTTTAGAACTAGATCCAGATTCATACTTGTCCTTTTGAAGTGTGATCTCTCCCTTTTTCACAAGTACTTTCTCAATTTTGATGGCATTATCTACCATCTTATCAAAAGATGTATGATTTTGCATTTGTAAAGGGTAGTTGATTTTTGGAACAAAATTGTTGATGAAGATTTTCAGCTTCTCAGTTTCTAGAATGGGTCTAGCATATAGAGAAATTTTTTTCCTCCATCTCTTGAGAAATGTCAAGAATGGTTCACCTGGATATTGTTTCAGATTGCAAATGTTGATCATGGTGACCGGATGTTGAATATTGTAGGAGTATTGTTGATAGAATAGTTTGATTAACTCCTCAAAAGTCTTGATAGTAGGAGGCATTCTAGAGAACCAATGAATGACTGCTCCTCCCAGAGATCAAGGGAAAAGATGCATTAAGTAAGTTGGTTCGGGCATAAACTTCATAGATTGAGTACAGAATTATCTGACATGATCTTGAGGATCAGAGTTTCCATCATACTTATCATATTTAGACATCTCCACTCTCTTAGGGAATGGCGGCATGTACAATTCTTTATCAAATGGAAAAGGACATAGAGCTTCCATGGAGAACTCCTTAGGTTCTTTTTCTTTCTTAAGTTTGTTAAGTTTGACTTGCATGGCATGCATCTGTTTCATCATAGCCATGATAGGAGTTTCTTCCTCATGTGTAATGATATCTTCAACATTAAATTTTGGAGGGAGTTTAGCTCCTTGATGAGCTAACTCTGAAAGTATGCTTCTCTATCTTCCTTCAAGAAATGTTTCATCATTCGTTTGAAGTTATCATCATTTTGATATTGGAAAATTTCAGAAGGTGTAGGTTCTTGATCCATACCGTGTTGAGAGTGATATCCTTGAGATCCATGATGTGTCCCTCCATGAGACATGTTAGGATTTTTAGGACTCCCTACATTAGATTGAGGTGGATTTTGTTAATTACCTCCGTGAGTTGATGGAGGGGGTATGTAACCAGTTTTCAATAAAAAATTACCAAGACCGTCGTCTTCATAAAGACAAGAATTGTAGAGTTTCTCAAGAGTTGGACCTATGTGAGTAGACAAAGTTATGGTGTTAAGTGCTTCTCTGGATTTCTTATGTGACGAAGCTCTAGTTTCCACCATTAACCTTGGGTGAAGCAAGAAAGCAAGGTGAAGACAACTAAAGAATGACTTGATTCAAGAAGATCGAATGACACAACATTGTCAAGATTGAAGTGATTAAATATTATATCAGACGTAAATGAAGGATACTATGCCACAGTAGTGTGGGTAGACGCCCAATAGATGGCAGGCACGAGCTCCCAACACTTAGCCATTTTAGCAAGAAGACTGAATTTGAAGATAATTTTGACAAGGTTTTGACACAAGATGAAAAAGACTCAAATTGATAAATCAAGAGGCAAAATTAGACTCAAAGGCTCACTTGAGGAAAATGAATGAATTTTTTCTAGTTTCTTCCAAAACTCGTATGACAGTTGCAAAAATCGCATGACAGTTGATAGCAGGATTTGGACTTTTTGTTTCTTACTGGTGGCAAAACTTGTACGACACTATACAAGCTGTCATACAACAATATAGGGGTTCTAAAATGACAATTGCAAAAACTCGTACGACAGTCTGACCTTGTGGGATGACTTTTGACTCCAAAAAGGAATTTTACTTCAGATTTTGCAAATTTTAGGTTTTCAGTTTCAGATTGTTTGCAAATTTTTCTGTCCAGGTTTGAAGATTATTCTTGGATTGTTCATTTTCAATAACCAAATAGATAAACAAGCACACAAAACAACAAGCAAGTGATTCCAAGCATGTCTAAAAATAATGAATAGGGGACAAAGAAACCCTGGGCATGAACAATCAAGTGACTGAATGTGCTAATCCCTAGGAGTGCTAATTGTGTATGTTCCAAAAAAAAATTCAATAATGCACATATTCCTAGAAAAATGAAAATTTACCCTCACTAGGGTTTGTAGTAATGGTCTAACTCTACAACTTTTGTGATCTCAAGAGGGTGAACTCCAATTCAGGTGCACCAGGGTTTTGACACAGTCCAAGAAATTAATCAATCAGGAGCTGCTAGGGAGATTTGACATCCCAACAAGAGACCACACCTATGAAGATTTCCTCCACAAGGACATTTATATAGCAGTTGTTGCTACCACGGAAAAAATGGCTATTACTGCTTGAGATTCTATCCACGTGGTTGACCCAATTAAGGCAATGTCCACTACGGTTAACCCTCTCTAAAGGTGACTCACAAAAGATACCACATGGAGACTGGTTCCATATTCAAGGATCTGAGTTTCTGATACTACCCAAAAAGGGAGTAGAGCATAGTCCTCTAGCCTTTTTACTTTTAACCAAAATAAAGCAGATAGATTAATCTTACACGCTAAGACCAAGATTATCTCACAAAGATCTATGACATCAACCATTTATGATATATCAACCTCTCCAGAGAGAGAATGTATCAATCAAAAGTTGAAGACACACGAATCTAGTAGAATGTGAGACTCTCTCAGTAACCTCCCTACCTACAAGGGGATCCTTTGTCAAGAAGAGCCTCACATGCATGAACAAGTGGAAGAAGCCCATTCTCTTGAGATCATCCATAAATAGTGTTCATAGGGCCTATTTACTATGTGTAACAGATATGCAGAAAGCAAATATATGTTTATTTTATAGCCCAAAATGAAGTATGTGATATAAAAGCAAGAAAAGTCACACAAGCTTGACATGTGAGAGTTCATTTTAATCCAAATCAAAATGTTATCAACTTGAGAAGAATACCTGAATTCCTCACAATGCGCTTAGTAGATTTTTACCTATTTTAGCAATTTAGTTGTGCTTTTTCCAATCAGATTCAACAAATATTAATAAAAAATAGAAGATTTCAATTGTTAGGGTTAGCTGTTAGTCCAAATCTAAAAATCAAATCTAAAAAATTGCCAAAAATCTTGAAATGACAACTAAATCCTAGAGTCAAAACTCGTACGACAATGGGTTACCTCCAAGATGACAGTCTGGAAACTCGTAAGACAGTGGGTATCTTCTCATACGACAATCGAGCTTCCAAATGATAGTGTGCAGCTTCTGATATGAGCCTTGATAAGATCAACTATCGTACGACAGTGGGTACCTCCTGGTATGACTTTCTGACAAAAGTCGTACGAAAAATGTACGGATGAAAAATAAAAGATCAAAGTTTTAACCAGAAAATGATAAGAAATTGATAGAAATTGAATGGAAACCTGTTTCAGGGCCCCACAGTGGGCGCCAGAAATGTGTGTGTGAATTTTGTACCTAGCTGTAGACACAACACTTTAGTAAAACATTAGAGGTTACCAAAAACCAAAATCTACAATGAAATGGAAACTAAACTAACCAGGTGATTTACTGCCTTCTAGTAGATGCGAGTATGATACTCTCAGGTCAAACTGAGATCAGTGATAATGCAACACCTAAATGAAAGATTTGAATGCAAAAATATGAAAGACTATGAATGCAGATTAAACTATATTTTTGGATTTTTTATGCAATAATATGAGAAACTGTATGAATCTAAGCTAATATGAATTGAAATTGATATGCAATTTTAATCTAAGAATGATATGAAGATGAAATCTATGATATGAAACTATGCAAAGATTATGATCAACTATGAAAGATCTCACAAATCGCCTATCGCAAGTGCTTAATCCTTCAATCACCAATTTGGCAGAGTAATTGTGCAAATTTGAGTGTTGATAATTATGAAGAGCTGAGCCTTGGTTTTATAGAAATCCAGGGCTTTGAGGATGCAGGAGAAAAACCATAAATCACTCTTGATAAACTTGGATTGGTTTTTGAGTTATCAGGAAATTAGAGATAATTAACTCACAAAAATCATACAAAAGTAGTGTTTAACTCAAAATAGAGTTTTAGATAAAATTAGTCATGAGATTTTAGATTTATTGTCAAATTAAATAATACAATTTAGGAATAATTTAATTTAATCTAATTGAATAATTAAGTGGCACTATTAAATCTAATTAATTAAATATTTAGAATATTCAATTAATCAAACTTTAGGATAAATAGGATTTATCACCAAATAATAATTAAATTAAAGATAATTAGGATAAATAAGAATATTGCTAAGAATATTCTCTGATGCATTAATAAAGATAGAATTAATTAGGATTCGATAATGTGTAGATGTGCCTCAGGTTAGGACTTTGATGTCAATTTCATTCGAATTGAAGATGTAGGAGGTTAATGAACCTATAGCCCATTTTTGGGGTATTACAGATGTAAGGTTCAAGACAGGGTGTGTAATGTTGTCATAGGTAGTGGAAGCTTTGGTAATCTTGCTTTGGAGGAGCTTGTTGACAAGTTAAAGTTTCATAGGTTGAAGCGCCCTAAACCCTATCAAATTATATGGATACAAGATGAGTACAAGGTACTAGTAAGTGAACAATGCTTAGTTAAATTCAAAATTAGGAAGTATTATGATGAGATTTTGTGTGATATTATGTCTATAGATGTGTGTCATCTCTTTTTGGGTAGGACATGATAATATGATAGGAAATCTATGCATGATGGTAGAAGGAATGTTTACACTATTATTACTAATGGGGTAAAACAAAATTTGTTGCCCTTAGAGAAACCTCTTAGAGGTCGAGTGTGTACTAGTGCAAGAATTTGTCTAGTGGATGCCAGGAATTTTTGGGATGGCATGAAACATCATAATGTGTATTTTTCATTGATACCTAAGGAGTCTAAGGAGAAGGTATTGGAAGGAGAACATCCTGAGGGAGTCCCTAAATTATTGAATGAATATTTTGGTATCATATCAGATAATGTTCTTGATGGATTACCACCAGTGAGAAGTATCAGCCATTGCATGGACCTAATACTGGGGGCCAGTCTGCCTAATAAAGTAGCTTATAGAATGACACTGATAGAAAATGAGGAACTCAATAGGCAAGTGAAAGATATGTTGCAGAGAAGATTGATCAGAGAAAGCTTGAGTCCATATGCGATACCAGTAGTGTTAACACCTAAGAAGGATAATCAATGGAGGATGTGTACCGATTCCAAAGCTATCAATCAGATTACCATCAAATACCAATTTCTCTTGCCAATGATGGATACCTTGATGGATTGCTTGAGTGGAGCCAAGTACTTCACCAATATAGATTTAAAAAGTGGCTATCATCAGATTAGGATTAAGAAGGTGTGAGTGGAAAATTGCATTCAAAATAGATGAATGTTTGTATGAGTAGTTGGTGATGCCTTTCAGATTGTCTAATGCACCAAGTACTTTCATGTGATTGATGAATGAAGTCTTGAAGAAATTATTGGGTAAGTATGTCATTTTTTACTTGGATGATATCTTGGTTTTCAGTAAAAGAAAAGATGAACACTTGTTGCATGTTAGGAAAGTATTGCAGAGGTTGATGGAAGAAAAGTTGTTGATAAACATCAAGAAGTGTACTTTCATGAAGGACGAGTTGGTATACTTGGGATTTGTAATCTATGTTGAAGGATTGAAGATGGACCTTGAAAAAAGTGAAATCCATCCTTGAGTGACCTAAACTGGTGATAGTGAGTGAGGTGAGATCATTCCATGGGTTAGCCAGTTTTTACCAGAAGTTTATAAGGAAATTTAGTTCAATCTGTGGACCGATAACTAAAACCATGAGAGGTGATAGGAAACGCAATCAGAGTGGTCTTGATTCAAGAAGTGAAACTTGTTGCTTGCTTCACTGAGAAGTTGAATGATGCTAAGAAAAGGTATTTATTTTATGATCAGAAGTTTTATGCTATATGGTAAAAGCACAATAATATGTCACCCTTTTATAAAGGAAAATGCTAACAAAATCAAAGTTGTTCAACTTCAATAGTATAAAAATGGCATTTATGTTTAGAATTTGAAGATGATGTAAACTGATTAAATGTGTTAAAATGGATGAATTTTATGATTAATATTTTTAATAATTTTTTTGAATGAGAATTGATATGTCTTTTTAATTTTTAAAGACAATTTTTCAGTTGTTGAAAAATGCTGAAAATTAGTGGTCTAGTTCCCACCCAAAAAAATATGTAAATAAACATTTTTTCCCCTAATTTCAAAATATGTTATAGATGAAATATATAGCTAGTGCATGAAGAAATAAAAATTGGTTTGTGACCTATATTTTATCCTTTATAAAAATTCAAATTCCAACTCAACTGAAATCTATTATTTTCATCTCCTGCCATATTTTTCATAACAAATCTATCCCAATAAAAAAAAGAAATATATATTCTTGAAGAGGACTCTCTCCTCTAGTGCACCGTATATTTTTCAAAAAAAATTAATATGATTTACTATTTTTTTATTTCTCTGAATCAACATCTCCTTGGCTGTTAAAATACCTACTTGCAATATTTTTTAATTACAAAGACTATGTCTAATTAAAACACTATAAAATCTATATGAGGATATTCTTGACTCTGATCTCTAAAAAATGGTATATTTTTTTAAAATATAATTAAAAATATTAGGAGTTATTGAAATGTCACTTTTTTGAAATAATTTTATTTCTATGGGAATTAGACCCAAAGTGGTATAAAACATGCATTTAATAGACATTTCCAATTGGAAAAGTTAAATCACTTATCTAACTTAGCTAGAATGAATCTAGGTAGACCATATGTTTGACTGAAATTAATTTTTAGTTAGAAATACTAAAATTTAGCTGTGTTGATAAGTTAGCCAAAAAGATGACATATTATTATGTGTTTACCCTATAATTCAAGCATTGAAGAAATGGAGGCATTATTTGTTACCTAGGGAGTTTGTCCTATATACTGATCATCAAGCATTCAAGTATTTGAGCAACCAAGGTAACTTGAACCAGAGACATTTGAGATGGGTTGAATTTATACAGAGATACACATTTGTGTTGAAACATGAGAGTGGTGTGGCAAATAAAGTTTCTGATGCCTTGAGTAGGAGAAGGAATGTGTTGACTGAAATGAAGATTCCAATTTTGATTAATTGAAGAAATTGTATGAGGGTGATGCAGATTTCAGTGAACCGTGGAAATATTGTAAGGATCCTATTGTTGCTGAAAAGAGTACATGGTTGGATTACTGCATGCAGGATGAGATGTTATTCAAGGGTAATCAGTTGTGTATACCAAGAAGTTCCATGAGGGTCAATCTGATTAAGGAGAAACATAGTGGCAGTTTGGTAGGATATTTTGGCATTAATAAGATAATAGCCTTGGTTGGTGAGAACTATTTTTGGCTAAAAAATCAAAAGGATGTGAGGAATTATGTTCAGAGTTGTAAGGTATGTCAAGATTCCAAAAGAAGTAGTCATAATGTGGGGTTTTTTACACCTTTAACAGTACCGATTAGACCTTGTGAGGATATTAGCATGGATTGTTTGTCAGGTTTACCTAGAACACAGAGAGGTTATGATTCTATATTTGTGGTTGTGGACATATTTTCCAAGATGACACATTTTATTCCTTGTAGGAAGACAACTGATGCAGTTCATGTGGTTAGCTTATTTTTGAAGGTCATTGTGAGATTACATGAGTTACCTAAGAGCATTGTTTTAGACAAGGACAAAAAGTTTGTTGGATATTTTTTGAGGACAATTTGGAAGAAGATGAAGATGGATTTGAAGTTAAATTATACTTTTCATCTACAAATAGATGGACAACCAAAGGAAGTCAACATGATTTTGGGAAATTTTCTAAGGTGTTTAGTTGGAGATAAGCCTCAAAATTGGGATTTAGTTTTACCTTAGGTAGAGTTTTCTTATAATAACTCAGTGAATAGGAGCATAGTGAAGACACAATTTGAAGTAGTTATTAGGTTTAATCCTAAAGGGATAGAAGAGTTGAGGGACATCAGTCTTGATGTTAGGAGGAGTGTTGAAGGAGAATATTTTGTTGAGGTTATGAAATCAGTACATGAGGAGGTGAGACATAACTTGGAGGAAATGAATCAAGACTATAAGAGAAGAGATGATATGAAGAGGAGACATAAGGAATTTCAAGTGGGAGATGAAGTTATGGTATACTTGCAGAAGGGTAGATTTCCTATTGGTACTTATAATGAGTTGAAAATGAAGAAATTTGATCCTTGTAAGATCTTGAGGAGGTTTGGTCCGGGGAAGGCATATGAAGTGGAGTTACCTGATGGCATGGATATATCACCCATATTAAATGTTACAGACTTATATGAATATCATGAATCAAAAGGAGATACTGTTGATGAGTTGGATGTTGTACAGGAGTATCCTAAGAAGCAAAGAGATCAGATAGAATAGATTTTAGATAGCAGAGTTGGTAAGAGTACACGAAGCAAGTGGTATATAGAGTTTCTTGTTAAATGGAAGGACATACTAGTTGAAGATTCATCATGGTTTTCTCAGGCTGAGGTTGACCACTTTTGTTTTCCTTTATCCTAAGAAAAGTGAGGGACTCACTTTTCAAGTACCTCAGGTGTCTGATCAGGAGCATCTTAGGATCTAAGAAATCTTGCATCATCCAAAAATATATTTAGTTCTTGTTGATCAGTCATGGGTTTTGATTGTGGTCAATTTGTACTTGTTATTTTGAGTTTTGGTTTATATTGTGTGTTTTTGGATTTATTCCAAGCCTTATCCTATGATCACACCTCATTTGGAGTCACTACGCAGGAGTTCTTGAAGATTCTTTCCTAACTGTATTGTTCTTCATTTTTCCAGTCAATCAGGGTGTTCACCAATCGAATATCCAATCTACCAGTTGGAAATCCTAGTTGTGATGTGTCAATGCATTATAATGTTTGAGGTTGACTTACTTATGTGATCACATCTCTTAGTTTATTCATTGGGGGGTTGTTCCTAGGGTTTTGGGATCCGACCTAATTATTGTATTAAAAAAAATTTGTTCTTGGAAAATGTGATCTATTATGGGTTGGTCGATGGTTGTAATAGATATATAAGCTTATATACTTATTCCTAAGGGATAAGTTAGACTTCATAAGATTATTGGGCCTTAGTTTGGCTAGGGTTAGCAAGGAATTTATGATCATAATTAGGCATGTATGCTTAGCATGTAAGAATGCATGTTGTAGATCAGTTGTAAGTGATTTTATGATAATAATAATTGAAGGTTGATTGATTCATTTCTTTGGTGTCTTGGCTATTGTTTTCGTTGTGTTGTTTATACTGCAAGGTTGGACTGATATTTTGTGGATTTCTCCATCCTTGACTGCACCATAACAAGACATTGATATAAACAATGTGACATGGAGTATGACATAAAAGAAGAATTAGAAAATCCATGTCAAATCATCATGACAGATTGTGTTTTATTTTTATATTACAGATATGATTAAATCACATTGAAATGGTTATTAACATTAGCATAATCATTGATAGGAGAGGTAAAAAACACATCAAGATCTTCATTCAAAGCATGTTATGATCAAACACAAATCATAGTACTAGGAAAGTATAAGTATACAAATCATTTATAAACACAAAGAATATCATGTTACATAAGTGAGCATCAACAATACTAGGCTGCATAAGAAATAAGAGTGATAATCACACATAGGTTAATGGAGATCTATTACAACACCATATATTTTATAGAGAACCTACAAAAAAACATATTGCAAGTAAGTGAAAGGAACCAAGTCATAGTGTGCAAATAGAAGTGACAGAACGTTAAAAATATGCACGGTATTGCTATATAGATCACATAGCACTTCAAGCTATAGCTCAAAAGACAAAGCAATAACATATATGAAGATATTACAAAGAATCGATTATACTATTATTACATGAAGGTCAAAAAATTGAATATAAATATTAGAATATATGTTACATCATCAAAGTCAACATGAACATAAAATAGTGCTCTAAATACAATTTGGACCAATAGTGAAGCATGGAGTCAAATTTTCTCTGATACTATACTACACGAAGCCATTCAAGTGACAAGGTTAAAGAGACCAGTTTTGTTTAATTCTTATCATTATGTGCTAATTTTTAGTTATTCCATTATTACATATCATATTAGAACTTTTTTCAAACCCTCAAATACTTCTAAATGACCATGTCATTTTGTATGAGAGACAAACCCTTTAAAATAATTACAATTTGCAAGAGATTAATATGAGCAAAACTCAAGATCATGCAACAAATCTTTAGGGAAATTGCAAATCCAAGAAGATAATGTTATTAGTAAGAGACACTACATTGAATGAATTGTATGTTGTCATAGATGCAACTACACATTATTCTCTTGTCCACTTGATCATTTTTGGATTTATCGAAAGTCAAAATGGAAAATTGATTAATTATGGAAGAACATGAAGAGTATACAGGGATTGGTAAAAGGATCGGTACAAAAAGATGCAAGAAATTTTTGAAGGCACAATTAGGAGAAGATTTGTCAAGTAATATCCTACTTATATCTATGATCATGCCTATTTATATTTTGATTTGCATAAGTTATGAAGATATGAGTATCGAGTTGACAATGATGCATAAGGAGCAGTGATAGTTACTTGTTGGATCGATTAATGATCCTAATAGATTGATGATCTATTTGGTTTGATAACTCTTTTTGGTAGATTTGACATCATAGATGTTATCTATATTTCGGTCAAGGTTAGCATGAAGATTTGATCATTGTTTTGATTGAAGTTCAAAAAGTTTCATTTATGTTCTTGGAGATGACAAGTTAACTTATTTTGTTTTGATATTGGGTATATAAGCCCGAGTTTTTGTGATGATTTTGCGATGTGGAGATAAGAGGATATTCTACGAAAGTAGAGATGATGTATTGATATTCATAAAATTTAGAGAACCTAATTGCAAAGGCTACATTAATAGATATTTGTTGTACCTGAATGGAACTGTATAGGCATAGTTGATGCTACTTCTCAATTCATCATTTTGGATTGTAGTCTAAATATTTTTGTATGGCAGTGAACCTCTATATGTATTGTAATATGAGAAGTGAGCTCTACGCAGTGGGCCTGAATGCAAGGTACATTCCATTTTGTACTATTGCTCCTAACTTAGTCTTTATTATTCCTACAAACATAATTGTGGGTTCCATCCCCACTATGTATTTTCCCTTAATCGGGTTTCCATGCAAAAATCATGGTGTCATGAGTTTATATATGTTTTCTTTATGAGTTTTTTGTTCACTTTTGATGCAAGGGAGGATGGCAGGGGCCAAATGATGGCATGCCCTAACTTGATCCACCTTGCTCAACAACACACAGAATCACAAACACACAAGAGCGAGAGGGAGAATGTGGGTGCTTTCATTAATTATCTTCAAAAAGATTTATATATGCTAGGTTGTAAGGCCTTCCCAATTACGGCCAGATATTACAATTAATTACAAAAGTCCTCAAACATGCGAGGATCTACAAATAATCTCCAATCTTCTAATTTCTATCTTCTATCAAAATTGACTCCTAAACTCTAACCAAACAACTACATTTATACAAGAGACTACCAAACTGATTTGGCCTTCAAATCCATATTCAACAGAAGGAATGGTCAGATTTGGTACCACACGCTTCCTAATGATGGATACCAACATTAAATCTACAACCCAAATTAAATGCATAAGTCAGCCTCAATAGAAACTCAAAAGAAACCTATCAGTAAGAAAAGCCAACCGAGCGCTAGAGAGATAACTGACCAACACCGGCAAACAAAGGAAACTGAGAAACACTGAACCAACTCAGTCAAACTAGGAACCGAGCACCACAGACAAACTCAAATATGTTTTTGGTGACATAGGATTGCCAAGGACCCAAGATGCTCCTGCATCAGACACCTGGGGTTATTTGAAATGATTCTCTGAATCATTAAGCAAGTATGGTCCGAGCTGCATCCAACTCAGACTGTGAAATCCAAGAACTATCTTCAATCAGTCTATTCTTCCACTTTACCAGATATTCCATATACCATTTTTCTCTTGTACTTCTGCCAATTCTTTTCTCCAAAATATACTCAACTTCTTCATTCTACTTCTTAGGATACTTTGTTAGTACTGCCATGTCTTCTCTAGGTTCATGAAACTCATACAAATTAGCAATGTTGAATATAGGTGAAATATCCATGTCCTTGGGTAACTCAACTTCATATGCATTTCCACTGTCAAATTTTCTCAAAATTTTACAAGGTCCAAACTTCTTCATCTTGAGCTTCCCATATGTTCCAACAAGAAATCTACCTTTTCTCAAATAAACCATCACTTCATCACCAACATCAAAAGTCTTATGTCTCCTTGATCTATCAGCTCTGTCTTTGTATTTTTGGTTACTCCTTTCTAGCTTAAGTTTCACATCTTCATGCAATGTCTTCATGTACTCAGCAAATTTCACTCCTTCAGCACTTCTCTTTCTTTCATCATCAATGTCTCTCAAATCTGATATAACTCTCAGTTGTATGCCATTCACAATCTCAAATGGTGTTTTTCCAGTACTCCTATTCACTGAATTATTGTATGCAAACTCTGCTTGTGCCAACACTGAATCCCAATTACTTGGTGTGTTTCTAACTAAACATCTCAAAAGATTACCCAGACTTCTGTTCACAACTTATGTCTGTCCATCAGTTTTTGGGTGAAATGTAGAGCTATATTTCAACTCAGTGCCCACCTTTCTCCAAAGAGTCTTCCAAAAGTATCCAACAAACTTATTGTCTCGGCCAGAGATAATACTCCTCGGTAATCCATGCAATCTGGAAATTTCCTTAAAGAAAAGATCTTCTACATGTATTGCATCTAATGTCTTTTTGCATGGTATAAAATTTTCCATTTTAGAAAATCTATCCACAACAACAAATATAGAATCATTACCTCTTACTATCTTCGATAAGCCAAGAACAAAATCCATACTGATGTCAATCCAAGGATTATCAGGAACAACAATCAGTGTATACAATCCAGTATTCTGACTTACTCCTTTTGCAACTTGACAAACTCCACAACTTTTCACAAATTGCTGAACATCTTTATACAACTGTGGCCAAAAGTATGTCTCCTTAAGCAAATTCAATGTCTTATCAACACCAAAATGTCCAGCCAAACCACTACTATGTTTTTCCTTTATCAAATTAGTTCTCATTGGTCCTCTCGGTATACACAACTAAATACCTTTAAACAACATACCTGCTTGCATAAAATATTCATCCCATTTAGTACTCAGTTGATCTTGAATAGGTGCTCTGCACTTCCTCCACGGCTCAAAAAATTTAGGATCAAACTCATCAAAATCTCTCATATCATCAAAGCCTAAAATTCCAATTTTTATCTCAGTCATCAAAATTCTCCTTCTACTCAATGCATCGACAACTTGGTTAGTGACTCCACTCTTATGCTTTATCAAAAATGTATAACTCTGCAAATACTCAACCCATTTCATATGTCTCTAATTCAACTTATTCTAACTACCCAAATAATGTAAAGCTTTATGATCAGTATACAACACAAATTCACTCAGTATCAAATAATGTCTCCATTTCTTCAGTGCTTGAACAATAGTATAAAATTCTTGATCATACATAGAATATTTTCTTCTAGCATCATTCAACTTTTCACTAAAGAAAGCAATAGGTTTACCTTCTTGACTCAACATAGCTCCAATTGCACTTCCACTTGCATCACATTCCACTTGAAAAACCTTACTAAAATTAGGCAATGCCAAAATAGGCAATTCATCAACCTTCTGCTTCAGAGTATCAAAACTTTTATCAGCTCCATGTGTCCACTTGAATTCTCTTTTGTCTCCTCTCATAGTCTTAGTCATAGCATTACAAATTGAATTGAAATTCCTTATGAACTTTTAGTAAAAACTTGTCAATCCATGAAATGATCTTACCTCACTAGCATTCATAGGTGTAGGCCAATTTAAAATAGCTTCAACCTTTTCAGGATCCATTTTCAATCCATTAGCTGAAATCACAAATCCCATATACACAATCTCCTCTTTCATGAATGAACACTTTTTCAGATTTATCAACAACTTTTATTCTTTCAATCTCTGCAAAACTTGTCTAACATGCAACACATGTTCTTCTCTGGTCTTACTAAATATCATAATATCATCAAGATATACAATCACAAACTTACCTAAGAATTTCTTCAAAACTTCATTCATCAACCTCATAAAAGTACTCGGTGCATTAGTTAAACCAAAAGGCATAACCAACCACTCATACAAACCTTCTTTTGTCTTGAAAGCAATTTTTCATTCATCACCTTCTCTAATTGTGATCTGATGATACCCAATTTTCAAATTAATTTTGGTAAAATATTTCACTCCAGTCAAACTATCCATTATATCATCCATTCTCGGTATAGGAAACCTATACTTCACTGTTATCTTGTTGATTGCTCTGGAATCAGTACATATTCTCCATTCTCCATTCTTTCTAGGTGCCAATATAGCAGGTACTTCACAAGGAATCAAACTTTCTCTGATCAAACCTTTCTCTAGCAACTCTTGAATCTCTCAGTTTAATTCATGATTCCTGGTAGGTGTCAACCGATGAGGTGCCTTATTCAATAAACTAGCTCTAGGAATGAGATCCATACAATGACCAATGCTTATTTTCAATGGCAAACCATTAGGTACATTATCATAAATGATTTCATTGTACTCGGTGAGTAACTTATCAATCTCCTCAGGAACACTATCCTCTATTTTCTTACTCAGTTTGTTAGGAATCATAGCAAAACACACATCATTTCTCTTTAAATCCTTAACAAAATTTCTTCCTTCCATCAAGAAAACTTTCACAGATGTGAAATTTGACAGATGTACAAACATTACTAATAGGTTCTTCCATCAAAGGTAACAAGATTTGTCTCTTTCCATCAACCAAAATAGTATACTTATGCAATCTCTCATCATATATAGCATGTCTATCATATTGCCAAGGTCTACCCAACAAAATATGACAACAATCCATAGGCATGATATCACACAATACCTTATCATAGTACTTTCCAATTTTCAAATTCACATAACATTGTTCACTTACCAAGAGTGTATGCTCATCCTTGATCCATGAAATTTGATAGGGCTTCAAATGTTCCAACCTTTTCAATTGCAATTTTGTGACCATTTCCTCAGATGCCAGATTCTCCAAGCTACCACTGTCAATGATTACCTTCCAAACTTTGTTAGAAACTCTACATCTGGTCTTAAACAAACTTTTCCTTACCGAATCTTCTATTTTACTTTCATTCCACAGTGTTCTCCTTACCATCAAGTTATGTTCCTTCTCAGGTCAGATCGCAATTGCAGGTCAGATCACAATCTGCCACCCCACAACAATTCAACTAGGGCTTCGCAAGAAGGAGCCTTCAAATCTAGATTCACAAACCTAGATCCAGATCTCACCTCGCTCTAATACCACCTGATGCAAGGGAGGATGGTAGGGGCCAAATGATGGCACACCCTAACCTGATCCACCTTGCTCAACAACACGTGAAAGCACAAACACACAAGAGTGAGAGGGAGAATGCAGGTGATTTCATTAATTATCTTCAAATAGATTCATACATGCCAGGTTGTAAGGCCTTCCTGGTTACGGCCAAATATTACAATGAATTAAAGAAGTCCTTAAACTTGTGAGGATCTACAAATAATCTCCAATCTTCTAATTTCTATCTTCTATCAAAACTGACTCCTAAACTCTAACCAAACAACTACATTTATACAAGAGGCTACCGAACTGAGTCGGCCATTAGATCCACAATCAATGGAAGGAATGGTCAGATCCGGGACCACACGCTTCCTAATGATGGATACCAATATTAAATCTGTGACCCAAATTAAATGCATCAGTCAGCCTCAACATAAACTCAAAAGAAACCCGTCGGTAAGCAAAGTCAACCGAGTGCCAGACAAGCATCACCGAGTGCTAGACAAGCATCACTGAGTGCCAGGGAAATTACCGAGCACCAGAGAGATAACCGACCAACATCGGCGAACAAAGGAAACGAAGAAATACTGAACTAACTCGGTCAAAGGAGGAACCGAGCACCACAAAAAAAATCAAATATGTTTTTGGTGACACAAGATTTCCAAGGACTCGAGATGCTCCTGCATCAACTTTTTACTATATTCAGTCTATGGTTAAAGAATTAGATCGGTAGAGATAGAAATTTTAGAAAAATGATTCACCCCCTCGCCTTCTCAATGATGCTCAATAACAATAATTGGTATTAAAGCCTTATTCATTAGAGGATGTCTAGTAGCTTGAGGAAGGTCCTGATGGGTGATTCAATGGTTCTAGCAGTATTCAGAAGCAACTCTTGATTGCACTTGAGGATGTTCACAAATCAAATGTTGAAAATATTAAACTAAAGGAAAAAATCAAAGAGGCTGAAAGCTTTATAGAAAGTATGAATGATCAACTGAATAAATCCAGAGAAAACTTGAAATATCTTGTTGAGAAGTTGAAGTTAAAAGGAAGTACTAATGATTCATCAGGCATGAAAAAGAACTATGATCAATGTGAGTACCTTTTGAAATAAAAAGATACCCTAAAACATGAGATGGAAGCCATGTTGATAAAAATGACTAAAGATATTGAGGAAAAGAAAGGGAATCAAGAACATCTTGAAAAATCTTTAAAACACAAATCATATGAATGCCACAAATTGAATTGTTAGATTGGACAAATACAGCTAGATCTTGATGAAGCCAAACATAATGAGGAAGATCTTGAAAGAGTTAATGAAATTATTAGGAGTGAACTTGATACAACTAATGAATTCAAAGAAAAATTAAAATCTTGTTTATGTGAGGCCTACCCACCCTATCATAGTTAGCACTAATTTCCAGTTCAAACTCTTTAGTTACTATTTTGATTTGAGATATTTTAGACTTATTGAAAAAATATTATTATAAATCATATGTTGTGTTAATTAGTACCTTGATTGGGTTGAATAGTATGATTAGTTGATGCTTAATGAATAGATGATCCAGATACACCTATGTTTATGATTTAATGATGTAGTATGATGGATATATTAGATATTTTATAATGTAGATTGATTGTAAATAAAATTTATGCTCATGGATTAGATGCAAATATTGTTTAAATTCTAGTAAATCATTGATGCAAATGCGAGTGAGTGTGTGTTTGAATTACATTATATATCTTTCTATGTTATGTGTTGAATTATGTTACAAATGAATTATCAAAAGGAAAGTGCTATGATGTGTGTTTGATTATATCGTTTACAATTATGTCATTGGTGATTTCTTGGACCTACTGATGTGTGCAATGAGTGTGCAAGAAGATTGACCATGGTTCTAAATGCGGGGAACAAAGAGTGAATCTATGTTTAAAATAGTAAAGCCAAGGTTTTGACTAGTGAAGAGACATGAACCTCATTGTCATGTATTTTATTCATGAAAGTGTTGTTAAATGTTCGTATTTAATTTTATAATTTGATTTATGTTAGTCATGCTATTTGTGAATGGGTTGTAATTTATGGTGTGTCACTTGACACATGGGTGTATCAGGTGTTGGCATGACTAACCCCTTTTAACCATGATAAGTATGACACCAACTAGAGGGTTAACTTGTAGATTCTCCGTGCTTTCCTATGGTTTAGGAAGTTTCTAGATGGGTCAAGGTTGGATAAACTCATAGGTTAACTTCAAATGAGCTTTTGGAGGGTCTAGGAAGCTTCTAGAGGGTGGTTAGGGTACTAAGGGTTGGGGCTTATATTTTGATCATTAGATGGCCCAAGACTCATAAGTGCACCTTCAAAAATAGCCCCAAAGTCAAGATCTGAGTTGTAGAGTTTGGAGAATTTAGGCAAGCCATCTTCTCAAATCCATTTAATCTTAAAACCTCATTTATGAGGGGAGGAAGATATTTTGAGAAGTGGGGTTAAGGGTACTCCATTTATTGTTGCAATTAGTGGTTGAGTTAGGAAGCCTATTAGAGGAAGTTTGAGAGACATTTTGGTTGTTCACCCACTCTCTACTCTTAGAGACTTGTTAGTATTAGAAGACTTCTTGGAGGAAAAAGCTTAGGATAAGGGATAAAGCTCTCCTCAAGTTCTCATTTACCTTAAGCTTGGAAGTACGTTGGCATTCATGCTCTTTCCATTTTTAGATGCAAACTTATGTGGAAAGATTGATATGCTCTCATGGAAGCTTATGGTTATGTTGTTTTCTTCTTATGTGTTTATTTTAAGTATTAAGTTTTATTGTCATGTTAAGCGAGTTTTCAAGGTGTACACCCTTGGGAGGGCTGAGTAACCTTGAGGGGTGAAGGGGTTAGTGACAACACTTGTAGTGATGGTGCAGGGGCACCTAGAGAATAGGGCCCTCACCATTTCTTGCAATTTTGTTGTGTGGTGCTCTTAATGAGCTTTGTATATACAATAAGGGTCTGAGGACCAGTTAGAGTGTTTGGCAATGTTAGTTGGGGGTTTAGAAGTCCTAAGAGTCTTTAGATAGACCTTGAGGTTAGTAAAGTACTCCTTGTTATGAAGTCGGCCTACTGGAAGGACAGGAGTTAAAATTAGAGATTTTTCAAAATTTTAGTAAGGAAAAATAAGTTTCCTATTCCTAGAAGTCATCTAGGAAGGGTCTCTAGTCTTAGAAACCTAGGAGTTATCCAATTTGGCAAAAAGATGTAAAAGTTGTAAAAGTTGCAAAGTGCAACTTTGCAACTTTACAAATGTTGCTCGACAACATTTTATGTTCCATTCCTAAAATGGTGCATTAGACTCAATGACCGATGGAACCTCTAGCTATGATTGGAAAAGACCTAAGAAGCCAAATATAAGCTTACCAAACCCTAATATTTCCATAGTGGTGTGTGTCAGCGGACAGTATGTTGTAAAAAGAAATATATGTGTGAAAACTTAACAGAGAATTAATGGAAGCTTATTTGAGTTGATTGTGTCACTATAATATTTTGGCATTGTTCTTTGGTGTTTATAGAGTAATTTGTATCTATTAGATTAGGTTGTGTGAGTGTTTTATTCCTTGCATTGTAAATATCTTTGTTTGTGCCAGTCCACTGTCCTGAACCAGGCAGTTGGTCTTGTGAGGAATGTAACTCACTATCCCACTGTAGACTCCGTACAGCCTTTTGGGGATAGTGATATGGTTCAATATACTTTGTGATTGCAGGAGGAGGGCCCTTCAAAAGCTATGGAGGCATTTCTAAACTCTTTCCCTAGGTGAGCCTGAGCAAGCCCGGTTAGGGAAGAGTGTTGATTGTAGAGGTTATAACTTGCAAGGTTGTGAAGATCCAGAGGAATGGAGATATGGAGTGGAAAGGGGATTGAGTAAGCCCACTTTGGTGTGAATAAAGATCTCTCATCAATCCAAGAAGACACCTAGAAAAGCTAAGGATCACTCAAGCCAAAACAAGGCCTAGAAACCCTCACAAACCCTCATTTTGTGTCAGGGCTCTGTACGGCCGTTTGGAGACCCAAAACCTCAAAAATCCTTGAACCCTAGTTGAAAGAATAGGAGTCTGTGAAGGAAGTTTGGTGGGGTTAGTGACAAGAAATGGATTTATTTCCTTGTTTCTCGGAGCAGGAGGGCTAATAGGGGCACTTTCCTTGTAGCCTTGTTTTGACAGAGAACCTTAAAATCGGTAAGGAGAAACATTGCATGAGGTCATTTTAAGCATTGAAAACAATGAAATGGAAGGTTTTTTATCACCTCCATAACCTTGTAAGGACCTAGGAGAGTTATGAGAAGTTAGACCTTAGTGAAGGCTAAGGAACCTAGAGTATTCCTCATCCAAGAAGAGTACCTAGAAGTGGGAAGCATGGAGTTTTGCACCAAATAGGAGTGTGGGGTTTGGGATCAGGGGATCATAGATTGAAGAAGGTCCTATAGATCCATTTGGTAGACTTGGAAGTCACCTTAGGTCTTAGTGGTAGACAAGAAGTCTGAACTAGTGATTAGTTCATCCCCTCTCCCTATCAAGTATAATCAGAGCCTTATAAAGGTGTGGGAAAAGCAATTGAAAAGAAAGGTGAATGTTCTCACCTACTAAATCCAGTGGATCAAGCAAGATGGTGACCAATGCAGAATTGGCCAAGAAAGTTGAAGAGCAAGAGGAAGACAACAAGTTTTTGAGAGAAAGACTAGTACAACTAGAACAGTTGTTAGGTGATGTCCAAGACAAGGCAAATAGAGTCAAGGACAAGATGGAGTAGAAGGAAGAGCAAGAAGCCAAAGAGAAGGATATTGAGTTAGAGGAAGAAGCCCCAACACCAGACCCTACTATACCGGAGGAGCCTTTCTTGAAGGCACTAAAGGCAATGAACAACAAAGCTTTGGAAGGCATTCCCTTGTTCAGTGGCAAGATGGATCCAGATCTTATCATGGATTGGATTGATGGAATGGAGAACCATTTTGAATGTGATGTTGTCTCTAATGCTCAAAAGGTCAAAGTAGAAAATTCAAGGTTAAGAGGCTTTGCCTTAACTTGGTGGAAGTTTGTCCAAATAGAAAGAGAGAAGGAAGGGAAGAGCCCCATAGTTACTTGGAAAGGAATGGTGATTAAAATCAGGCAGGCTTATATTCCTGATGATTATGAGATACAGTTGCATAGAAGAAGGTAGAAACTTAGACAAAAGGAGATGGATGTACACTCCTATACTTAAGAATTTCAAAAACTATGCTTAAGGTCCAAGGTGGTGGAAGATGAAAGCATTAGGTTGGCAAGATACTTGAATGGTCTTAAGTGGTCCATCCAAGAAGATATGAGCCTTGTCACTCCTAAAACAGTTCATCAATGCTACCAAATTGCTTTGAAGGTGGAAGAGAATGGAAAGAGGAAGCAGGACCAGACCTCAAAGAATAGAGGAAGGGGCAGAGATGGTAGAGGACATAGGGGAAGCTATGGAGGTAGAAACAATGATAGTAGACCTCAAGGTGAGTCCAAGCTAACTGAACAAAGTGGAGAGACCAGCCAAAGGCGTGGTTCAAGAAGAGGTAGAGGATTTGGAGGAAGAGGTAGATCACCAAGAGGAAGAGGACCATCTTATTTTGTCGGCATGAAGTGTTACCATTGTCAGCAATTGGGGCATCCTGCCTATAGGTGTCTTGAAAAGGGATCATCTTCACAAGGTGAAAAGAAAGTGGCATATGTACATGAAGATACTTCAAGTGTGAAGTTTCCTGATATTCAATTGGATTCAGAGAGTGGTGAGAATTTGATGATAAAGAGGGTCCTAATCAAAGAACCAGTCAAGGAGGAGCCCAAACAAAGAAGGTCACTTTTCAAGGTAAGGTGCAAGATAATGGGAAAAGTCTGCAAAGTTATCATAGACTCAGGGTCTACTGATAACATTATCTCAGAGGAGGCCATTACTAAGCTCAAGATTCCTAAAATACCTCATAGCACTCCTTATAAGGTCACATGGTTAAATAAAGGGCAGCATGTCTTGGTTAATGAGTAAGCATGGATTGAGTTCACCATAGGAGGGTAGAAAGACAAGCTCTTATGTGATGTTTTGCCAATGGATGACTGCCACCTATTACTAGGTAGGCCATGGCAGTTTGATAGAAAGGCCATGCACAATGGTGAGCTCAACTCATACACTTTTATGAAGGATGGAGTGAGCTACAAAATTCAATCATTACTTGAACAAGACAGCCAAGGAAGTGGACCTAATGTATTGATGTTGAAGGGGAAAGAGTTCGTGAAGACTCTTGAGAAAGAAGGAGTGGGTTATGCTATTGTAGTGAAACCCAAGGAGGACATAAAGACCAAGAAAGAGGGCATACCTCATGAAGTGCAGAAAATTTTGAAGGAGTTCAAGGGCATTATATCAAATGGAGTACCTGCAACCTTGCCACCTAAGAGAGCAATCAGCCATCAAATAGATTTGATTTTAGGGGCATCATTGCCAAACAAGGGACCTTACAAGCTAACTCTTGAACAAAATAGGGAAGTTGCAAAGTAAGTACAAGAATTGATGGATCAAGGGCTAATAAGAAAGAGCATCAGCCCATGTGTTGTTCCTACCATTTTGGCACCCAAAAAAGGAGGAACATGGAGATTGAGTACAGAATCCAAAGCCATTAACAAGATCACAATCCGGTATAGGTTTCCCATACCTAGGATTGAAGATCTAATGGATTGCCTAGGAGGGGCTAGGTATTACACAAAGATAGACCTTAAAAGTGGCTATCATCAAAAAATAATAAAAGAGGGAGATGAGTGGAAAACAGCTTTCAAGACCACTAAAGGACTCTATGAATGGCTAGTCATGCCATTTGGCCTCTCCAATGCTCCAAGCACATTCATGAGGCTCATGAATGAGGTGTTGAAATACTTCATAGGTAAGTTTGTGGTAGTCTATTTAGATGACATATTAATTTTCAGCGTGAGTAAAGAGGAGCATTTAAAGCATCTCAAGATTGTGTTGTCTAAATTGAAAGAGGAACACCTAACCATCAATCTAGAAAAGTGTGACTTTATGAAGCAGGAACTAGTCTATTTAGGCTTTGTTATATATCAAGGAGATCTAAATATGGATGACATTAAAGTTGCAGCAATATTAAGTTGGCCAACTCTTAAGAATTCCAATGAAGTGAGGAGTTTCCATGGCCTAGCTCAGTACTATAGGAAGTTCATCAGGAACTTCAGTGGAATATGTGCTCCAATGATGGATACCATCAAGGGTGGATTGAAAACTAAATTTGTGTGGACACCTGCAGCAAATAAGGGATTTGAGACATTAAAGAAAGAGGTAGCTACTAAGTCTATTCTAAGGTTGTCAACCTTTGATGAACCCTTTGTCATTGAATGTGATGCTAGTAACATAGTAGTAGGAGGAGTTTTGAGTCAAAGCAATAGACCAGTGGCTTTCTTTAGTGAGAAGCTAAATACAGCAAAGAAAAAGTACTCTTCCTATGATGTAGAACTTTATGCACTTGTTCAATCCCTTAGAAAGTGGAGGCATTATCTTTTGCCCAAGGAGTTTGTAGTGTTCACTGATAATCAAGCTTTAAGCTTTCTCAACTCCCAAGACAAGTTGAGAAGAGAGTTGGTCCATTTCCCATATTGGCCAAGTATGGACAGAATGCTTACAAAGTTGGTCTACCAGATGATCTAGCTATCTCTCCCATCTTCAATGTTGCAGACTTGGTTAGGTACAAAGGACCTTGTACTGAGGTAGATCAGAATGTGGAGGAAGCTAAGAAGGAAGTTCAAGTAGCAGCTCTGCCTCCCACAACAAAGCTAAGAGTAGAGAAGATATTGGACTCTCGGGTGCATACAAAGACCAGGCATGGAATCTATAAGGAACACCTTATCAAGTGGTAGGGTAAACCAGATTTAGAAGCAACTTGGGTCCCTAAGAATTGGTTTAACCTTCAGGGAATAGATCTCCACCTATTGTCTCCAGCAGGGACTTAGCTTCTTTGGTGGGGAGTATGGTGTAGGGGCACCTAGAGAACAGGGCCATCACCCTTTCTTGCAATTTTGTTATGTGGTGCTCTTAATGAGTTTTGTATAAATAATAAGGGTCTGAGGACCAGTTAGAGTGTTTGGCAATGTTAGTTGGGGGTTTAGAAGTCCTAAGAGTCTTTACATAGACCTTGAGGTTAGTAAAGTACTCCTTGTTATGAAGTCCTATTGGAAGGAAAGGTGTTAAAATTAGAGATTTTTCAAGATGTTAGTAAGGAAAAATAGGTTTCCTATTCCTAGAAGTCATCTAGGAAGTGTCTCTAGTCTTAGAAAGCTAAGAGTTAGCCAATTTGGCAAAAAGATGTAAAAGTTGTAAAAGTTGCAAAGTGCAACTTTGCAACTTTACAAATATTGCTCGACAACATTTTATGTTCCATTCCTAAAATGGTGGATTAGACTCAATGACCGAAGGAAACCCTAACTATGATTGGAAAAGACCTAAGAAGCCAAATATAAGCTTACCAAACCCTAATATTGCCATACTGGTGTGTGTCAGTGTACGGACAGTGTGCTGTAAAAAGAAATATGTGTGTGAAAACTTAACAGAGAATTAATGGAAGCTTATTTGAGTTGATTGTGTCACTGTAATCTTTTGGCATTGTTCTTTGGTGTTTATAGAGTAATTTTTATCTATTAGATTAGGTTGTGTGAGTGTTTGATTTCTTGCATTGTAAATATCTTTCTTTGTGCCAGTCCACTGTCTTGAACCAGGTAGTTGGTCTTGCGAGCAATGTAACTCACTATCCCACCATAGACTCGGTACGGCCTTTTGAGGATAGTGAGTGGGTTCAATTTACTTTGTGACTGCATGAGGAGGTCCCTTCAAAATCTATGGAGGCATTTCTAAACTCTTTCCCTACACGAGCCTGAGCAAGCCCGGTTAGGGAAGAGTGTTGATTGCAGAGGTTATAACTTGTAGGGTTGTGAAGATCCAAAGGAATGGAGATATGGAGTGGAAAGGGGATTGAGTAAGCCCACTTTTGTGTGAAGAAAGAGCTCTCATCAATCCAAGAAGACACCTAGACAAGCTAAGGAGCAATCAAGCCAAAATAAGGCCTAGAAACCCTCACAAACCCTCATTTTGTGTCAGGGCTCTGTACGGCCGTTTGGAGACCCAAAACCTCAAAAATCCTTGAGGCCTAGTTAAAAGAATAGGAGTCTCTGAAGGAAGTTTGGTGGGGTTAGTGACAAGAAATGGAGTTATTTCCTTGTTTCTCAGAGCAGGAGGGCTAATAGGGGCACTTTCCTTGTAGCCCTGTTTTGACAGAGAACCTTAAAATCGATAAGGAGAAACATTACATGAGGTCATTTTAAGCATTGAAAACAATGAAATGGAAGGTTTTTTATCACCTCCATAACCCTGTAAGGACCTAGGAGAGTTATGAGAAGTTAGACCTTAGTGAAGGCTAATGAACCTAGAGTATTCCTCATCCAAGAAGAGTACCTAGAAGTGGGAAGCATGGAGTTTTGCACCAGATAGGAGAGTGGGGTTTGGGATCAGGGGATCACAGATTGAAGAAGGTCCTATAGATCCATTTGGTAGACTTGGAAGTCACCTTAGGTCTCAGTGGTAGACAAGAAGCCTAAACTAGTGATTAGTTCATCCCCTCTCCCTATCAAGTGAAGAGTCTCCCATGTGTGCGAGGGGTAGACATGGATGTTATGGGATCCATGATGCGAAGTTTATTTTATGTTTTGAGCCATGGGTGACATATGTTCTTGTGGAAAGGACTATGTTTTAAGCCCATGTGTGTCAATTGTTGTGAAAATAAATATGTTTTGAGTCATGGGTGGCATATTTTCTTTTGGAAAGGACTATGTTTTAAGCCCATGTGGGCAGCCCATTTGTGCCAATTATTACTTGTGAAAATAAATATGTTTTGAGCCATGGGTGGTATATATTCTTGTGGAAAGGACTATGTTTTAAGCCCATGTGGGCAGCCCATGTGTGTCAATTGTTACTTGTGAAAATAAATATGTTTTGATCCATGGGTGGAATTTGTTATTGTTGAAAGGACTATGTTTTGAGTCCATGTGGGTAACTCATGTGTGTCATTTGTTACTTATGATAAGGAAAATATTTTGAGCCATGTGTGGCATGGATTCTTGTTATAATCTCGGTTATCTCCTCTTGGTTTTTTAGTCCACTTTCACCCCATGTTAAATGGTTTTCTTTAAGACCTATGTATATGCCTTGTTATAGGAGTTTTTGTGTGTGTTCTTGTTTTGTAAAGTTTTCTACAAGTTTGCTTGTTTGTGCCTATTCATACTTTGTTCCCCTAGCTCGGGGGTGACCTTGTAAAGGTCTAGGTTAGGAGGTGAGCCTCCATGGTCAACCTAAATGTTTCTTGCAAGTTCTTTTTCTTGATTCCTATGGAAGGCTTTGGATGAAGATTCTCTAAAGTTCTATGTTATGAATTTTTATGCTTTCTATCCTTGTGGTTAAGTGTGTATTTCAAATATTGTAAATAAGGGATTTATAAAGAAATTCAAAATTTGTAAAATGAGGTGTGTTGCCGATTGTTGGAGCTTCATTGTCTGTTGGAGCGTTGTTGGGTTTTGGAGCTTCTTTGTCTGTTGGTGCACTGTCGGATGCTGGAGCTTCTAGGGTTTTGTTGGCTGTTGGTGTTTCGTCATCTTTCATTGCGTCACCGGTAGTTGGTGCTTCATTGTCTGCTGGTGCTTTTCCTTCTGTGGGGTTGGTAGGGTCTTTTGTTGATGTTTTTTCCAAGACGGTTGTGGTTGCAAAGGGATGCAAGGTTTCCACTATCAATGGGGCTTCCATTGCCCCGATTCTTGTTCATGGGTCTTTATCTGCCTCTACTGTTGATAGATATTTGATGAATAGTAATGAAATTTTTAAATCCCACGGATTGATTTTTCAATTTCAAGATTTTTGGCCTAGCCTTCCCCAACTGCATGATTGGATCTCTCGAAGATGGAAAACAAAATTATTAGGTAATGTTAATATCTATCCAATGGAAAAAGGCTTTTTCATTGCAAATTTTGATAATGTTGTGAATAGAGATACGATCCTATGTGATTATTTCTTTTGTTGGGACGATGAAAAAATTATGCTCATGGTTAGGCTGTGGCACCTTGATTTCAATCCTTCCACTGAAGTCTTTAGTTCTATCCCTATATGGGCTAGGCTCCCCAATTTGCCCCTTCATTTGTGGCATGATTCCATCCTTGAGGAAGTGGGTGGGGCTTTGGGAGAATTCATGTTGATTGATAATGAGTCTGATAATATGTATCATTCTACTTTTTCTTGTATCTTGGTAAAAATTGATACCTCAAAGAGCCTCCCAGCTAAAATTAAAATTGAATCATCCTTGGGACCTTGGATCCAACAGCTTGATTTCAAAGGCATTCCTTTTAGATGTTGTAAATGTTTTAAGACTGGTCATATTTCATCCCAATGTGGCTTCATTTCCAAGAAGAAGAAATATTCTTATGACTTTTTATTTATATAAGGACTTTTATTCTTATGACTTTTTATGTGTGAACCCATGCTTGGGCATGTCTTAATTGTTTTATCCATGTTTAGAATTAATGATATTAAAATATTTATTTATTCACTTTCTTAGATAATTTTAAACATTAATGCAAGTGTTCCATAACTATTTTTATTTATCTGATTAGAGAGTAATATAACTTAACTTATCCCTGGAGTTTGTATTAACTTTTCCTTCTTAATGATGTTCTCTATCAACTGGAGCACGTAATTAAATAGGATTGAAAATTTAATCTTCAAGGGAAGTTGGCCAAGTCTATGTTGGTCATGGTGCCCCTCAAACCCATTCAGGGTTCTCAAATAAGAACTTAGATGATAAACTGTAACTTCTTAGTCAACTTAGGTAACTTTAGTGTTTAGAATAAAAAAATTTGTTGGTGTGTTTTTGCTCAGATTTTGGGCATGATAGTTTAGAAAAGCTTGATGAGCATCTTGAGAGACAAATACATAAAGGAAATACTCAAAGACTTGGACTTGAGAAGGGATAAAGTTATAGATCAAGAGAGAAAATTAATTCATTAGAGAATCAGAATGAAGAACCTAAGAAGACACCTATGAGGCAACCAAACTTCAATGGAAAATTTTTTACATGTAAAAAATTTGGTCATAGAGTGAAGGAATGTAGAAGTAGACCTAATCCCACATCTTTTTATGGTTATTGTTACACATGCCACAACTATGGACACAAATCAAGTGAATGTAGAGCCATGAATATCAATGGTATTAGATAGTCAGATGTAAAATTTTCTTCAATGGTTTTAGGATATAAATTATATCATTCTAGCAGAGAGAACTCTACCTCTAGCACCATAATTTATAGTGTATGTCGAATAGTTAAGGAGAAAGCTCGGTATGATGTTTGTGGGATTTTGAGATAGCATATTTTGGAGAATTTGGGGAAGATAAAGAAAGATGGGAAACAAATATTCAAGTATGGATCCTTGATTATACACATATTTTTATATTTCATGAACTACTTTCCAAGAATTGATGATGTTGAACAGAATAAAGACATACCAGTGGAAATACAGATCAGTCGATACTACCGTATGCAAAATCAGCAATTGGTGACAAGAGAACTGTAGGGATACTTCAAAAGTTTTAAGAAGGAGACACTAATGCAAGGACTTCTTGGATCATGCATATGGGTTATGAAGTAGATCCTATTCTACTTGAACTATATGCTAAGGACATATTAGACAAACTGGTTGAAACCAATAAAGAGAGGTTAGAAACCTACAAAGAGAAAATCTTGGAAGTACACTCAAAGATAAATAACCCTATCATGAAGAGGAAAGTGAGAAAGGAAGTTGAATTTATGAGAGAAATAATCAGTTTCAAAAAGAGAAGATGACTGATGCTAGAAGGAAGTATGAGGAGAAAGAAAAGAAGAAAGTAGAAGTAGATAAGCCTATTCATATAGAAGATGATGATGATGGACCCCCTCCCTATATACCACTTAGTAGACCCACTCGGAGTTTGATGAAGTCATCTGCCAGTCCATCACAAGTGAAAACATCAATAAAATTAGAGGTTAGGACACCTATGATGAAGGTTACCAAGCCTAAATCATTTAGATTGAAGGTAGTTTTTGAACCATCTTAGAAAAGAGTGAAGACAAAGAGACAAGGGCCACAAAAGAGAACCAAGGATGTGATAGAGATGAGTCTACTAAATCAAATGATTCAAAGAAGAAGTTAAGGTATGAAGGAAGCGATTGCAACCTTTGAATATCTCAATGTACTTGACTTGGTTGAGGTAGAAAGGTTGGCATATGCTATTTGTGGGCAGATTAAGATTACAAATAGCATCAAGAAGAATTGGAATGTAGACTTTGCAGCTTTGACGAGCAATTTTTCTGATATTATCAAACTTTTGTAAGTATATTTTTCACATCTATGTACATAAGCAGATGATATAGGATTTCAATAGATAAATTTTTTGAGACATCTTGACCTTTTCCATTGATGTCAAAGGGGGAGAGATATGGGTGAAAAATGAGTTGTTCAATAGGGAAAACATAGATTTTTAGAGAGGGATCTATCTTTTAGTGTTTGGAATTTTGCTTGGGCACTTAGTCATTTTTCACTAAGTGTTGCCATCAATACCAAAGGGGAAGATTATTGGCAAGAGACACTGCATTGAATGAATTATATTTTGTTTGAGAGCAACTACACATTATTCTCTTCACCACTTAGAATTTTTTGGATTTACCAAAGGTTAAAAAGGAAAATTGGCTAAGTATGGAAGAACGTGAACAATATACATGGATTGAGAAAAGGATAGGTACAAACAAACGCAGGCAAGTTTTGAAGTGCATAGTTAGGAGGAGATTCTACAGGTCATATCCTACTTATATCTATGATTGCACCTATTTAAATTTTGATTTGCATAAGTTATGAAGATGTATTGGGTTGACAGTGATGCATGAGGAGCAGTAGAAGTTACTTATTAGATCGATCAACAACCCTAACAGATCGATGATCTGATCTATTTGATAATTATTTTTGGTAGAGACAACATGATAAATGTTATCTATATTTTTGTCGAGGTTAGCATGAAGATCTGATCATTTTTTTTGATATTAAGGAAAACAAGTTTTGAAGGGACCTGAAACCCTTTACAAGAAGGTCACAAAAGATAGACAGATACAATCCACAAAGATGAAACAACTCAAGACCTAAAAATGGGTTTTTCCAATAGGCTCCCACAACCTAGAGCAAACAACTCGAGCAAGGCCCCAAGAAAACCTAGCCAAAAGAAAACCCCAAGAATTTAGGATTTTCCTTTGGCCCCCTTGTGATGAGAACAAAAGGTCATATCAAAAGAAGGCAAAGATCTCTTGGATTGTTTTACTTTAACCTTGATCCATCTTTCTTCAACCTTAGCAGCAGCATTCTGCCAATACAGCATGTCCAAACCTACAAAAGCAGAACCCCCAGAGGGGGTAGCACATTGTCCAAAGACAACTGGCTGAGAACCAGGGCCAAGGAAAAGGGAGACTCCAACAAAAGAGCCAGTAGGAGCAAGCCCAGAAGCTAACCCCGCAAGAGAACCAAAAAGAGAAAAATCAGTCCCAACACAAGGGGAGGCCACCACAAACACGGAGGAATCCCGCACACCCGCAGATAAAGAAGGAGAAACAACATCAATAACTCCATCAACATAAGCAGGTCCAGAAAGGGGAGAAGACATAGGGCCAACCTTCTCAACAACTTGCGAAAAGCTTTGGTGAGAAGACACCTTCTTCACCGTATAGTGTTGAGAAGACACACCCTACCACCATGAGGAAGTCCTTTTAAATTTCTGAAGCTCACAATGGTTCTAAATATGACCAATCTTGAAGCACCTTCTACATCTGAAGGGGAGGCCTTCATAATCCAAGTGTTGAATCCATCATCTACCATTTGGAGTAACTAGTTTGATCTCTGCAGGAAGACCTATAGAGAAATCCAAATCCACCAAAATGTGGGCAAAAGTAGAGTGAAGCATGTCATAAGATTTCTCATACACCAAAATAAAATCACCAATAGAATCCCCCATGGTTTCGAGAAGAGAATCAACCCAAAGATGGAGGGGACGACTAGGCAGCCTAACCCAAATGGGCAGCTTATTAAACGCTTCAGAAGATAGGGAAAACTCAAGATGCCAAGGTTTCAGCATCAGCATGAATTGACCGTCTTAGCTATAAAAAAATTCACAAAGGATAGTATTTCTATCCACAGTGTTTTCAAATTTTGCAACAAAAAAAACCCTTAGCCATAGGAAAAATGTGGATTGTACTAGAGATAAGGGGCTCCCAGTGCCTGGAAATCTATGAGTGCAGATCAGGTAAACAAGGCCAGTGACCCTTGAATCTACAAATTAGGCCATGTGAAGAAAACTCAGAGGCAATGACATTAATCTCAGAAATAGTCTCCTCCTCCAGTTCCACAGCAATATTTCTGCAAACCGGGAAGGCACAATGAACTGACTTCCCCAAAATAGGCCTAGGTGCATGCACGAGAGGAACATAAGATGAACTAGTAGAGGTAAGGGCTGCAAGACCCTGCAAAGCCACCACGGAAGACCCTGCAAAGCCACCACGGAAGGTCCAACAATGGCCTCAACCACAGGTGATGCAGAGGAAGCAACCGCAATAGGAACCTTAGGGATAGCAGAGGCGACAACACCAGTGTCCACAATGACAAGAGCATTAGAAACCACAATAGGAGCAGTGGACGCCAAAATGGAACCAGAAGGAGTCGAGTGGGAACCAACAGTTGCCATTGCAAAATGAACGGGAGCAGAAGCTGCTGCAGAACGAGTAGGAGCAGAAGCCGCTGCAGAACTAGCAGGAGCAGAAGCTGCTATAGAATGAGCGAGAACCGGAGCCATATTTGATTAAGATCTAATCATTGTTTTGATCAAATTCCTACACATTTCATTTATGTTCTATGAGCTGACAAGTTAACTATTTTTTTTATTGGGTATATAAGCCCGAATTTTTGTGATGATTTTACAATGCAACAATAAGAAGATATTATGCAAAAGTTAGAGAACCTGATTGCACAGGTTAGGTTGATAGATATGTGTTGTACCTGAATAGAACTGTATAGGTATAAATGATGCTACTTCTCAGTTCACCATTTTGGATTGTAGTCCAAATCTTTTTGTATGGAAGTGAACCTCTATATGTATTGTAATTTAATAAATGAGCTCTAGGCAGTGGGCTGCAAGGTGCATTCCTTTTTGTACTATTGCCCCTAACTGAGTCTTTATTATATCTGCAGAGATAATTGTGGGTTCCATCCCTGCCGCAGTTTTTCCCTTAGTCAGTTTTTCATGCAAAAATCATGGTGTCGTGAGTTTATGTATGTTTTTTTATGTGTTCTTTTTTACTTATTATTGCATTTTTTCTATGGTTAAAGAATCAAATCGGTAGAGCTATACATTTTAGAATATACCTTGATGCATTTAAAAATTGAGTTAAATGCAAAATAGCTATAAGAAATTCTAGATAAAGTGAGACCAACTTTCAAGACTAAGACGAGTTACAAGATTGTTGATTGGTAAGTCTCAATCAGTACAAGATGAAATAGGAAACATCTTGAAGAAGCATTTTGGCCTTATAGATGAGAAGGATGAAGTGGAGAATGTTAGAAATAGGGAATACTAAGAGGGGGGGTGAATCAGTATTCTACAAACTTTATCTTTTGCCCAAATATGGATATAACAAATTTTCTTCACACATGCATAACATAAGAAACTAAATAACATGCATAGCAATAAAATCAAAGAACTCATAACACATTATTTGTTCTCGAGGAAACCCTGGCCAAGGGAAAACCCCAGTGGGGATGGTACCCACAAAGATCCACTAATCAAAAGTATCATGTTAAGGATATTGACCCTGTTAGGAGTCTATTACAAGCATATAGTGTATCAGTCCTGATTAAGGGACTATAGGCCTTGTTAGAAGCCTCAACCCTGTTAGGAGTTGTCAATACAAAATCTGATTACTAGATGAGCCCACTGCCCAAACAAGTAATATACAATGTATACAAAATAGGTCAAGGTACATAACCTTATTCTTCTTGGATCAATATTCCTTTGCTGCTCTTATCTTCGCAGCATCACTATTACATTCACTTCACAATTACATTTATTACATCACTTTTTCTTCGCTTCATTTCTTTACAATTACAATTGCATATATATACAAGTTATTAAGGCTAATAAATTTACATGGTCAGCTTCCATATATCATTATCTAAGAGTTAACATTTAGGATGTCGTCCCTTTATATTGTTAAGTCATTATTTTGATAAACAAAATAATCCCTTAACTCTTTACCAATTTTGCCTTCATATTCTGTCCTGTCAGCTTCACACTGTCTTTAGTAAAACTATCATAACTAATTCTATACATGTCGTACTAACTTGCGCTCTGAGATGGGTCATCATTAGTCATCATAGAGTCTATGTTCAAGTTCGCAAGCACTGAACTCACTCCAGTCAATGTCACAAACAAAAACTATCCTGGTACACTGTGAAAACACTGTCTCACACTTAGACAAATTTGTGATGCGCTTTGCTATACTTTCTCTCTGACTTGTGCGATCTTCATGAAGATCATATGTTTCCATAATGACAATATCTATGTACTCACTTCAGCCAAATTGCCAACAATCTCCCCCTTTGTCATTGGTGGCAACATATGAGAAAGTTGGCTAAGTGTACAATAACAAAATTTCAAAATTGTCTCTAAATTGGCCATAGTATAAGATATATACTATCCTTATATCTCCTCAAAAATAATTCTTATATACTGCAATACTCCCCCTAAGAGTATACATAATACTATCAATCTTCTACTCTATATAATTCTCAATTTTCTGTATATCTCTCCCTCTTTGACAACAATGACAAAATAAAGTAGGGAGGCTAACAAAATTGTAACAAAAAGATTATACCTTAAATGTCTTATTGCAAAGCCGGTAGGCTTGCAACACAATCTGCAAAATCAACTTTTATAGTTTCTAACTCTTTTACCCATGACTTCTTGATGGAATCTACCACATTGAGTGGTGTGCTCAATCCATAAGCTGCAATTTGACATGCTTGGAGGGTCTCAAAGTTAAATTTCTGAAATGATATCCTAGTTGTAAGACATTCTTCCAGCTGCTCTTCAATAACACTTATCTTCATGGAAGTTTGTTCTCTTAGAAGAGTGAGTCTTCTCATTTTTCTGTTCCTCTCATCTTGCAAAATTCTTATTTCATCATACAGCTTTCGAACTTTCTTCTCAACATGACTAATCTTCACATTAGGATTAGAAAGAAGGTTTGATTCATTCTGAATCTCTGCTTCCTTCAGCTTGATCTGCTTGTCTTCTTCTATTGCCAAAATCTCTGGTGTTGTACACTGTATGTACAAAGACTTTCCTATTCCCAAATGTCTCCTCAAATCCTTGATACAGATATCAAGACTATTGACATAATCTCTGATATTTTGACTGATTTTCAAAAGCATTCCAGCCTCATAGTCTTCTTGTGCCTTTACCTTTGCAATCTCAGATAGATTTGTAAACTCATCATCAAAGGTTCTCATCAGTTTCTTTGCTTTCTCCAGAGGGTCTGCATCTGCAATCTGTGTGGTTACAACTCCTTGTAACTTATCAGTTAAGTTCTTCAGACAACCTTCAAGATTCTTTACCTTCTTGTTTTTACCAATAATTTTATTCAGGAAAGTGATCAATTCTAACTGATCATCATCAACTTCCTTTCCTAAATCTTCAAGTAAAGATCCAATTTATTTCTTCTTTTCAGTCTTAGGAGTAAGACTAGTGTCTTCTTTTGTATGAAGGGGTACTTCAACATTAGTTTCTTTAGGTTTTTTAGTCATAGATTGGGTTTGTTCTGCTTGTTCAGTTCTATCCGGTTCATCAAGAGCCGAATTGTCAACAATGTTCTCTAAGTTCTGAAATACATTTTCTTCAGTGTCCAAAGTAATCTTTGTACCTTCAACATTCATAGATTCTTCTTTAATATTTATAGCAGGTGGAGAGGGAATATCCTCCTGTTCTGCTTCTTTCTCTTGCTCTGCTACAACTGAAGTCTCTCCAACAATTTTTGCCATAACTTTAATTATTGCTTGTTCTGTTTCTATTTTCACTTGCTCATACTGTCCTGCCATGATCTGAATGGTTCTCCTCTTAGTCCTCAAAAGAGTGCCAAGGGACTTCAAAATCTCTTTAAGATGCTCATCATCTTTCACAACACATAGTTTCTTCACCATATTTTCTCTCATAGTTTTATCTTCTTCTTGTGCTCTCATTTTCCTGTTAACATGCTTCTTGAATAGGTCATCAGGAATCTTGCCCTAAATAGTATCAAACTTCTTGTTAGCAAAAATCATGTACTTAACAATAGAATTTTCAAGATTCAATCTCTCAGAATAGTCATAAAGGTCATAGTACTTATTCATCTTAGTGAAGTCTCCATCTTGTATGATTTCTTCATTCACTCTCTCAATTCTAGGTTTCCATGCTTTCTTCTTCACAGTAGTGTCATCATCTTCAATTACTGTAATTTTCCTAGGGACTAGTGGCACCAAAACTTTCTGCCTCTTACCAGGTCCTATAGCACTTTCCTTCACTCTCTTGCTGGGTGTGGAAGAAGAGGATCTAGTGGATTTCCTTGTTGCTTGATCTTCCTTAGGTTCCTCAACTTTTGCCTTTACTTGTGTAGGTTCATGCTCAACTACACTTGATGACAAGGGAGGTATAGACAAGATTTCTTTCTGCTCAATACCTCTGATTGTTGTTGTTGTCTTCTTTGCAATATCAAACTCATGCTCTATCATGCCAGAATTCTTTAATATTTTCTTTATAGTGTTGTTCACTCTCTTCTTAGATTGCTTTTCTTCCATTATAGCTTTTGCAAGGCTGAAGTTTTCTTCAAATGTTCCAAATCTCTTGCACTGGGTGTCCAACTTACTCTTAAGTAACCTACCAACATATCCTTCTATCTCTGCCTCAGATATCTCATAGCCAAGAGGGTCTATGAACTCAATTCTAAGTTCCACTGCTTCAATATAGGTAAAGTCAGTGTCAACCATGAAACATATATCATTTTTATATTTCTCCACAATAGACTGTGGAATCCTTGATCTGCTAGATACCAATCTCTGAAATGTCTTCAATACCAACATAGTACTCTCATTCACTTTATCAATAACATGTTTCAAATATACTTTATTGATTCTTTCCATAGTGTTTTGTCCATCATTCCAATCATATGTAACTGTGTAAGGAAATCTTCTTAATAGGTGGAAAAACATATAAGTGATCAAAGAAGAAAATCTAAATTGTGCATACTTGGTCTTCTTAATCTTCTCCAAGTTTTCAAACAATTGAATTCTCAGGATTTCACACATATCTACTGGTACCTTGTCAACACACATCAAATATGCTATATGTACCATACCAGTTGCCATATCATCTTCTCTAGAATTTGCACAAAACTTAGTGGTTAGGATTTTGCACAAATATCTCACATCATCTTGCTTGACTTTACTAATTACAATTCCTCTACCATTATAGGATGAACCTGTGTTATCAATAACTATTTTCCTCATATTCTTCTCATTTAAGGGAATAGCACCAGATTTAGATAATCCAGTTACATCATGAATCAAATCAGCGGTAATGTCTATTACTCTATCCTCTAGCCAAAATTTCCCATTATGAATTCTGCTCAAAATGATCTTAGTGCATTCTTCATCATCAAACTCATATTTCAATGAATACCTAACAATCTCATTGTCTTTCAAATGTTCATATCCTTGCTTCAAAGACATATCATGATTGTAAATCTTCCGATACTCACTGGTAAAGTCACTGTCACTTAGGGTTTCAATCTTACATCCAAGATAACTTCTTACATTTTCCAAATGCAAAACTCCGTCTGGTACGGATGATAGTGCTAACTTAGGATCATCTTCCAAGGGTTCTACTGGTTCTTTCTTCAATCTAGGTCTATTCTTATTTCTGACATTGTGAATTAAAGATACATCCATGATTGCTTCTAATCTCTTATACCGATTCAAAGATCTATCAAGATAAATACCTCAAATTCACAATTTTAGGGCTTCCGCAGATTCAACGCTTCAATCTTTCACCAAATCATTGCAAAATGCTTCCAATCACTGCTTTTTGCTCTTCCAAACACTTCAATTCACTTTGATAGACAAATAACTTCGATCATAACCTTTTATCACTTGAATCTCACTTAGGTCTGACATCGCTTTCAATTCTTTTGCCGCTTCTTTCTAAAAAGCTATTTTCTGTTAACTTGCAAAACTTAAAACTTCTTGTGATCTCGCATAACATAATATTTTCTTTTGCACTCTTAACCATAGCATTAGTACATCATAAACTACCTTACATTAACTGCGCAAGACTTAATTCATCATAAATCTACTTCTACACTAATTCTAAGTTCCTAAACTACTGCAATTTACATAATTTAAGTGCTTAAAGATAGGTCAGGTAAGGATTCACTCTTACCACTTGATACTTCACCTTTCCGATTACCTTCAATGTTGAATATGTCTCCTTGATCTATGCCTTTAACAAACTTTACTTCATCTTCATTACTGCAGCAACCTTTCTGACTATTTCCTGTACTTTCATTTCTTCTTGCATGATTCCTAGGGTTAGGGTTAGGATGATAAGTTCCATTGTTCATTCTACAAAATCTTGTTGTATGTCCAATCTTGTTACATATCTGACAAACAATTCCATTGTTCCCATATCTCAGTCCTTGTTGATTGATCTATGACCTATAATTTCTAGCAATGTGTCCAACCTTGTTGCATCTATAACATACTACTCCATTTCTTCTGTTCATATCTTCAGTAGGTCTCTTATCTGCATTGTTAGTATTCCTAAACATTCTACTACCATAATTATTCTCAATAACTTCAGATTTTCTACATTCAATAGCTCTATGTCCAAAACCATGACAATTATAACAATAACCATTAAGAGGTTTAAATTGTTTACCTGTGCAATCTCTCTTCATGTGACCAATAGTATTACAACCAAAACATCTACCTTTGAATTATCTTTGCATACCTTTGGGTGATTCTTCTTGCTTCGGTGATTCTGCTTCTTTAGGTGCATCTTCAGATTTGTTGATCTCATCTGACTTCTTTTCATCAATGCTTTTACATACTTTCAGATCTGGTTCTTTTCTTTCATCATTTGTTCTAAATATATTAAATCCAAGTCCAATCTTATCATAGAATGGTTTCCCAAAAGATACTTGTTCATCGATCTTCTCACTATTTGAATATAGCCTTTCAAGTTGTTGTTTGGATTGAGTCAATTCACCTTTCACAATCTTATTGTATTTTTCAAGTTTTGTATGCTGCAAATTTACTTTCTCAAATTCAGATGTTACTTTGCCAAGTTTAGATCTTAATTCTTCATTTTCAATTTTCAATCTTTCATTCTCAGATCTCAGATTTGCTTCATTTTTGTCATTTCCATCTTTCAAACTTAGTTTCAATTCATGCTTAAGGATCAAATTTTCTTTTTCTAAATTGTCATCACAATCTTCAATAAGAACTTCGGATTCCTTTTCAGATTTCAAATCTTCTATCTTGTTTTTCAATTTCTCAATAAGGTTCTTTGCATCATCATATTTCCTTTTCAGAGTGTTTCTTTCATCAGTAAGCATATCAATCTTTTCAAGAGCTTCATCAAGATTCTTTTGTAGCTGATCCATATCCATAGAGATCTTACTCAAGCTGCTAGGCTTTCCTTGAATGATTCTTCTCCGAGTAACTAAGCTTTGATACCAATTGTTAGAAATAGAGAATACTGAGAGGGGGGGTGAATCAGTATTCTACAAACTTTATCTTTTGCCCAAATATGGATATAACAAATTTTCTTCACACATGCATAACATAAGAAACTAAATAACATGCATAGCAATAACATCAAAGAACTCATAACACATTATTTGTTCTCGAGGAAACCCTGGCCAAGGGAAAACCCCGGTGGGGATGGTACCCACAAAGATCCACTAATCAAAAGTATCATGTTAAGGATATTGACCCTGTTAGGAATCTATTACAAGCATATAGTGTATCAGTCCTGATTAAGGGACTATAGGCCTTGTTAGAAGCCTCAACCCTATTAGGAGTTGTCAATACAAAATCTGATTACTAGATGAGCCCACTGCCCAAACAAGTAATATACAATGTATACAAAATAGGTCAAGGTACATAACTTTATTCTGCTTGTATCAATATTCCTTTGTTGCTCTTATCTTCGCATCATCACTATTACATTCACTTCACAATTACATTTATTACATCACTTTTTCTTCGCTTCATTTCTTTACAATTACAATTGCATATATATACAAGTTATTAAGGCTAATAACTTTACATGGTCGGCTTCCATATATCATTATCTAAGAGTTAACATCTAGGATGTTGTCCCTTTATATTGTTAAGTCATTATTTTGATAAACAAAATAATCCCTTAACTCTTTACCAATTCTACCTTCATATTCTGTCCTGTCGGCTTCACACTGTCTTCGGTAAAATTGTCATAACTAATTTCGTACATACCGTACTAACTTGCGCTCTAAGATGGATCATCATTAGTCATCATAGAGTCTATGTTCAAGTGTGCAAGCACTGAACTCACTCCAGTCAACGTCGCAAACAAAAACTATCCTGGTACACTGTGAAAACACTGTCTCACACTTAGACAAATTTGTGATGCGCTCTGCTATACTTGCTCTCTCACTTGTGCGATCTTCATGAGGATCATATGTTGCCATAATGACAACATCTATGTACTCACTTCAGCCAAATTGCCAACAGAGAAAGGAGAAGAGAATGAGGAAGAAGTATTTGCACTTACTGATGATGGATGGACAATTAATGGTGTGAAGGTCACACTTGATAATTGTTAAATTTTGGATCAGATTTGTACATAGTAGTCTTTTAAATTTTATGATCAGAATTCTATCTCATAATTCTGATCATAAAATTTAAAAGACTACTATGTACAAATCTGATCCAAAATTTAACAATTATCAAGTGTGACCTTCACACCATTAATTGTCCATCCATCGTGAGTAAGTGTGTGTGTGTGTGTGTGTGTATTAATTCAGTGAATTTAATATTAATTTAAATATAAAACAAACTGCAAATGTTATTCTTCATGATGGTCAAGGATCGAGGACACTTTACACTTTTTAATTTTTTGTGTGTCTTCATCGACCTATTCTTAAATTATTTATAGCATAATGTGGAATCATGTCCACGAAGGGACATGACTCCACATGAACGAAGTTCACATGGGGTCATGTCCTTTTGTGCACATGACTCCACGTAATTACTATCGGCCCTCCTTGCTTACAACATCAATCCTCATTGACTTGTTAGTCAATTTAATATATGACGTCATTAATTTGTCAAATCATTATAGGTAGTTTATTATTATTAACATAATTTAGCATAATGATTTCTCATTTAGTCTTGTATGTACTCATATATATATATATATATATATATATATATATATATATATATATATATATATATATATATATATATATATATATATATATATATATATATATATATATATATATATATATATATATATATATATATATATATATATATATATATATAAGGAAGCCATTCTTTATTAAATATATATGCTTACATATTATTATATTATTAATTTTGCTAATAATAATAATCTTTGACACATGGAGAGTACTTTTTCTTATGATTTCAATAATGTGATTATTCATACTGATGCTACAAATCATCAACACTCCCTCTTAGCTAGGGAGGATAATCACAAAATGATGAAGTATGTCCCCACATGGTGTGGAAGAGATATTACCTCAATGTAATATCAAATTTTATAATTATTTTATAGATATCAATTTGGAGATATCCACCATAATGATATCATGATATCAGGAGTAATGACCTAAAAATATCAAGTCTCGTGATATTTACCATGTACTTAGAGTAATGGCCTACGAATATAGTGTCTGATGATATTCACCAAGTACTCTCACTGTCCCTAAGGTATGTGCACCAGTATCACCCATGTGATACCTACCATAGGGACATCATATTCATGGTATGTACATGGATGTTAATCCATCGTGATTTATCTATACAATACAGCTAGTAGATATCAGTAATTTTATTATATATATATATATATATATATATATATATATATATATATATATATATATATATATATATATATTTATATATATATATCAATTGATATTGATTTACAAGATATGATCTATCATGATCTACTTAGATATTTTACTGTAAGATATCCATCATGATAGAAGGTCAAGTTATTGTAAGATTGACACCTTGCAATAACTTCCAAAAGTACAAGTGATAATCATTTAGAAGTCATCACTTATTAATGATGTACACAGGGCCCATTAAGTAATGAAATGACACTCATGATTAAAATTACAGAAATATTTCAGTAGTACAATTATTTAAAGATATTGAGACCCATTCTCAGTAATTACAACTAGTACCTCTAAAGTATTCTACCTTTGTTTTTGCAAGAGCCTTGGTAAGGATGTTTGTTGTTTGGTCATTTGTACTTACATATGTCAACTCAACTACATTTTTCTATGTCTCTAATGTAGTGATAAGGTATCTCAATGTGTTTGGATCTATTATGAAATACTGGATTCAAGGAGAGTTTAATGCAACTCTGGTCATCATAGTGGATGGTGGTAAGTTCCATTGGCTTCCTGAATAATCCAACTAGAATCTTTCTCAAGCATACTGTGTGCTCCCATAGATGGTGCAACATACTCTACTTTTGGGGAGCTCTAAGCAACTAAAGATTGTTTTCTGTTGAACTAGGATATCATAGCTGATCCTAAACTAAAGCAACATCTTGAGGTGCTTTTCTGATCTACAATATTTCCAGCCCAAAATAAATCAGTGTACCCATGCAAGTTAAGATCTACATCTTTATATCTTAACCCATATTTGATTGTGCTACGGAGATACCTTAAAATGTGTTTTGTTGCTACTAAGTGTAATTGTTTTGGTTCACACACGAATTGACTAAGTGAATTTACTGCATAACAGATATATGGTCTAGTGTTCTCCAAGTACATCAGAGGTCCATTTATTTTTCTCCAAGAGTTATGGGTTTTGAGTCAGTAGCTGATCTTTTAACTTATGTAGATTTATTTCCATTGGAGTAGACATAAATTTGCAATCCATCATTCTGAATCTTTTCAAGATATCAATAGTATACTTCCCTTGATTTAGGATAATGTTATTTGCATGTTGTCATACTTATAAAACAAAGAAGTAAAGAATTACTATATCCTTCATGTCAAATTCGGATTCTAGATCTTGTTTGCACTTGTTTGTCTCACATTTCCTCTCGACACTTGAAGTTGGTTGAGCATATGGGAGAAATTTGTCTCCATTTCAACTTTCTTTCTACTTCTTGCAACCTCAACACTATTTGGCTCTCAACCAAATGTCCAATCTAACCAAACTATCTTGTTAAAGACAACACATGAGCCACCTTCTCTATATTCTAGGCTCCAACTTAAGTTATTTCAACTTTAAATCTCGATATATTGTCAAAGATAAAGAAGCGCTAAGACTTCCAACCATACAATAGCCCACTTATACTTTTACCTTATATGCTCTTCTATGTTTCAAGAATCAAATATTGCTCCATCAATATCTCTAAAGTTCTCCACCATTTCCTCATCTTGATCTGTAAAAGATACCCCAACCTTTGACATTGTGTTAGCTACCTCATTAGCCTCCCTCCTAACATGTGTAATTTGAAATCTTCAAAGGACTCTAGCAAAGACTTGATCCTATAAATATGCTTGTTTAGGTACCATACCCTTGACTCTCCTTTGATTATGTCATTGATAATAATATGTGAGTCCCCTTCCAAATGGAGGTTCATCACTTTTAATTTTATTTCCATCTTTATAGCTAATAGTGCAGCCTAGTACTTTGCCTCATTGTTTGTTCCTTTCGACAAACATTTCACTCCTAACATCTGAATATTACCTCTACAATAACTCACAACAAATCCTACCCCTGATGGGCCTGAGTTTCCCTTTGAATCCCCTTGAAAATTAATCTTTGTCCAACCATCCTTCGAGAGTTTCCAAGATTCCTATTTAATCCTTTTTGAAGGAGGTTGAGCCCTCAAAGGCCCATTAATGAGCACTAATTTATTAACTTCTAGCTTCTAACTTCATATTTTCTATATAGCTCAACTTGTATATATGAATTACTTCAACATGTGTGTGTGTGTGTGTGTGTGAAATAATAATTTTATATAATTTTTGGTATAAATTTATATATGGATAAGTAGGAGATATTTTTTAGAGCAAAATTGTGATAGGATATCAACATTCAACTATGTAGTTTTCTAGTCAAACTCATTGTGTTGTTCACAAGAGTGAAGCATAGAAAGTCGATCTCTTAGCCATAAAGTCTCCATATAGCATTCATAATTTTTAAAATTTTTAAATAAAAATAATATTCAAATAGAAATTTATTACTATTTATCTATATTTTTTTGCCGTTAATTAATAACAATATATTTTCTAATGGGTAATAGACCAAAGCCAGTAATTTATTTTATTCATAAAATTTTAAAAGTACACCTTCGTTCAGGTAGGAAAGAATGGAATAAAGAAAACCTCCGGTCTTGCCTGAGACCTATAAGGTCCATTATATCAAGTAGTTTACAAATCTCACTTTAATCATGGAGGTCAATGACATATGAGAACAAATCCTCATTTACAATATTAAGAAACCAAAATGTAAAAGCCACCTAGAGTGAAAATTATTATGTATATATGTATTCCATGCTAATATGTACCTGGGAAATGACAATTGTGTGTACAAATATTCAAAAGAAAGTATGTGTTAAGATGTATATTAAGCAACTAAAATGGAAAAGCCACCCAAATTACTGCCCCCAAGAGTGAAAATTATTATGTATATATGTATTCCATGCTAATATGTACCTAGGAAATGACAATTGTGTGTACAAACATTCAAAAGAAAGTATGTGTTAAGATGTATCAAATATTCAGGCTACATAATAGGGCGTTAAGCCATAAAATGCTATGAAGAGAATATAGACTTAGCAAAACTTTATCAAGTTATAGCCAAAAGCCATGAGATCTGTCCTAGATACAACTATAACATTAAAAAAAACCAAAAACCAAAACATAGCAGGCAGCCTCAAAAAGGTTTCTTCGAGACAAATTGAGGGGCCCCATATAACTACGATAAGAGTCTATTAAAGGAGAGACAACTATCTCAGAAATTATTAACTGCTAACACTAAGACTATAACATGTCCAACACACACTAGGATTATCCTCATTCCATACCAAAATTGGCGCTTAGCTATTCTTTTTAGTCCACTTGTGCACAAGAATGAAGATCCTCTATGTCTACCTTGAAAATCATTCTCTTTAGTTACTCCATCAACATTAACAAAGTCCTCAAGCCAATCTTTGTTTGCAAGCTTCCTAACTTGAAAGAAATGTATCATGAAATCCCAATTCCTTTGTATTATAGGCCACCTCTGAGCCCAAAATATGACCTTGTCCTCTGAATATAGGATTGGATAGGTCATGAACAACCTATTCTCAATCATGAGCATATCATAATACTTAGGCCTTGGTATAGTCAGGTCACCTCTAATGTTCACCATAACTCTATCAAGGCCAACTAGAATTTCTTTGATGAATACCTCTCGACAAAGTCTTGTAAATAAGTAAATAACTCCCTAAACCCTTATGTTGCTAAAGTCTTCCCATATTCCCTGGTAGGTTCTCCCAAATCTACTTCCATCACATAATCCTCCAGTATCACTTCATCAAAACTGACATTAGGGGGAGGTACTACCACCCGCGCCTTCCACTTACGACTCCTATCCCTCATTACATACGACATTCTCTGGGCTTTCCTACTAGGCTCTCCTGTATGAAATGCATGACCCAACTAGGATAAGTCAACATCCCCTGTCTTTATGTATGTCCTCTTCCAAAGTTGGACTGCCCACGCTAACCAAGTAGGGTTAGTAGATGTTGTGAGTGGCTCATATGGGGCTATGTTTATCATTGATGTCCCAACTTTCTCCCCTTCATCTTTCTTCTCAACTTCATGTTTTGCTCACACTAGGGCTTCCCTAAGCTCAAAGTTTTTTGGATTTTCCTTCCTTTCTACTTCTATAGACACCTATTTTAGAGTCTTTTCTCTTTCCTCTACTATAGGCACCAAATTATTGCAAAGATAAAAGCATCGTTGACTATGTTATATTCAAGACTATTCTCTTTAAGCTTCTCTTTCCTCACTAGTTAAGGATATGCGATATATGGGTAAGCATTCATGTCTTGAAAAGACCCCTTTCTTGTCAATCCTAGGTACTCTACTCATGCAGTTAGCAGATATACAATGTATGAAGTCATAAAAACTAGGATTGACCTTCACATTTTGTTGTTGCACATCGAGGTTGTCACTGATAATTGTTTTTCAGTCAATCCTGACCTTCCTCTTTTAGATCTTTTGGATGATGAAAAACATCCATTGCTCTAGTTGTCTAGCAGTTGGCAATCACCAAACTCTGCTTAAGAGAGACACACATTCCTCATGTCATCGTTCCAGTATCCTTGGTGCATGTCCATCCTCTCAAGTTTCTCCTCCTTCCGAGGTCGTATGAAGTAATCCTTGTTGATGAGGTCATAAATACTTACAGTGTTCTCATCCTAGTATTGGTGTCCTCACTCCTTGGAGATGGGATAGTAACTATTCACAATAGGGATGTGGAAGATGTCCTCTATGATGCCTGGCAAGATGTCTAATACTATATCTTTGTTCCTATTCTTCATGACCCTTTTCATTTGGTACATAGTTATCTAGAGTCACGATGAGGTCAAGTGATAGGATGGACACTAGGTGCCCTACATCATTAACCAAGCCAGATTGAACCATGGCTATGCAATCTGATGATCTATGGTTAGGGTCTGTAGCATGTCTAAGAAAAGGAGGCCCAATCCATGTGGCTAATAACAGTATCTGTAATCTCACCTTTCTTCAAGGGGGGAGGTAGCCCTTATACTCATACTTCATGCAACACATAGTTCTACATTCATAGAGAATGCTTGTCCACAACATTTTATTAAAACAAGAAACTAATTTAAAGAAACTAAGTCTAACAAGAAAAGAAATTGGATGTAACCCGAAAAGAACAAAAAAACCCTAAACAAGTGAAGGCAAAGACTCACAAACCCTTCAAAATAACCAACACTGGATATTTCAAAGTTTCAGGGTTTTGCATTCTGAAGCACACCATTGCACTGTGAAACTGTAAAAAACCTTGCATTTTTAATGTTCATCTCCTTGGCATTTTCAGAGTGATGAACTGTGATGCCCCTTTCAAAGTTTTCAAGTCTAATGACTTTGAGACCTCAAAGGGGGAGTTAGGAGATAGCCTCTTGATCTAGAGGTTGGGGTCGTCAGACTTTCCTCCCATTTTCAAGATCATAGGTTTTGACGACATTGATGCTTAGAGGAGAGATCGAAAAAAAAACATCC